>CM032886.1:23740000-24087500 GCA_019176425.1 Megalops atlanticus
AGCTCAGAGCAGAAAATTGATCTTTTTTAAAGGTGTTGCTTAGTACAAAACACAGTATTGTTTTGTTGTAAGTGGTTATTAACAGTGAATTTATGATGAAATGAAAGACTGTGTTTCAGCCATATGTGATACATTTCAAACTGGGGAATCCCTCTTAAACCAATATGCATTTTATCTGATATTTAATCCACATGCTTGTTATACCCCATTGCATAATGCGATACAACAACTCTTGTTTCTTGTCAGTAGTTAGAGGATTGCATAATTAATGGGCTTAATTATTCATTAACATTGCAAAATAAGATATAATTAGAAATCTTAAACAGGAACTCATAATGTTAAAGATGTTTATACCTAATTTAATTGATCATTGCAAAGGTTTGTGCAAAGTAATGTTCACTTAAGCAGCATTTAATTAGTCATAATTTAACACAGAAAGCTTTCCTAATTTATTCAAAATATTCTAAATTAACATATTGTGCTAATTATATCATGTGGTAAAAATGATCCTTGGATCCTTTGTATATGGTCTTGAGCCTCTCTCTGTAACATTGATAATTATGATCTGTTCATAAACAGCCCTCTAGAAAATGTCAAAATGTGACTCATGAATGATATCTGTAGGGCATCACACATTTTTAAAGCATTATATAGCATATTTTTTTTGCTGTATTTAGTTGTATGCAGATTTGGAAAGAGCAAAGAGGAACTTTGATGTGTTTATAACCACTAACTACATTGAGCACAATCATGTACAAGTGTGTACTCTGTTTGGAGATGTTGGTGATATAATATACTGAATTACCATTGGCACTTCAGCAATGGCCACCTCCAGGTAAGAAGTTTCAGTATGTGTATATCTTCTGGATACAATAAAAATAATAATCCATCTGTTACTGTATTATAACATGGTCAAACCACATGTACCAGGCAAGCAAATGCTTAAAACAGAAGTATGTGCACACATGCACGTACACATGCACATAAACATCCATCAGGGGAGGCAGTTTGTCATTTAATGCCCTGACATAAATCCTTGTGAAGACTCCACCTTAAGTAGCAGTTTGTACTGCTGCAGCATTCATCAGGAGCACTGGGCAGCCATGCAGGCCCACAGTAGGCTGGTGCATTAATGAAATGTTAATGACTGAATTAAGCCTGAAATAACCATTCTAGCCTGGACTGCTGTGAGTTCATTAGCATTACTGGAGCATGCTGGGGATCAAGCCAACAACGTACTCTCCAAGAAGGACACACTCACCCAGGCCAGAGAGCCTGAACCGAGCAGGTGTCTCCAGTGCGCTAACAGAAAGCTAATATACACCCGCGGCTGTAACCTTTTCAGAAGTACAATGATGTAACTAAAGGAATGAAAGCGAGAGGTAAAGAATGATTTGAATCATTTGGGAATGAGATAGAGTGCAATCTCCTCGGTTTGATGGAAAGAGCTGTGGAGTGGGGCAGGGGCATGTTGAGGTCACAGTTGTGAGAGGACTATGGGTTCAGATCCAGAATGGATACCTTTGCACCATTGAGTTCAGTGCTTCACCTGCCCTCTGACAAACAGCAACAAAGAACAACGCTGCTCTGCAGAGTAAAACAGAACTTCACATGGAGTGCTGGCTAAAAGCATCATTGATAACATTTGTGTGAATGCTTTGGAAAATGGCTGGATTACGCAACAGATTGTAATGTTCTCTGATAAATGCTTACATCCCTAGGGCAGATCCCTCATTGTATTTACAACACCATTTCCTATTTTCCTTGTTTCTGGTTATATTTATATCCATGTTCCCCTTGCCACTATCAACTAAAACATAACATTGACTTACTGTGCTCTGCAGTAGATAGTAAATTCACATTAGTCAGTATGTGGAATCTAATGACCCCGGGTCAATTACAGCTTTACAAATATATTGTTCCTTGCAATAATGCTATTATTGCATTAAGTATATATCATTAAAACACCAGTTTAAATCACAAAGGACATTACAGTAAAACACATATTACAAACTAAAATGTCCCATGTCCTCAAACACTTCAGTGTTATGGGTATAGCTCAAGTGTTCTGTAATTCTTAATTAGGATCACAGCCTGTGTATGCCCAGGGACTGAAATAAAATGCTACACTGGATCTGAGGCCCTGCCTTTACTGCCCCTGTGCAGATACGCTGATGGAACTCCATAAATCAGCTTAGAGGCACATAGATACTTCATGTAGAAATCCCAAACCAGATAAATTATGCTTTTAACCCAGTGATATTCTTTAATTGAGTAAATTGTAATTGGTTTAAACATTAATTAAATCTCAGTTACAAAAAAAACGAAGGAAGGAAAGAAATAAAGAGAGCCTCATGCCTCAGTGAGTGATCTCGATTTAGTGTGAAAAGAGTTTTTGTTGGCAATAAATAAGTGTTTGTCCCCCTTGGAAGCATCTTGTACTGTAATGTATCATTATAACTGACCAACCCCTGGAAACCGTACAATGACAAAATATGTACTTGCTGGTTGTTAAGCATATGTGATGTGTTTTGCCTAGTTGCCTGGCAATGGACTGGGCTTTCAAAACTCATTGTACAGTTTGTCAGAAATCTAAAGGCTTTTTACCGACACTTTGGTTGTTTCCTTTTGAATTTGAATGCAGTGAAGTTAGGTTACAGTTGATCAGAAGGATTTAACCCTTGACATTGTGCAGCACTATGGTTCTGAAAATATGAATGTCTAAAGAACAAAAATCAGCACACTTAAGTTCCACATTTGCATAAGGTTTCACTTATAATTATAGTGCTAGCACTGTTGCAATTATAAATCATATTCTTCAGATCGAAGGAATTACACATTGTAGGGAAACCCAGACAACAAGCAGTTGACAGATTTGTCATAAATCTGTTTACCACACCCAGTAAGTGACTTAATAAGCAGCAATGATTAAAGCTGTGAAGATATGGACATTGATACATTTGATCTAAGCAGACTATTACCGGAGATCAACAGGTCAAGCTCAAAGAATGACTAAAGAAGTTCTAATACTTCTAAGTTAGTCGGTCATAAAACGAATATACAAAAACAATCACAAGTGTTTTCCATTTTGCCCAACAGCAACTGATTGTCCTGGCTAGGATCCCGCCTAAGTCTCATGACACTGAAATATTCTTTTGTCCAAGAGTATAGCACGTCCAACTTCACCAAACAAGTCCCACACTGTAGTTACTGGTTGGCTTGAGTATGTTTTCTTGTTACTGTGTCACCATGCTGACACATATGCCCTCTGCATTGTAGCGCAGTGCAGTGCATTCTGGGACTTGATGTATCAGGTGGCCACCACTAAAGCCCACCAAGATTTATTGAAACAAGAATCATGAGTCGCCCTGGGTCAGCTGAGAGCCGCTGGCCCGTTGAACCAATCTGGATGTTCTGTTTTTCCCCGAGCTTATTAACTTTATCGTGTTTTGAATTAAGCTCATACTTTGTGCGCTCTTACCGCCAACTTTGTGATGCATTGTTTAACGCTTGATGTTACAGAGCTGGAGATGCAGGGCTGTGGCTCTGTTGTCGTCTCTGTGTCTATTCTTCTCTTTTTAAATCAATCACTGCTTGAAGCTGAGGATTATTAACAAAGATATACATTGTTTTTTGGGGGACTGTTATTTTGTTTTCTTTCTCATACTATATGTTTACAGAAATATACCTGAGGCTGATCGAATGTGGCACAAACAGATGACAGATTTGTAATTCACTGTCTCAGGAGAGGATGTCCGATGTATTGGGCATTTTAAATGTCTTCCAGTTGCCCAGAGAGGTCTCTGTCCTCTTCAGACTACTGCATAATACATTCTGGATGAATAACACTTGGGTTTTGGTTTAAAAAACACATACACACACACATGCACACACAAACAACAACAACAGAAGAAAAACACATAAAAGGATAAAAAGGTTGTCACCTTCACCTTGCATTCTTGTCATTTGTACACTATCAGCTCATTAAATTCACATTAGGATACTCTGAGGGGCTTAAGAAGCTATTAGTGCACCTAAAATGGCATAACAAAATCTCAACTCCCTGTCTGAAAAAATGGCAATGCAGCATTTTGTATTTCATCACTGTAATATTATGGTCTCTGATGTATTTCTGTAGGACGATAATGGAGACAGGAGCATTACTGTGGAACTCTGTCCATTTGTCCCTCCCTAGAGGATGTAGCTGGAGAAAAGTCAAAGTTTGAGAAACAAGGCTACCGGAATGGCATTACCTCTGAAATCCCACAGTGAGGCGTTTGAATCATTTATTAAAAACCTGCGACGACCGTTGTGAATGTCACATCACGTTAGGCCTCACCCAGACGACTCTGGGCAAACGCTATCACTGCCACACGCCGCTGGGCACGGTGCGGCCCCCCCTCCTCTGTTTAAGGTGCTCTCTCAAGACACATGGCAAACGAGAGATTATTACCACATCCAGGCCAGCGCAGGGGATTGTGGGACATAACCTTTGAGGTTACACGTGTGGGCATGTGCTTATTTGCTTGCCATTTGCCTTCGTGTTATTGTTTATGTGTTTTGGATTTTTATAGATTGTGGTGAGGAGACAGCTGCTGCAGTTGGCCGTTCACCAGGACTAATATCACAGGGAGGACTGCCTGCAGACCTGTACCTGAGAGCAGATGTCGCCGGATCACACGCTGTTCTCATGTTGATCGTTTGAACTCCAGGCCCGCGTGGGGTGTCAGTTTGATCTGTGCGACCACTCTCACCCTCCTGTTTAGTCAAAGGAAGGGCCTTCAGATAGCCACGGTTTACAGAGGAAGGGACATCAAAGCAAACGAGAACTGTGCCCCTATCATGAACATAAATGGAGATACCCGAATCTGAGCTGGACAGGCTATTGATTTTCAGACAAATGGGGCATTCCAGGCCTTTACATTGCAGTCATTCAGCCAGTTGTGTCTATAGCGTTATGTTGGGACAACCGTTCCCATGGTCAAAACAATTGCACAACTTTTATTTGAAGACAAGTCTGTGGCATAACAAGTTTCAAAGTGTGTTTTTAATACACTGTGCGTTTTGGTATCTCTTTGATTTCTCCATCTATTGTTTACACTTGGGTTGATCACAGAAGCTTTTTTTTTTTTCTCTCTCACCGTACCCCGTCCTGTGAGTGGGAACAGCTGTGAAAGCAGTGTGGAGTCACTCCACGGCTGACAGAAGGAGCAGCAACAGCGCTGTTCCCCCAGGCTTCCCCGAGAATCAAGAGAGAGGAAAAGACGGGATGCACCCCGATGTCTTACTGTTCGGAACACTTTTTAACACTTTGATGCAAGATGCGTCTGGAGAAGAGCCTGAGATGGTTCCTTTTCCGAAAGGAAATGGTACTTTTTAATCCAAGCATTTGCATTAATTCATTTTTCTTTCCCATATGTTTTGCCACACGAGTTACAGATGCTTTGACATGGTGTTTCAGTCACTTATATCTGAAGTTTTGCTGTACGCATCTCAGATATACTGTGCAGTGAGAAGGCAAACCAAAATCGGCCATGTTATCCCAAGCAGGCCCTCAAATCAAGAATGGGCACATTGTATCTCTTGTTCTGTGTGTATCACCTCTTTTATGTTACAATAAATTCATTGTGACATTATGAGCATGTTTTCCAAGAATCTTTGGCCTACCCCTAAAAAACATATCTTGTCCTCCGAGTCATACCTGATCTTTGGAGCAGTATTGCAGCATGTGCCGACATCCTTGCCACCCATCACTGAGGCTCCTTTAACAGGCAGCATACACACAAGTGTTCCTCAGCCTGGTCTGAACACCAGGCTCCAGGAATGTATATTAAAACTGTGGGGAATCCAATTAACAATCTTTTCATCAAGCAGACATTTTGCACAATTTCTTGATTTTCTGTATATGTCTCTGAAAACTACTTCCATTAGTAGGCATGTATAATTAATTCCATGTGCATTTTTCACTCTGTCACGGATAGGCTTAGAGCTGAATGTAAAGACTTTCATTTCATAAGTAGGTGTAGCTTATTCTCATACATTTTGTTTCAACTTTGTGCTGTGGTGTGTGCAGTAAAAACACATATCTCTGTATAAAATATTGAAATTCAGTGTTTGAAAATTTTACCATTTTAAAATAACTAATGAAGGATTGCAATACTGGTCATCTAGAGAAAAATATTTTAGTTGTCATAAATCCTATCGCTTTTAAACCATACTGAAGTTAATGCTTTGATCTACAGTACGTGATAAAAGTTAGAAGTTTTGTATCATTGACGTAAAGCGACGCAATGAAAATTAGTTTTAGATACAGCTATTATATGGCTAAAAAAATACACAGAAAGGGGGAATTTATGGTTTTGTTTTCCAGTAATTCCATGAAATTTGGAAGCCTCCTAAAAAATAAGCATGTAATTTAATCAGCAAAATGCCACTTATAGAGCATGTGACCCCGTCTCTCTCTCTCTCTCTCTCCCCAAGGCAGGGCTTGTTTAATGTTGTCCTCTTATGCTGTGAAGGAAGTTATTCAACAGTCCTCAGGACGTCAGACGAGACTGAGTTTCTGGAGGTGATGGCTGACTGCGACCTTTGGTCTGCCCACAGGCTATGTGGGGCTCACGTCTGGTGACGGCGATGGTTCTCACTCGAGGTCCTCACTCCAGAGGCCTCGATTCAGCAGCTGGGCACAACACCGCTCACATGATCATCCACTAAAACTGAATAGACAATGGAGACATCTCATATCTCCTTAAAGAAGCTGCCAAAATAATAATTTTTCAATGACCAGGAGGCACAAATCACTATGTCACTGGTCAACACCACTTCTGTAATGACCTTTTTTGTTTTTTTTTTTTTTTTTCCCACACAACAGTAATACTAATGCCTGTAAGTAGGTCACCACAGTCATCATGGATATGGGCATTGTCAATGCATTGCATCTTCCTGACACCTAAATGGCTGTGTGGCACAGTATGATGTACATTGGGCAGACTGTTTAGGGTTCTGTGGATTATTCTCTACTCTAACTGTATCTTACACACACCCTGTTGTGTAGTGCACAGTACTTAATTATGTATGTATAGAAACATTTACAGTAGTGGAAAATAACCTCTTAATGCACAACAAGGAGCAAGCTGGGACATCAACAAAAGATTGGGAACATGCTGTTGGAAAGCCTTAGAATTCCGTGCATAGCTATTTCTTCCAAGAGTGTGAGTTGGAGGGATAGTGTCAGTTCTTTATCCACAGCAGTCATCATTTAGATCGGCTATATATATATATATATATATATATATATATATATATATATATATATATATATATGTTTCTTCCTTAGGTGGTAGCCACAACAGCATCAACGGCTCTGTCTCTTGGAGGATCATATCCAGAAAGAGCACTGTTATCAGGCCCACCACCCAAGCCCACTGGCAACAGTGATTCTCTTTCAATGTCCGTGGATGGCCCTCATGTGGGTGAGCCAGCAGTAATGGCTCCCTGACATCTGGTATTGATGGCTGTCCTGACGAGCCCCTCTCAGGGTCAGCTCAAATACGAGGCTAAGGTCAGTAGTCCCACGCTCCTCCTGTCCCTAGAGTCTGAATACGTATCTTAACACAGAGCCCTTTTGCCACCACTGCCCGGCATTACCCTGCCTCTATCCATAATCTCACCCTTGGGCATCTGACTGGCATGCCTTATTGACATCACCTGCAGTGAATCTCCACAGGACAGGAGGCAGGACAACAAATGACGGGTGAGACAGAGAGATTTTTAATGGTCTCTTATGTAAAACGTGCAAGCAAGCTGATGGAATTATTTCAACATGAGGGGAGAAAGTTACATATTTTGGTGCAAAAGAATCATTTTTGGCCAGAAGAAAAAAACAGGTTCTGCTTGAGCAGTGATCATAGGCCAATTATGTTGTTATGTGCGTGCACTTAAATATTTAGTGTACAGCTATTTCATCGATTTCCTCATTTTGTATCATTTTACCTGGCCTTGATTTTCCAAAAGTGACACCGTTTTTTCCAAAAAGGTTTTAAATGTTATATTTCATTTTACCATGCTCAGAAAGCAGTGTGTTTTAAGTGGTGAGAGATCACTCACTGTGTGAATGTAAATCAATCTTGCACTTATTTTCATAGAGCTGTTTCCATCCCTTCTGACGGTAACGGTGTATTCCATCTTGAACCAACGAGGCTTTTCCGGCTGAAAAACCGGAGGGCTCATGTGGTGTTCCTCTTCTCTCGGTAGATGGGCATCACCTCCCTCATTTGATTCCTCCCCATGTATAAAACACAATGTGGGAATAGGTTTGACGGATCTATCCCATCAAATATGCGACTCTTTTTTGCTCATAAGTTGCAAATGGCTTCATTAAAACAAAAGCACCACCACAGGGACCATATAAAACATGCGGCTGCTACCTAATATGGTATTTATGACCCAGCTAAATGTAGAGTGAATTAAACTTTAAAGGATTGCAGTCAGGTAGACGGCCGACGTTTGTAAAGGAATGTCCATTAACAAGATGAAAGAACGGGCATTCCCCAGTGACTGAGGAATGTCAGGCTCACAGTCATGCGCACCTACACACCTACTGCCACATTTAATCAAAACCAGACTTGCCAGTCCTGCCCTGGGGGGAGCGTCCTGATATTTACTGAAAGAAATAAAATATCACACCGTCAAATGTGATTTTTTCCTCTTTTTCTGAGAGTTTTTCCTTTTAAAGAAAAATAAATCAATTAGCGTGTGATGTAGCGATAGGGAGACAGGAAGTGTATACGGATCGAGGCGTGCGGCCGAATACATCAGTCCGCGCTCAGGTTTGGATAATCACAAGGCACGCTTGGAAACAATTTTACATTAATCAGCCTTGTATTTCCCAACAGGGAGAGCAGACTTTTCTGCCGTTTCTGCCAGTGACTCTGAATTCCTAAGCAGGAGAAGAACCTGAAGCCTGGACTGTGTTCTCTTTTTCATGGACTTGACGCAAGCCAGCACTAGAGCTGACACCAGTACCATCCATAACTGTTAGAAAGTCAGCAGGATCAGGTGTCAAGGTGTAATACCTGCAATTTTTCCAAAACGCATGTACAGTATGCTTACATTTTGCTTTTGGGATATGACCAATAATCATCATTAACAAACACTTTTTTTGAAAAATATTTTATTTTGAATTTTTCTTTTTTTTTTTTTTTGCAGCAGTGGTTAATTAGAAGCCTGCTGTGATAACTGCTATCTGATAACTGCTTCCTGAGGTGACATTTGCATTGCGTTGTCAGGTATGGGTGGAAGCACTTGCTGTAATGGAGCACTGGCTGGCACAGGAGATGTTTTCAGACCTGAGAGCAGCTGTTCACAGTTGACTGAAGGCAGTTTTTTGACAGGTTGTTTCTCAGACACCTCCACCAGGAAAGGTGTTTAGTAATTGACAGATGCTTTAGGGGAAGAACAGAGGAAGCTGTCAGGAGATAGATTGAAGTATTTTACTTTTATCATGTCTTTATTTAGTAAAGAAAAAAAAAATCACTGGGCAACAAAAGGCCAGAACAAACTGACCCCAAAATTCTATCCAACCGTAACTGAAAAAAAGAATGATTGATGGGCTCAAGGACAATCCTCATACCACCTCATAAATAGACTGGATGAATTTCGAAGGACTTTTAAAACTACATTTGCTTTCACCTTTGCAGCACATTGTACATCATTCCTGTGTAATTGCCCTGACCTTATTTTCATCTATGTGATTTACGTAAACGTTAGAGACTCACATATGGCGTGGTCACAATACTTTTGCGTGACCCCTGTAGAATGTAAAAATTTGTGACACAAAGTGGTAGCATTTCATATTTGTTTAGCGGTAGCTGGCTTCTCTGCCTGCATAATGGCACGGTTAGAAACACCGGAGGCACTACATTTGAGCCAACCTGAGATCAGCATTCTCCTGATTAATGCATGAGCCATGTATTGCTGTACAGAGACAGACAGGCAACACTAACAAAGGAGACAGATGATGAAAAGGAGCTGATTCTCTTAGATGCTTAAGCACGGCTGAAAGAAAGTGGAGGGACACCAGGTTGCAGGTCTTTGGTTTTCCAGTGTTGTTTGAGAAGTTATTCAATGAAAGCAGTGTAGTAGTGTCTGTGAGTTGATTGGAAAAGGTTTATGAAATATCACCAGCGGTTCTAGCATTGCAGTGTGCCACACCAACCACATTAATGCAGTGCGTTGCCTCAGAATGTCAAGCACTATATCAGAATGTCAAGCCTTGTCTCAGAATGTTGTGCATTGTCTCAGAATCGTATGTATCTAGTACTCATTCTCTCGGTGTGTTTTGTGAAACGACCCAAATTCTCCCTTGATTCTTGAAGAATTGCAAACTCTAGGTAGATTGAACCAAAAAACAGAACAAAACATAACACGTGAAGAATACTTGAGAATAAATGCCACGAGGTGATTCAAATGGCTCGTTACTGATCACATGTGTATGCGTCAGCACATTGCACAAAAACATGGCCATCTTGTATCCGTTGTTTTGGGGCAGTGATCTTAAACTACCCATTAAACGGCCCATGCTGTGATTTTTAAATGACTAATGTGTGCACACACTTGCACACAGACAAGTGTATATCAATGATGCACACACAGTCGTGTGCCACCCCAACTTGCCTTGTGTGTCAGTGTGTTCCACAAAGGTAGAAAATGCATCCCATTTAACAGAGCAAGTAAGGTTATATGCTACATGTCACTTATTAAAAGAAAAGACAGCACACACTCATTATCGATTAAAATGAAACGATGAAACCACATCAATATTCACCCCTCAGCTATGTCTCCACTCTTATGTAAAGTTCCCTTTCTATTTCCACCCCCGAACAAACTGGGTATCCATTTTTGAAGACGCCACTGGCTACATAGGTAAAGATGAGAACACGTAGTGACAGGGAAGGCATCAACACAACGACGCCACCTCAGGAAAGACAACCTCTCCCGGCTAAACCAAATGAAGCTTGTCAGGCAGCAGTTGGTGCTGTAATTATAATGGGTGCACTGAAATTCCAAGGGACTACAGAGGAATCACATAATGGAGAATGCTTTAAGAATTTTATAAGCCAAGCTGGAAAAAGAGAGGGAAAAAAAGAACACCTTTGACAGTTTGCAAGAGTAAGATGACTTTGTATTTGCTTGTCTGTCTTAAGACACTTTGAATATGAGTGTATATACTGTAAACAGTAACTGCACTTACCTGGATGGCTATGTAAACAATCTCTTTATGTAGCGTAAATGGAGGAAGTGTATGGGAGTGGGGGCAGGGAGGGTGTTGAATTCGAGCCTCTGTCAGATTATGGTTTAAATCTGAGCCATAATCTGTGCCATTTCCTTCCTATTAACATTCTCACTGAACAGATGAGCAACAATGGACAGGTAAGGCCCACTGAATGTGAGCCTTTGTACCCTTAATTCCACTCTGAGCCTTCCTTGATCTCTAGATTATACAGGAGCACTTACAACTGTCACTGACAGTGTTTTAGTACCTCAGCATTTCTAAAGGAAAGGCCTATGTGGTTTGAAATAGGGGCCGGTTTAAAGGAATTCTAACTATAGTTATGAAAGCAAGATGAACTTGCAGTTAGCTGCACGACTGCAAACCGACTGACTAAAATGTCTTGTTCTTTGTGATCCCAGGTAAATTGTTGTAATACCACCTATAACCTTTGAAACAGATGACCTCTACCACCCAGCTGCAATCCAAATGGATGCAGTCAGCTCATTTCCATTCCCTTCTCTAGCCAGAGACCTGCAAGCAAAGGGTTAAAATGTGAAAGTACACAAAATCATTTTGATGCACATGATTTTTTTTCCAAGCTTCATGCCTGACTTCGAACTGTCTCCAAGGATCACTGGAGAATTTTTACTAAATCCTAAGTCTTAAACTTAACAGCTAACTTAAAGGTTAGTAAAACTAGGTCAATAACAACAGACACAAAGCACGAAACATTTGTTTGCATGCAGGTGGCTTACAATTCTTAAGCGCTGGACTCGTGGCCTGGCAAAACTTGCCTGATGTCCACCTTGCTGTGTTTTTGTATGTGATGAATATAACACTATGAATACAGGACAAGCCCTCACATGCATTTCAGGAGGCCATGGAGATAAAATCCCCCTATCACTCTCTGCAAATATTCCACTGACAATGTGCCAAAGTGGGTCTCTCAAATCTCACCCTGAACAGGATTTACTGGATATGTCTTAGCATAACACATATCTTTCTCTCCCCTTGTATATTTATCCTATCACCCCCATGTGTAAGTTGAAATGGCCCCAGGTGCTCCTGCCATAGCCCTCTGGTTTTGGCATAGCAGACAGAACATTGTTACCGAAAATTGCTGTCTGTGATTCCAAAGGTTATCATTCTCTCCGAGTCCTGGTCAGGTTTGGACCACGCTGTTCAACTTTTTAATGACAATGTTGGATAAAAGCTGGCCATGGGTTGTGTCAGTACAAACAAGAAATCATTTGGAAGTGACAAATTGACATGTTTTGTTGCAAGGAACTACAGTGCTTACTGCCTATTTTGCAGGAACCTGATAGGAACTCATAAACAAGTGTTGTCAAATGATGGATAAATGTGTAATACTTTTCATAATGAATGGGTTTGAAAGGGGCTGCACATAACAAAAGGTTCTCTCCCTGAAGTCACGAACATTCAAGGGTTGAATTCCAGTAGTAACTTCATTATTGACTGCAAATCAACAGATATTACTGATGTATAGTCCTAATCTGATAGTATATTTCAGACATGCTAAGTATATATGTTTGTGCAAAGCCCCTGTCCATTGGAGCAGAGGCAAGACTCGTCAGGAGTGTTTCATATTGCCTAGCCAGGTGGTGTGGATGTGCTAGACGTCTAATAAATAAATGTCCAATTTTAAACTTCATAACAGGAAGAAATGCAGATCAAAGACTGGGACTCATGGACTTGGTACCAATTATAATAAAAATACAGTTCAGATTCAAATATTTATTATAAAGTAAACCTGAGTCTGTATTAGTTTCATACTTGGGCCGCTATGAGACAAAGTTTTGATCAGTCTGACAGTTTCCTATACATACCAGCGCTCATTACCGACACAGCGGCTCAAATGTGGCTACATGTGCAGACAATTACCGGCAAAGTGTTTATGGGACATCAAGATGAAGTTAACACAGTGCACGGCACAGCTAGGTTGGACAGCTCGTGCTGCAGAACCATATTCTGGTCTTTCTCTGACAAAATGGTGAATGGAATTACCAGAGGCATCTCTTGAGAGTCCTGAAAGGCCTTGTCAATATCAATACTGGTCATGTCTGCTCAGTTATGAGTCTGCTTTATGGTCCCTGATGCCTGGGCTCGTTCTGTGTGATTTTAGAGGTTTCTTCAAATAACACAGTTTGAAGTGATTATTTGCTGCTCACGGTGGTCTCCGCACTGCATCAGGGTAGCCGGCTGTGGTTTGAACAGCGACTGTACGCAACAGGCCTGCTTTCATACTTCAAATTGCATCAAAGGAAGAGGAGTGCACCTCAAAGTGGAGAACAGATACAGATGACAGCAGCATATTTCCATGCTGATATTTCTTCACACAAAGCCAGGCAGCGATACGGAGTCACTGGTGGGGTTCTATCGACATCTTGCACATTTCAGAGCACTCTCAAAACATGCACTTCCACCTGCATGGTCTTTCTGCACCACAGATTGTTGCTTATTACATAAGCGACCACTGTAGTTTCCACTTGTGTGGGGTTATGGGCAGATGTTCTGAATAGGGAGATCAATGAGCGAGGGGTAGATTTCAGTGCCTTTGTTCCTCTCTTCTGTGGAACACTAGTACCCCCCATGCAATAATTTGCCAAAGTAAGCCAAATAATGTGCTTGCAAGCATGCGGTGCCCCAGCATACCCACTTCCACGCAGAGAGAGAGGGAGAGAGGAATAAAGAGGGTGGATTAAACACTCTGCTCCAACAGGAGGGGGAACTGCTACCACATCACTCATCTCACTTCCTTTTCAGGCCTCAGATATGGGGCTTTGATCTGGCCTGGCATAGCACCAAGTGCCCTCAGATAAAAGGACAATGTGCTAATCCACTCTGCCATCTGAAATTTATCATTGTAAAGTATCTCAATTTTCCCCATAATCTGGCCCTTTTATCAGATTAAATGGATTTTTTTCAGCTTTGCTGTTAGTGTCAGTGAGCCTCTGATCCGAAGCAATATACAGTGGGCATCTCTGCTTCAATTCAATTTCCGGGAATGATGTCCCTCCCCTCCCGGTTTTCAGGATCATGCAGAACAGTCTCCCTGATTTGTAGTGTTTTTTTTTCTATTTGATGTGGATTTGTTGGCACGTTTCTTTAAGTGAACATTATTATAATCTGACAGGGGGTACAGACGTGCATGTACACAAGAGGAGCCCATTCTGCATGGTTGCAATGATGTTTTTCCAGCTAGTTACACAAGGCATGTAAAGAGGGGTGAACAACCTGTATACATTTTGAAACTTGAGGACAATAAGAGGCTTTCTTTTATAATAAACAGGCACACAGACACAGACACACACACACACACACACACACACACACACATTGCACATAGTGGGGGAAGTTGGGTGGCACTTTTTTTACATTTGCATGCAAAATCTAGATTGATACGTCCACTATACGTTTACTATACACTAATTCTATCATTAAGAAAACAACTGAAAAAATTGGTAAAAATGTAGTTTATCAAAGTGGGTACAGCAATAAAGGGATGTTTTAAAAATTTTGCACAAATCAGGGGCGTGACATTTTGCAAAAGATGGGCTTTTTGGGCAATGACTGACGCAGAACATGGATCAGCAATAGCTGGATCCTCAGTTCATCTGCTTGATTGCAGTCTGAGAGAAACACGTGTCTCTGAACCAAGCTTTTCTCTCACCTCTGCTAGAGGGGCTATTATGGCTGATTCTGATCACTTCCATAGAAAAGAGAGAAGAATCTGCATGCTTATAGGTACCACAGTCTATTGAATAGGGCAGTGGTGATGTGCTGCTCTCACACTCACAGCACATGTGAATATGCCACTCTCTTCCATAAGAGAGGATTTGATAACCAGAATTTTGGAAAGGAGACACACACTCTCTCTCTCTCTCTCTCTCACACACACACACACACACACACACACACACTCACATGTGCAAATTTATACACACACACACACACACACACACACACACACACACACACACACACACACACTCACACACACACATACAAAGCAGTAAGAGGATCTTGTTTGGCAGCACTTTCCATCTCACAGAGTCACACTGTCAGGACTGCTGATCCTGAACTGAGCACCAGTCTCTGAAGACCTGTCTCCTTTCTATAGCAGAGATCCAGGGCCATCTGTGTATGGTATCCCATCAAATGCATATGTACATCTGGGTTTACGCACATGTATATATTCATCGATTCAGTCTCCAGTCCCCCTGAGTGGTTAGACTATTTGCACGAGCACAGAAGGGATACGCTCTGTTTAGAGTGCAGATTCACATCCAAATCAGATGATGCAGAACCCTTGATCATTTTAAAACACGACTTATTTCTGGCACCTTGAATATCCAAGAATTTGAAAACTTCACACCCACAATTACATGACATAGTTATCCAGCTTATTCCATTTAAAATATTTTGTAGACCAACGGGTGCCATATATTATATTTTCAGCGGCACAATTGCTTGACACTTTTACGACTATTCCCTGCTTTCAAATAGCTTTGAAATTTTGGCTTATGGAAGAGGGGGGAGAAGGAAAATCGTGTTTTAGACCATTTGTGACTAATATCAAAACAGGCCTTTCCCAGTTTTTCACTTTACTGTCACAGGATAGGCCGACATGTGTCGCTGGGTAGATTTTCCAAATGCCACAGGGAGCATTTAACGGAGCGGGCCACGAAGCCGTGTTAGGGAAAGCATAACCCAATCAGTGAAGTATGTGCATCGAGGGGTGGTGGGGCTGCTGAGCACACAGCCAAACACACAGGGTAAATATTTGTATCTCAGTGGTAGACTTGCATCACTGAGGTCAGGCGTCTGGAATCCTTTATTGTTTATAAACCATTGTTGTTACAGTTGGGTTTTGGCGAGAGAGGTACGAAAGAGCAAATGGCTCCCTGAAGGAAAGAGCTGAACTCGCAGCTCAACAGAAGTGTGAACTTCAGAAATACACACACCTATATGCAAGTGAGAACAAACCAGAACTAAATCTCTCATTCAGGGGAAGGACAAAAATACCTTCAGAATAATTGTGTATTCCATGGCACTTAATAGAAATAGAATGCAGTGTCCATGCCTTTTTTTTAAGGAACGCAAATTAGTAAAACATTAAGAGTATTATTAATTGTCACGTTTAATTGCAGGTTATTAACACTGCCTGGATTGTTCTTGTTTGTAAACAAACTAGCAGGTATTACAATTTTAATAGCTCTGGATGCTCCCAGCTGAACCAGGGGGCGGTGCTCTCATTTGAAATGCATTTACTCAGGTGCTGATAGGAAGTCAAGGAGAGGAAGCCTTCTCTTTAATTTACCTTCAAACCACTCTTTATTCACAGGATTGCCTGCTTTCCTTAATCAATGGAATAATCCCATGCATTCCAAAATAAAATAACATGAATACTGCAGTAAGGTAAAAGGTGACTACTAACCTAATAAAACTATGAAGTTTAAGAATAGTTTTACTATTTGCATGATGGAAAACTCACTTCAGAAGAGCGCTGGCCATTTTATTGGATAGCTTCCAATACTTTGTTGTTTGATGGCTGGGATATGTCAAAGGGGCCCCGTTCCTTTTTTGGCATGACTGTTTTTGAGAGGCAATTCTCCACGCGTGTAATTACAAGTCATTAATTGATAACGTGGAAAAGCTGCATTGATCTGGTGTCAGCCATAAGAGAACACTACCTCAACCTTAATTACTTTTCAGTTCTGCAATGTCAAGTTTGGTTTCAGCAAATGGCTATGCCTGGTACACATCCAGTGCATCCTCCCCTTCAATTACATCAGTACAAACTGACCAACGGCAGTGAGAAAAGCGAACAAATAAATTGAAAAAAAAACCCTGCTATAGAACTCTAATGTTTTCTCTTTCATGGTAATGCACTTTCACAAATTAAAATAAAAATTGTGTTTCCTATTTTATTTTTCACCCAAGGTAAATGCAGACAGCTACAAAAATCAAAACAAGAAGTGCATTAAATGCACATTTCACTGTAGTTGATATTATTAAATAAAATTAAATGATGGTAACTGAAATATTTATGATGAACTGAGCAACATAGAATTGCCCCAGTAATTAAAACAGGTCACTGATGAAATATTTGGAAAATGTAGAAAAAAAGCAATGTTCTGGAACAAAGAGGGGAGCAGAAGAAAGAAGGAAACAGAAACTAGTCTACTAGCTTGTGAGAATGTTGACTTTTCTGCAAGGCTTTTAACAGGGCCATCGTGGTGAATTTCCTGACCGGGTAAATCATGTAAGAGGAGCTACAGAGCGCCAGCGTTATGAGGAGGAGATTGTTGCCGAATTCACTGCAACGCAGTTAATTTATGAAAATGCAAGAGAGTGGCCGTCAGCGAAGTGATGACAGTGTGGACTTAACGCAGCAACAATGGAATTCTCCCAGCAATAGAGACCCACAGCGGGGGGTCAGCGCTCACTGTCTGTGTGGACAGGTTATGAGGGAGCGCTGTGCCTCAGATGTGCATTATGCAGAAGGGAAACGACAAGCTTAAATGTGGGAAAGGGTACACAATGGCACTGTGAATGATACTGTATTGAACTATGGTACAGAGACCCAATATTTTATTCTTTAGTTGTGCTCTGTTTTATTTATATATATTTTTTTCCTCACAGACTTGAACAAACTGTAATATACTGCAGATTTGTTTTTGTGCAATTATTGTTGCATTTGGATTTTTTGGGGTTATATGAATTTTTAAGGCTCATTATAGATTCATACACAACAGGGTGAGAAAATTCAATTGTAAAAGAATATTTCAAAGAAAAACATACATATGTTGTAGTAACCATAAGAATTAGACCTTTAATCTAAGATGAAAAAATGTAAAATACCAGGGCAGTAAAAATAATTGGAATAGTTTAATTTCAGGGCTGAATTATGAAGGCTTTAAATACAATTTCCCACACAATATTTGTATCATCATATCTTGCAACATGTTAAAAACATTAGCTGTGCTTCAAGTTGAAGCTGGCTGAAATAATAATTGTAGGAATCACTCCGACATAAGCTGATACAGTGCTTGAGAAGAATGTGGGGATTTGCTGTTTGCATGTGGAAGGATGGCCTGTAGATGGCGCTGCCCTCTGCAGTTCTCTCCTCTGGTCCTCGGCTCCACAATGAGCCCATTGTTCCCTGACCCCTCTCTTCACCAGTCCCCTCCTCTCCTCCTACGGTCTCTCTCCCCTCTCACATGTTCTATTTATGTTAATGTGTACCTCTGTGGAACTCCTGTCTCCAAGTGGTTAGATGCCCTGTTGATATGTGGCCTGGGACAAGGGGGAGAGGTGGAGTGGGTGGAGGGGGGGCAGGAGTGGTGGTGGTAGGTGGGGGGAGGAGGGCACAACGCTATTCCCATGACATTCTCAAGCTTTGTAGAGCCAAGAAAACTTTCTTCTCAGGAACACCTAATCCTTGGGCTCGGGCCAAGTACCACAATCTCTAAGCACAACTGACATGGGCCACTTGGGACACTTAAGAGCTTTAGGTGTGTCTCTCTCTGAGCTTGACCACAGCCAAGCATGAGGCAAAGGCAGAGCGACCAAAGAAAATAAATTATGTGGGCTACAATTTGAAGCAATTATAAGGTATTCTATTGCGTATTTGAAGAATTCAATGGACTTAACTCATTGTGTCCTGCCTTTTTGGGATTGCTGTTTTTTTTAGATCTTCCTTCCTATTCCCTGTTCAAAGGAAAAATGCATGACTTCAGTGTAGAATTATAGCAACCTATTAAACATCACACATTCTGCATTGTATTGGATTAACATTTTTCCACTAGTTCACTCAGACAATGTTACAGCTTTATGTCATCTTAACACAAAAATCAGTGCTGTGATAATGCTATTTTAAAATCCCCTAATTTAACTATTTTTTAAAATAATTCCATAATCTTTAAATGCTCAATTTTGCATCAAGAAAAAGGACAATGCTAATAGGCTTCACTAAACGTGTGGCTTTCAGGAGAAAATATAATTATGGAGGTGTTTTCACGGGATTCCGTGCAATAAGAAAATCTATGTACACCTCATTGTTATTAGTTTTAAACACTATGCATTTTCTTCATGGAACATTACTGCTTTTTCATCTTTGTTCATTTTATTGAAATTGTATACATATATTCTCCACATCTCAGTTCAAAAATTTGACTGCAGACTACATATATCACAAAGTAGCAGCCAATATAAGTCAATTGCTTCTATATATACAATCATTTTTCCATGGCTCTTTTTGTGAAGTTACTCTGTTGTCACATTGTATTAAAAAACAATGGTATCTTTCCAGTTTGTGATCTGCTGATTCATTTCATATACAGCACCCACAACTCTCAGGCAAAGGATTAGCAGTATCTAGTTATACACTTCCGATAACTTATCTCTCCTTGGGCTCCCCAAAGTGCTGTGGTTCACATTGACCTGTTTTTTTCAGACTTTATAATTGTACCTTGGTGATTTAATCATTTAACCATGTATAATCTTGCCCTTCCTAATTCGCCAAAGCCTCTTTCAATTGCAAATCTCAACGCTGCGAAAAATAACTGGTTTCCAGTATTAAATTAGATGGTGTTTATCCCACCGATTAAGTGCAGCAGAAAGTTTACATGTGTAAAGGGGCGAACAAAGCGGATGTTGTAATGTGAAGCGGTATGCTCGGAGCAAAACAGTTTACATCCAGGTCTTTAACATGATACTCTGGTGGGTGACAGACCGCCAGGCTGAGATTTAGCAGGTACAGCGCAGGGCTGGGAGTCGAGGGGGAGTGAATAAAGGCCGTGTCGTGAGCTGGGTTTACATTCAGCAGGTAAACTTTAAACATCTGCAGTATCCTGTATGTGCTGGAGGTTTACACAGGGTAAACTCCACACTTCCCTCTCATTTAACATCATGTAAACTAACGATGAACCAGGATACTGTGAGGAAAGGCCGGAAAAGCAGGTTGTTACCTTTGCCCCTTTGACAGGCTGACATCACACGAGGACGGTTTCAGTTTTACTATTCGGCTTTTAGATAATAATTCTTAATGAAAATGACCTTGCTTTTTATTATTTTAATGTGAGGCTATTCCCATACTGTGATGATGTGATCAATGTTTCCTTATGTCATTAGAAAAATAAATACTTGAAAAAGGTCACAAGGGACAAGAATAGAAATGTAATCTGCAGGAAAAAAAGTGAATGCTTTGATTGATAAAGAATTGAAAGGAAGTGAAAGAGGTTCATCCTTACCGGAACTCCCTTTCCTGTAGTCAGGAATGTGATAAGGTAGTCCTCGGTTGTCAGGAATGAGGGAGTTTTTGGAATGTGAGGGAAACACAAACAGATTGCAAACAAGGAAGTGATAAATCCAAGGGGGACAGGTTACGCGGGGCCTGAGATCTCGGCAGATGTGCTCCACTGTAACTGGGACTTGTGGCTGACCCTTTGTTTCCATTTTAACTGGAATACGTTGTGCTTCTCTGACGCTCTGTGCATCCGTTGGTGATATGCTGCAGTAGTACAAAGGCTAAAGTGTATCAAACAATCCAAATGGTTCACACTGTATCCTTATGCTTGTGTCTCAGTTTAAAAAATATTTCCTAAAATATCCACAGAATTTAAGCAGTAGCGTGTCCCTAAAAGGTTAAAACCTTGGTCAATTTGTGCTGTGTGACATAAGCGTTTGGAATGAGGAGCGCATATTATGCTGTCCTACATCTGATTCTTAAACAAATATTGTTAGGGGCAAAAATTAACAGCACAATACTCTTATTGACAAGAAAGTACATTGCATTAATATTTCCAGTTCACAGTTGCCAAAAATTAGTTCACATTTATGCATAAATTAACAGCAAGGCTGCTGAAAATCGGTAGCTCAAGGCCATGCTACTTTTAACAGAAAAAGCCAGTTTATGACACTGGATTGATGCTTACATTATCATGCCACACAAAAATCTGTAATTGCTAGTTTCTTCCTATTTTTACACATCTCATTGGGAATGACCAGGAATTCCACTGAAATTGTGTATTACTTGGTCATTTGTGATATATATTGCATTATGCAGTATACTGTCAATAAATTATCACAGTCTTTGTTTATGCTATAACTTGAGCATATACAGTTCTGTACATAATATAGGTATTCAACTGGTGACACTTTCAATACATCATAGTAATTGATGGAAGAAGAATCATAATGCAGATATAGTTGTAAGATAAGCTTGATCATTCAACGTTTAGTCGAGGAGGCATATTGTTCCTCTTGCTGTCCCATAGAATTATATGATAGTCTGTTCTATATAACATAGAAGGAAAAAAAACAACATGAAAACAAATGAGGCCCTAAAATTTTAGCCATAGCTTTCAACAGAAATAATGCAGAACAGTTACACCACTGATGCGACTTATTTTTATTAAGCGGTGCTTCAGCTTCTCCCTTTCCAGTAGATTGATTTGATGCCAAATTCGGTTCAATTTTGTGACTGTCATTTTACTGTTACTGCAATACACATACTCTCTCTCACTCTCTCTCTCATATACTCCCTGCCTGTCTCTCCCTCTCTCTCTCTCTCTCTCTTTCTCTCTCTCTCTCACTTGCTCTCTCAATAGATTGCAGATTCCTGCCCATTATTTTTCAGCGGAGTTATAACACAACCAGATCATCAAGCCATTCAATCTTTTTGAATCAGCATTTGGCAGGCAGTCATCTTTGTTCTTCTTCGTGTCTGAAGAAATACGTCATACTGGCCAGGTCTCTGCTGTTGCTGTAAAGTTTGAAAAGTTTCATTCCACCGGCGTATGGCAGTCAGGCTTCTGATCTGCTCTCTGAGTTCCCACCAGAGAGCTGGTGGAGCCAGTAACCTGTTTGTATTCAGCAGGGCTCCTTCACTTCAGTGCCAGGCTAAACAGTGAAGCTTTACAGTGGTCTCTGAACAATGATTTAGTATGAAAGGGCTCTAGAGCACGGCATGATGCCCGTATCAGATACAAGATACCGCGGAATCGGTGGGCTCATGGTCAAAGCTGCACTGGGGATGCAGCAGCTGTTCTGGGGTCTGTTCTGCGCTCGTGATCTCTCGTTTTGCTTACACCTTCAGAGGTCGACCGGGCAGTTGATTGTTGTCCAAACGTTGCTTTTCATACATCTTCCCCACAGGAGGTTTGTTTGTCTGACATGTAGGCATGTGGTGTTTCAGATCAAGGGAGATCACATCTTACGAAGGCATAAAATACCGCAGCAGCCTTTGTGAATGGCAGCGTTAAGATGAATAGGCAATACTTCATGAGTCCCCTGTCTTGATGCCTTTCTTTGGTCTTTGTTTAAGGGTGGTTCATGCTTGGACCTGGAAGTACAGTAGGAATGAAATCTCATGAATTTTTTTGTTGCCTATTGCTGTCTCCTCAGATCTAATTGTTTGAAGTCATTTCATGTTGTGTTCTAGGTAGCGTAGCATTTTAACAATGCAGTTTGGCATCATTTTGTATTTTCTTCTTTATAGAAGTTGTAGAGGTGCAAGCTCCTTTTCCTGTGCAGTACGAAAAGACATTTCCATTAACAGTCCTGGCATTTGGTGTACGTGGAGGGGGCCATGAATCCTTTACTTTAGATGGAGATGTCTTTATAATCATTTTCTTAAAGTCTGTCTTGAGTGGTGATTCAGGAAGACATGATGGGTAATGGAGGTTTCTAAATTCATGACAGTAAAGGGTAGAAAAGTATTTTGTAATTTAAAGATGGGCTTTTCACCCACAGGATAGAATAATGCAGCTCTCTGTCTAAAACGCCTGCCATTTCATGTGATGCTCTTTCCAAATGAGCGTGATGTACATGCACGCTTCAGCAGAAACATGGTTTTCAGGGCGTTTTTTTTTATAATGTTTTCTGAGCGCCAGCCCGCCCCACCCTGGGTTTCTCAACACAAAGGTGCTTCCTGCGCAGTGAGTCAGGGGACCGGCGGCAGGCCGACTTGTCACAGCCGCTGTGAGCACATGGCATTCTCCGCAGGAGAGGACGTGCCACACCACCCTTTCCTGCAGCACTCGGTGAATCACCAACTGACACACAGAGCACCGGGGCCAAAGTGTCAGGTGCTGTTACATCAGCCCCCCCGCTCCCGCAACCGCCGCCGAATAGGTAATCAGCCACAAACCTGATTGCTCACTTCAACCGTTATGCACTGACCAGACGCTTCGAATTACAGGGGCCAGATACCTTTGCTGTCAGACAGGTGCAAGAGCAAGGCGATTAGACGGAGGCTTTGAGGCCCTTTTCACCCACTGGGGGTCACGCTCTCTCCTTCCTGCACATGGCAGAAAATAAGCAAATACATAAAATGCATACATTCCATTGAAAAGGATATCAGTAGGGGTGGAAACTATTGGATTTTGTTTCTTTTTTACCCAGGAAAGTTGCAGAAGCCTGCTGAATCTTGCAAATTGTCACTAGTTTTATTAACCTCATTTTGGTTCATTCTGAGTCACCACCTTTTTAAACTCATGTTCTGGATAAAATGAGTTTTACTTACTGTTTTCATACAAAAATATTTCTAAAAGAGCATTGTATGCAACAGTTGGTTATTGAACGTATAGTGCCTCAGTAATTGGATTTATTTATTTATCAAATTTTCAAGATCTGTGTGACCATTACAGATGCACCTGGCAATAATGTAAAGCCTGCCTTCTGTTGCTCCATCCTGAAAATTAAAATGTGTGAAAATGTTTTTTTCATGGTGCATTTTCCCCCTGTAGTTATGAAGGAGTCCCTCCATTTTTATATGGATGCCCCTTTTCCGAAAAACAGATCCATTGTATCTACAATGCAATAATCCATAAAGGTCCATAAGTCACAATTGGAGGATTAGGATCTGAAGAGAGGCCCTATGTATAAGATATTCATTTTCATGTTGTATATGTCAACTTACCTCAGTTTCATACAGTACATAACCCCTGCCTGTATATGATCAAGCTTCCACATTAAAAAAGCAGGTTTTTTCCTAGCCACTACAGGCCCTACAGAGTTCGCCTTGCCCCAAGAATATTCTCAATGTGTTTTGTTTTATTATTTGCATTATTTATTCATGTGTCCACTGAATTATACCTCAGAAAAAGGCATTTCAAAGGTATTTCATAAGAGGCCATGGCAAAACACACTGTATGAATTTTCTCATTTGTATTCAGCCCTAAAATATAATCACATAGTCTGCTTTGGACATTTTTTCCTCCTTCTTGCAGAAGTTGGACTCTGGCATTTGATTATGAAATAGACCTGTTCTCCTTCGTGTGAGTTTTCAGGAAGGAGAAGTTCAGTGAAGGGATGTGAAACAATGTGCTTCCAATACATCATGTTGCTCTGTTGGAGGTAATGCACCACAAAAAGGGGTTTTGTAATTTCTTGGTTTTTTGTGATGAACCGATATGATGGGTCCTACTATTTGGACCACCACACAAAATTCTGGTTTCCAAAATAATAGAATATTTTTTCTACTTTGTCATGCCTTTCAGAAGAGAAATATTGACTGTACCATTACCCATCACATAAAAGGATATGAATGTTGTTATAGCTAAACTGCCTCACAACAATCTAAAGCAAACTGACAGTGTTTTTTTTAATGATGACAGAAAAAACGTGTCTGACTGCTGTTGACAAAATTGTGTATAGCAAGCAGAAGCTATTGGGAGTTTCCTAGCAGTGTATTGTCAGGAAGTGAACAAGAAATGGCTCTCAATCTGGAATGGCGTGCGTTTGGAATCGTGATTCTCCCCTCCGCTTTGCCCTATGCTTCAGGGTAAGTTTTTAGGCTCAGCTCTTTAGTTTTGAAGCTCTACACAGTCCTTTCCTTTCTTCCATCTGTTAGAGATGTACTCCATCATGCTCCAGTGCACATGGTGCTCTTTACCGATACAGCCAGGCTCAGGCCTCAAATGCCTGAAAATGTGACATGTTTTTTGTTTCCACCAGCCCTATTGAACTCCGCACCGATCTGTCTCAGGTCAAATGTCCACAAGCAGTGTGAGGGGACGTGATGGGAGATGTGATCCTCAACGAACAATACAGCATTTTTTTTTTCATTTCTTACTGAGTTGGACATGCATCATTTTAGGTGGATCAAAGCTGACCGAGATGGAGAATTCTGTACGTTTCACTGGACATGTGAATCAGATAGTGACTCTGATTCAAAGCTCAGTTTATAAATGAAGTGGGGGGCTAGATACAGTTTCACTTCAATGTTAAAACCAAGCCAGAATATTTCACATGCATGATACTTTACGAAGGAATGCCACCATGAGACAAAGCTCAACCAGCGCTCATTTCAAATTTTAAATGTGAGTAATTTATAAATGCAAATGTCACTAAAGACCTGCCGCTGGTAAAATTACAATTTTTTAGCCCGTACGAGGCACACTTTTTACTGGGCTGTTCTAGAAGCGGCAATCAAAATGCCCCCCATCACCTTGCGTGTGTATCTCAGGAGTTCAAGGTGTAAGGAAGAAAAGGAGGGGGTCCTCCGTCGAGCAGACAGGTTTTATGTGACATTATCTCCGCCTCTCTTGTGGGGCTTAGCCGAAAGTTTCATCGGCTTTTTGTCACGGGAAAATTATGAAAGTGTCACCCGCTCGTCGCTGCTCATTCAGGAGTGATCCTCAATTTGAGCGGGGCACATTTTCATGCAAATACAGTGCCACAATTTCCAGCCCCCTAATAGCTTCTTACAAATGATGTGCCATTACAACGAGGTTTATTTAAACAAATTTAATACGTCTTTAATCAAGCTGGAGAACGTTTTCAAAGGTCACACACCAAATCAGGCTAGCCGGATATAGCCTATCAGAGTATTAGCTTAAGGGGGGAGGGAGAATTATTTCATAGACAAGTCATTTTAAGCAAATCTTTATTTACATTTTTATTCAGTTATTAAATTTTATTTCATCACACATAGGCAAATCTTCCCCTCCTCCCCCCACACAGCCGTATTTGCTTATGAAGCCATCCAGGCTGGTAAAGGGGGGACGGAGAGTGGAGAGATCTAAAGCTGGTGACAATATAGACCTTGATCTCTCATCGAGGACACAGACAGCTTGATTGTAGGCTGCCAACAAATAAAGCCATCACATTTTTACAATGCATTTATTAGCAATTTGATACTTCACTCTGAACAATATATACATTTTCTCACAACCTGATTTGCATAGAAACTCTAGTCTGGTTGTCTGCTTTTTTCCCCGTAAAAATCTTCAAGATGTGATTATTCAGATCAGCACTGATACATGCTGTTTGCCAGGTTCTGCCTTCCTTCCTCTAGATGGAAAGGATAAAGATTTTGATTGGATGCATTCCTCTGACACTGATTCTTTTTTTTATTTTTTTTTTTTGGTAAACCAGTAAAGGTTTACACTTTAAAAGCTGACCTGTAAATAATACATCCACTGCTGTAGTTGTGACATTTCCTGCAAGTCAATGTTGTCATTGTTTTGTTTTTTTACTTTTCTTTTTTCAAAATGATACAGATAATCAAACATTTTCTTTGTTTCCTTATTTATGTGAAATGATCCTTTCACGTCAGACAGAAACCTCTAAGACTCTATAAGATGTGATTTTAATGCAGTGAGAAAAGGAGGAGAAACAAAGAAGGGCAATATCTTAAGGTTAGCATATCTAATCTAACAGCATTGTACATTGTACATTAGCACTTGAAGAGTAATCAGTCCTTATTATAAGGCCTTGGTACATCCATTGTTTAACAGCTGTCTGACATGATGTTGGTTATGGGTATATGTAAGACAAGGAGTTCAATTCTGTTAACCCTTTGTCGAGTGCACATTCTGTATGCCTAGGTGCCCAGAGGGTACAGCCATATGCGAAGAGTATCCTTTCAATAGTCGCCCTGCAATCCATACATTTAGACTGTCACTCACACATTCTAACAACAGGCAGACAGATTGCTGCATTTATCAATAAACCCTCATTAGTCCTCTATAACTAATAGCAGCCATGAACATCCGGCCCAGAGAATCCTATAATGGTCGCAGATGGCCATAGTACTTTTCAGGTCTGAAAGGCAGGTCTGTGGTACGTGCCACAGAAATGCATGTGTGCAGATTCCACACAATGAGGCAGCGAAATGGTACTGTGTGTCATTTTGAGTTTCAGATATGTTCTAGCTTTCAGGTACAGCAAAAGGGTGCTGACATTGGAAGGACATTAGTGTTGACATTAGTTGTACTAGAGTGATATAATACTCTATATAACACACTCACAAGTTTTAGCAATTACCAAGCAATATGTAAATCTACTCTGCCGCACATGCACACACGCAAACATATGCACGCGCACTCACTAAATTGAAGTAAACCTGCATTTGTATTGTAGTAACAAACAAAGCTAGGTTTGAAGATAACTGCAAAATGGTTATAATAAAACTGCAATCAGAAGCATAAAAATTAAAAAAGGGAGCAATCCATGCTGTACAGCCTTACCTAAACATAATTTTGTCAATAGTCTCTAAAGGTTACCTATTTCTAGCTTGTTCTCATTCCAGCAATAGTTGTGTCTCCCACATAAACATTACTTTGCAAAAGTTATGATAGAGTTGCCACTGAATGAGCTGACATGGGCTTGGCTGAACTGGGAGGAGTAACTGAGGGGGTCCTGATTGCTGGTTAACCCTTTCAGTGCTCATGCCTTTCTTACGGTGGCATTTACGCAAAATGAATTGCTTGCTTAGACACAGCTAACTAAATAAAAGCCAGCAGGAGCTGATAGTATGAAAAATGGATTTTCATTACTGTTTCATTGATTCTGGTAAATAAAGGCCCCAGGCCTGCTCCGCAAAGCCAGCAGAACGGTAATAATTTAATCTAAGGTGACACAGACCAAAATGTATGTGGACAAAAATCATCCTTGAATATTAAACAAGGGCCTGGAGACAAGGGAAAAAAGTGTTTGCGGGCGCATTTAAATGTATGCAGATTGCTGTCTAACCTATTTAAAAACAGAAATTAAAGATTCTTGTCATAAATCACATTTGCTGCCATGGATATGCCTTGTTATGTTGCCGTTTAACAGAAACCTGAAAGGTTAAAGCGCTTGGTGCATTAAATTGTACAGGGATAATTAATACTTTTCTTGTGGCTATTTATTAAAAAAAGGAAAATAGAGTCAGCCGAAGTGTGACAACACAGTCATTTTAGGAGGGCAAAGCAAAACCAAAGAAAATTCTAACAAAAGATGAGGGCAAGTTTAATGTAACACGTGATACTGATAATGTGAAAAATCAAAACATTAATGACCTATTGATGCATTGAACATGTGGCTTGTACCACCACTGAATTAAGATGCTTACTGACACTATATATGTAATAGTAATTAAATAGAAATTTTCTTTTTGTCCATTTGTTCCTATTAGCCAAGTGTCAGAGTGTTGTGAGGTTAAAATTGAATAGACTGGACTGAAGGGGGTGTGTAGTTGGGTTGGGAATGAAAGGGCAGTGAGAGGCCTCAGAGAGCACTGCTATGAGGAAGTACAGACATGTACAGAAACATAATCCCATCACATATACCAGGTCACACAGGGTTTTTACCTAAATGTACCCTTACATTATTATGTGCTCTGATCTTAAAGGGGAAGAGATTGAAAAATGAACCATCTGCCTTCATAGAATAACAAAGCCAAGATGTTTCGTGGCTTACCTTTGGGTTTGCGCCTTTGAAATCTGCAGCGCAACACAGCTTAAGTTTGGCTTTAATGTTCTTGTTGTTCAGCTTTTTGACTTGCTACAGGCTGCTGTCAGTTACTAGTGAGACACTACTCACTTAACTGGTCTATTTTGGAGGTGTTAACCTATCACAAGTAAAATATATTAGTGAGACTTGCATTGGGTGGGAACATTGTCTAACAGTATTGTCATGTGATAAGAGACTCAGTCATTTTCTGTTCAAACATGTATGGAAGGATGGTTGCAAGAAATGACTTTGCTCCGATGGCCATTACCGCAGTTCTTACTCGCTTGGAGAAGAGAGAAGGGCTGACGGTGCCTTTGTTGCTGTTGTGTAAACCAAGGGTCATTTCCAGAGTCAGTCTTCTGTGGGAAGAGGAAACCTGACACATGTCTTTGCCCATTATGCTACAGTTTGCATTCATGGACTCGCGCTGGAGCGGTCCTTATGCAGGCTCGACTCTCAGATTAACATGTCAGCACTCTGCATGCGGTAGAGCAGAGAGAGGGTAATGGCCTTTCACAATGAAAACACACCGTCGCTAACACAGTGAGAAAGATGCCGTCCTGTGAAGACGTATTCTCTTAACCCCGTCGGAGACTGTGAGTGTATGTACTCATGTGAGGTTGGTGTTTCCATTGGTGGTGGTGTAAGGAGTCCGGGTGTATTTGACCGTATTGCATGTAACGTTTTACTCAGTCATATGGTGCATCGAATGGCCACGCATCTCAAATGTATGTCATCGGATTACCATGACATGCTTCTTCCTTTTTACACAATTTTCCATTCACATTCGTTTTATGGCTTTTGTGCATTCATATGCAGCTGATCTAAGTAATGTCTTCATAGGCATGATTGGTAACTCACTGCTCACATAGAGTTCTGGGGACATCTCAGAGAACAGTGTAGTTAAACCAATGAGGGCATTGATGTTTGAGCAACGTCCCAGTGAGCCGTCAAGTGCACAGTTTTCCACCATTTCAATGCCATCCCCATCTACGTGAGTGACCTTTTTCTGAATTTACTAGCGTCCGACTGCCGATCCCGCGCCATCATTTTAATCAGGAGTTCATTACAGAGAATGCCACGCTCTCAGCTACCCAGTGTGGCCAAGACACAGTGCTCTTCTCATTTGTGCAAAACAAAACCCGCTAAGAATAAAACTGTGAAGCAAACAATTAGAGTATCAGAAGAGTTCCAGGTCTAATCCATGACCTCTAATGAGGAAGAAATCCAGTTGCACTCATCTGCATTAATCCAACACACACGCAGCACACGGGTTTGTGTGCTTTTGGATTAAACTCTCATGAGGGCTTGGGGATTAGACCCCAAAAATGTTTGGCATTTTGTCTTCCCCTCAGTAGTTTTTATTCCTCCTGTTTGTGTTTTTCATCTCCAATTTGACGTGCATTTGATCTATTGTTGCTCTATTGGATACTTTTGGGCTCAATTTGTTAAGCAGTTCTGCTTGCGGTAATGCCATAATCATGGTATTGTCAGGGTCGATTTGGGCAGCGATCCAGTTACCATCAGAAGAGTAAGCTAGTCTTCCCCGAAGTAGAACTTTGTGCTTTTCACAGTTTTCTAGCCTTTACCCATGCTATTCTCACCAAGCTACTGTAAATGTGCTTCACTTTTGCTGGATTTGTAGTTTATAACTCATTAAGTTTAAATACACTCAAGCCAAAATTGGATAAACAACAGCATCATTTATTTCAGACATCAGTAAGTTAATTGAAATTTTATCGAGACCTTCAATGTAAATGGTAATCGTAAAAGCTAGACCGCTTTGTCCGCCTTTGCAAATGTTGTATTTTTTAATGGTTTCACAAGGAGGAACATAACCAAGCACTGTACTACTGTATTATCTCATTAAAAAGAGAAAAAAATCATATTCATAGGCCCGAGTCTTCTGGCAGTTATGCAGAACCTGTAGGGAAGTGAGCTAAGCTGATTATTTCAACTATCCCAGGCATGCCATCACATTTATGTATGTCCTGTCATTAACACTTTTGAGTCCTTGCTCCTGAATTGTAGGATACTCTTGGACATGCCAACTGTGTGAGTGAAATCATTTGTGGTTCGCCGCCGACTACTCTTTTGAAATAATGCAGCTCTTCAGACACAAGGATTTGAAAAGACTGTTATTGTGATGGGCCACACAAATCAACATATGTACATGTGTTCGTTTGTTATTTCTTTGCATTACGTGGACAGAAGAACACATTGGATATGCTTGTATCTAGGACAGACAATGTTGATGAGTCATCATTTTAAGAAAAGATTAAACTTCTGTCAGTTTTGCAAGCCAAACTTGAATTCCAAGTAAATAAATGCTGTAAGCAAAGAGTGGGTCGTCCAAGGGTCAGTCTTTTTTTTTTTTTTTACAATGACCACTCTGCCCAAAAGATTCCCCAAGTGCCTTGCACTATGTTAACAGAATAACATGACAGGCTATAGTGACAGAAAGCTCATTCCTCTGTCAAATCCAATCACGATTCTTCCCATAACATGCAAATTTCAAGCATTTCTAATGAAGACTGTTCCCGAACACAACAAGGCCAGTACCAGGATTTAAAATGTGGGAAACAAAAGGAATATGTCTGTCTTGCTCTGAGAGAAAAAGGCCTCATGTAAATATTTATTTAAAGTATTTATTGAAGTGTTTTGCACAGAAAATTTGCTATTTGTTGATTATTCAGGACAATTAGCAAAGATAAATACTGGCTAAACGTTTTCTTGTTGGAGCAAGTAGAAGTAGCCTCTGGCCATGCTATAATTATTCCTAATAACAAATGAAACCATTACCCAGTGTTCTTCCGTTTTTCATCAGGACTTGGAAATTACCTGTTAGGCCTAAATGAACTCAAAGCTTGAGCGTTCTCTCTTTTTTCTTCCTTTTTTATTTTTAAATTAAGCAGTTATTTGTCTCTGTCTTTAGAACGATTACAACCAGATCAACCTATTAAAACCCTAATCCTTTGAGTATAATCTTTTCTTGTAGCGAAATGAGTATAATAATAGATTCTTATAATAATATATTTTCTGAATGGACAATTGCATGAAAATAGGCTACTATAATCTCAGTCCATGCAGTTTAGATCCATTAGCTGTATTTGAACACTTCTAATTTAACCAGAGGATGGGTCCAACAGTACAACAGCAATGCTTATTAAGGCTGCAGTTACTTTTGAGCAATGTCTCACCTTCCTCAAAACTGGAAGACACATCCTCTCGTACTGTAGGAGAAATCATAGACTCATCTTTATTTTCCGTTGGGCCAGCACTTTCCACGAACCCTTACCAAGAAGTCCAAAAGTGTGAGTAAGCTCAATGTTCAGATTTGCCTCCTCCCTTTTCTGTTTCTGATAACTGTTACAGAGGGGTACTGTGGGTTCACAGTTGCTTGAGTGCAGTGTGTTACAACACGACTCAGCTGTTTAGGTTTCAGGTCTGATGTATACCCTGCCCTGTCTCCCCAGGGAAGTGAAATCTGCTCATGATTCACAATGCTTTCTCAGAGGTCAGGGTTTCCTAGATATCATCTCTGCATTTGCACACCTCAAAGTTCTGCAGAACATGTGGGGAAGTCACTCCTCCATACCCACATCCCCTTTCTGCGAACAGTAAACACAGACAAAAAGAGACTGACTGGAGGTGCAGTCTGAACCTCTAGCTGCTTTTAACAACAGTAAAAATAACCATACATGGAAGGTTTATTAGGTATTTGTGGTATTCAAAATGAAAAAATTTCTATGATTTTTTAAAATTCAAGATCCTTGCAGAAATTCTGGAGGGTTGTGTGCAAATATCAAGTATGCTGCCTTTGAAATACATTTTGGGAAACATGTTTTTTTTTATTTCATTTGCATGTAGTGCAATACTTTGCAGACTGATCTTGTACAATTGTGGACAGACAGACAACTAGCTCATAGAGTCAAAGGTATATTGTTGCAAGGCAAATGGCTGTTTTCCAAAAAAATACATCAATGTCAGTGTGCATATATTTTTTTTTAATTCTAAGAGTAATAACCTCAATAATCCAACATTATTTTACAGTAAAATCTATTATTCTTAAACAGATTTATTTTCAGACCATTCACACATAAGAGGACTGGTATTAGTTTCCTGTTGTACAAAAATAAGATTTTTAGAGTTGAGATGTAAAACTTCATTGTGACTCTTCTGTTCAGAAATCTAGGGCACACGAGTAAAGGCAAACTATGCTGTTTCATCTGAGAAATTCAAAAGATCTGTGTAATAAAATTTTAAATGTAATTTTTCATGTGCATATTAAAACTGCATCAGCAAAATCCATCTCTTCCACATCAGCTTTTTTTATACTCAGTGCATATAATTAATTGACTTATTTGTGCTTCAAACAAATTGTTTTTCTTTCTGTGGACTGTTTGCTGTGAGTTGTGAGTGTCAGACGAGTGCGAGAAGAAGCAGATCGGAGAGGAAGCGGAGAACGTTAAAAGTATACTTCTGCTGATAGAGAGTGTAAACCTGGGTTGACAGCCCTTCAAAATATCCCTCAGTGAAAACATTCATCAACTTGAAATGTACACACCTCTTTGATATTGCTAAGCAGACGGTATATTTCCTTACTGTCATTGGAGAGTTGTAACTTTCTTCCCACCAAATGCTACACTCATGCTGTGGTTCAGCACAGTAATGTAAACGTCTTTGCATTTGATCCGCTTGGCTGTTATTTTATTTAATTTGCCAAGTGGCTTCAAGTGACTATATGCTGACAAATGAACTGTTTTTAACATCGAGTGTTGGTATGATGGGAATGAGGCCTAACCCTTGACTCAGGTCCCTGGGACTGTGGGTCTCGGACAGAAAAAGCTGACTGCTTGTGTTCATCTTGACTATTATAGCTGTCATACTGGGATCTTCTGTCATGTAATTGGATGTGATGCTCACAGCTCATCATAAGAGGAACCATTTTATATGTGGCCATGTTCAACCATGAAGGGTATCTTCATGGCATTGACCCTATATTAAGGGACACAAAATTTCCCCTTTTCAATCTTATATTGAACTCTGTTTCTCATCTCTTTGCTGTGATCATTTTTTATCATTGGTCAAGAAGCCAGGAATTGAACACCCTGAGACCATAAGGTATAGGGCACACCAGATGAAATGCTATACAGGGTTCATGTAATCCATGATGTTTAGCAGCATGGTTGGAACACCCCCTCTAAAACAGTGCAGGGAGGCCTATAAGGTCCTATGCCTGAGTTCCAGCAGGCACTCCAACTGCACTCCTTCACAGGATGTGGGAAGCACCTTTCAGGGGACGGCTGTGGGTGGCCGGAAGAAAAGGGCCTTTTTTGCTTTTCCGTTCAACCTGTAATTTCCCAACAGCTGTTACTCATTATTTCCTGCCCCGGCTCTTGTAATTGTTATATCTGACATGAGTTGCCGACCTTGCTTCGTGTAATGTAAGATTTAGGAGGGAAAGGTGGAAAGGAGAGAATTTTTTCGAGAGGAAAACTAGGAAATTTGGAGTAATTTTTTCTTAAATTAAGCGATTAATGAAAGCATGCTTCCTCACTGCTGTTTTCATTGCAGTCTCAGGACACGGTGGCTTGCTTAGGCCTCTGCTTGGACTTAATCACATCCTTTTCATAGAAGCGGTGGCAGTGTGCTGCCCAAGGGCTGGCGGTGCACTTGTAAACCCGGGAAGGTCAGGTTGCGTTTTACTCCATATGGTCAAGAGCTCATTTATTTAATGACCGAACTGCACATTGCTGATGCTATCATAATCGTAAGGATGTAACGTAAGGCTCCGCTTTGATCAATGTGATATGCTGGACCTGTGCACATATATTTATTTCTCAGACAGATGTAAAGAGAGGCCTTATTGTGGTGCAGCTTGGATGCAAGTATGCACACATGTGTTGGAGAGGTGAGGAGTTATAGTAATAGAATCCAAAATGAATTAATCTTCTGATACATTATTGATTTGCAATTTCTGGAAAAGTCTTCAAGGAGTTCTGTTTTTCATACTTTGTCACATGCCCAAGTAAGCACTGCAGAGGTAAAGCCATTTATCCTGTTTTCATTCTTTATTACAGAGCTATTTCCTCTTTCCTTGCAGTGAACATACACTTAAATCAGTTTCAGAAACCTGAATAAATGTTTGCTGTAAATCTATAATCAGGTGACAGATTGTTACTCAATATCTGTCTACCCAAACATTCCACATCAGGTTCATGTAAAATATTCCTGCAGGTGCACTGGTGTAAAGGTTTATCTTCAAATCTGACCTTTTGATTAATTCTGTTATTACCATTTTCAGTAAGCACTCTTATGAATTACATTGTGATGCTATGTTTGTCTGATGCATCTGATTAAAAAGTGTTTATTTTTACTTGCACACATCTCTTAACATTTAAAGATTGTCTCAGTCTCATTTTGTGCTATCTGATGCATGCATACACTTTCAATGGCAAGGGCCGCTGTGAAATGTTTTATTTGTGGGTAATTAAAATACTGTGATATTTTGGAGCTCCTGTTATTATGAAAGTTTATTTGACTAAATCAGGAGTTGTCACAAATAATTCACCTCCCCTGGATCACTACTAAGAATTATAAAGAAATGATGCAGGGTTACTCTATTATTCCCAGATTAGAGATGGCTGTTTGAAAAGGTAACATTTATCATGCGTTTCTCAATTATTGCAAATTATCTAAAAGGTCAATTATTGTCATGCTTTTTTCCTTTTGGAAGAAAACTGTACAAGATGATATTTCAAAGGTTATTGATGTGTTAGAACAAGAAACATGTCTACCAAAAGTACAAAAAGTTTCACCGTTTTATTATTTAAGACCAAGGGCATTTTGCTAATATAAATATATTTGTTTGAATAAAATCCAAAATATTCTGTACTTGTCATGCAGGATGATATTGAAAGTGTCACTATTATGTCACATTTCCAATGACAAAGACAGTCAAATGAATCAAACCTCAAACCTCATGCATCTCAATTCTGTGCTGACATTTCTTTGATGGAAGGGGTGTCCTTGAACACCTGAACTGTACAGACACTGGACAAACCAAGTGCAATCAACGACAACTGCAGAGGATTGAGGAGCTCGATCAGAACCATGCCTCCACTCTCCATTTTTAACATGGCCAAGAACCAACATCACATTCTTTGTTATCAGCACAATCTCCTTGTTTATGCAAGACCTCACTCCTAATAAAATATTTTCAGTGGATTCATAAGACGATCACTGTTCAATGCGGCAATCTTGACTGAAGCCACATCAGCTTCACCAAAGAAGATAACTGCATTGAGTCACCAGGGACACCTTTCAAAGAATGAAATGCTTTGGAAGTCCTGGATCACGGCAAAAGACACCCCTTTCAGTGCAGCATGGGTGCAAAAACATGATGATGACAGGGCTGGGTCCACTATCTGTCTGTCACTAGATTTTCGCTGTTATTGGCCAGGCATAACCTGCCCACTGAGTTGTCCAGAGAACCATAGGAATATCAATATTCTCAATGCATACTGATTTTCCAGTGCAGCCAGTGCACATGGACCACCCACAGGTATGTTGGTTAGCTGAATGCCATAAGAAAAGGATTGAACAGATACAACTAAAATCAGAGAGGTGCCAGATACATCTACAGACCTAAGATACACAGCTTTAAATGACAAGTCAGATCAGCTCAACTCACATTTAAGTGCAATTACTCCAATTGGCAATATTAATATTAATCAACATTTACAATTGGATTAATTGCACTTAATTAGCTACTCTCATTTTCTTCCAGTTTTAATGACACAACTTTGCTTTGAAAAACGCTGCATGAGTTGTATAATCAGCTGTGTTTCCCTGAAACGAGTTCCTCTCTACTATTATTGGGCAGACAGAGAGATTCCCCTTTGTTTAATTAGCACTTAGGTGGTGCTGGTGCTGCTGGAAAAGTGAGAGTGCATACTGATACAAGGGGGAAGTAATTGGTAGATGAGCGGCCCACCAAGGTAACGAACTTTAAAACGTATTGTATTTATTTATCTAAGCCCGTTTCTGGCGCTGAACTTTCCAAATGACTGTCTCCAGTTTCTCTCTGTTCTTTTGAGACTGTCCAGAGCTGTGCCGCTGAGAGGTTGAAGCCGTAGCAACGCTGCTGGTCCAGCAAGTCCGGGGAGAGCGAGACGAAGGGAGGAAAAAAAAAGCCTCCCGTCTGAAGGTTTCCCACAGCTGTGAAAACACTGGCCTCTGGCTGTGGGGAGAGTTACTTCAAACAGCTGCTTCAGGTGACTGAACACCTTGAGTCCCATTCATCAAGCACTGTTTACTCTGGCTGACAGGCCCGGCTCTCTAGGAGCAGAGACACAGCGCGCATGACTACTGTGAGAACCAGCCGAGCCAGTCCCATGTGCAGTCGCCAGGTCAAAGGCTGGTCCCTGCTGAGCCCACATACCTTGATACCTTTTTACTGTAGGAGAAGAATATATCAGATGAGATGGCTTTAGTTAATGTGTGTTTTTTTTACTTTTGTACTGGCTTGGGAGGCACAATACGAAGCCCAGAAAAGCAGGGTTCTTGACAAAGCCTTGCCACTGTTGGCCATAGTGGCAACGTCTTCTCTCCGAGAGTGTGAGACACGGATCCCAGCTGCTAAGATGGCTCCTGCAAAGTTCAAGAGAAGACAAAACACGACTGCCGCGGCGAAACCTGGAGGCTCACAGCCAGCGGAGGTCACCGATGATCTCACCGAGGTGGGTACGGAAACGGAGCGAACTTCAAAAACGGGTCACGGGTTCAAGTCATCTCTCACAACTGATTTCTCACAGCTTGCCGTTCTGCCCTCGGTACTCCTGGCTCCTGTCCTGATAAGCCAACTCTTCCGTTCCTTCATATATATTTTACAAGGGTTTAGACGAAGGCTTTGTGTATTTGAGCACAAAGCCTCCAGCTCATATCGATGTGTGTAAGTCCACAGACCGCAGCTGAACGCAGGACTACGAATGTGAAACCTACACCGGCTCTGAACTCTTGGCCCTTCAAGTCAGCCCCGCACTGACATCTGAAAATACACCAAGGGCCATTCACATGAAGCCAGGATGTGAATACTTAGCAGTGCAGAGTATTTGATTACATGCCACTTAACATGGAATTACTGTGCCACTTAATTACAGTTCTTTCCATGTTTTTACGCGATAAAATATTTAACTCATCAAAACCCCCCAAAATGTAACAAACGCATTGCTAAAATGTTGAAAAGATAAAGCATAGCCCTGCACAACAGAAATAATATGGCTAAATGGGATTAAAAAAATCTCTGTGGGGCTGTTATGATTTCTTTAAGTGCTCATGACAATGTCTAATTTAGTCTAACCTGCTTTCCCGCGGTGTGGAATCCCGTGTTGAAAGGTGCATCAGGCACTGCCGTTCGGGTTGAAGTGAACCTGAGGGAAGTGCCCCCAGGACACTCTCCCACATGGTTAACTCTGTCATCTGCATCTGTAATAACAGAGGGGTCATTTGCTGTGATTATGGCCTCTTGCTTTATCTCGGGCCCCCATATCTGATTTCCGCTGTGTCTTTAGCACCACCTTCCCGTGTGTATGCCGTTTTCCCGGTAACCCGTGACTCTCTGCCGTCTCTCCTGCCTCAGAGGTTACTTTTAGATCACACTGCCACCGTCTGTCACCGGCCATCTAATTTTGCTGCTGTGCTTTGCCTTTGCCCCCCAATATGTCTCTGCACTTTCAAAAACTGTTACCAATAAAAAGAAATAGAAAAGGCTTCAGGCAGCATAAAAAATGTGTGTGTGTATGCATGGAACAGAATAATATTTATTCATTTTAACCATTATATACAAATAACCATTATATATACTGTATGTACTGTATATATGACCATTTTGCAAAAATCTGTAGTATTTGCTTTTAGGCTATGTGTATCAATTTGAAAACGGGACTGTAAATTGTTCTGCTCAGCAATTCCTGTTGCTTAGAACAAGAAAAGTACTTCTCAGATTTAAGTATAATCCTGAACATGATTATAGAAATCTGACATTTACTTTGTTCCCAGACTTATTTAACCTGTCACACTAGTGCCCTTGACAGTTTGAGAGAAGGCTTTTTTTGTTGTCTGATAATGGCACATCAGTTTGGACTGAATTGAATTAAACCTGTAAAAACTGTCCATGGCCAGATAAATAAATAAACAAATGAATAAATAGTGTCAATAAAAAGGAATGAATTCCAGATCCCCTGGTCCATACACACTCTGTGTGAAAGACAGAGGGCCTTTCTATCTCGGTAATGTGCGACAGAGTGATAACCTGAGCCTGATTAGATGGATCCACATGCTTCTTTTCTGTGTCTGGTATCTCATTTGGATACCCTTCACATAGTTGGACTGAAATCCTCTGGACAGCTCAATTGTACACCCCCCAAACCCCCGCCCCTGGCCCGTCGTCTCCGTATGACAGGATCATTAAGAAGAGTGCTACCGCAAGTGCAATAAATCTGCTGCATAAAGGCATGTTGGAAAAAGCACACAAAAAACAGTCATCCTGATTGCAACCTGGATCAAGCTGTTTGCCAGGGCATAAATTTTCCCATACAACTGATGTATAATCAATTACCTCTTAATCAGACGAAATTTGTATTCTCACTTTTAGTACTATTGTTCATTGAATTTATATATCTGTGGGAAAAAAACAAACAAAAAATCACAAGGCTGATAATACAAAGACATTTTTTATAGAATTTCATGACTCTTTATGTTGTGTTCTCTTATATATTTTTATATTGACCAAAATAAATTGATTTTTGGGGGAAGTCAGTTGTGAATGCAGCACTATTCAACAGTACAGCTCAGAGAAAATGCTCATGTATTTTCAGTCATCCAGCAGAAGACACAGTAAATGGATGCATGTATATATGTACGTACGCAACCCTTTACTTTCTGCTCAGAGCAGAAAGCCCTCTCGCGGTGCCGCCTGGCGACGCTCTATTGCGGCCTTCCCGCTGAGCTTGGGGGGGTTGTGGGGGTCCCAGCCATCGGAGGTGGTCCAAACCGGAGCCCCCGGAGTGGCTGACCTGCAAAAGCCGCCTCCTTCCAGAAATTTCCCCTGATAAAGCAGAGCTCGGCTTCCTCTGCCTCAGACCCTTCCGCAGACTGCCTCCCAAGTGCTCCCCTCTCATTAAAATCCTGCCCTGGGACAGCCAGTGGGCCCGGCCAGCTCGGCTCTGGAGGAGAGGGGGGGGGGTGAGAGGAGCTCTCCTGCTGGGCCCTCCCTGCATTGTTGCTCTGCTGTGTAAATACTGTCCTGGAGCAAATGTGCTCTCACCTATCCTTTTGCATGTGGTGTGGATATTTCTAAATGTGAAGATGAAAAAGAAAGTGTTTAGGTTTATCCAGAAAGTTTCACTTTAATCGAACCGGCCTTTTTTCCCTTTATTGTTTATTTGTAATTGCTGTGAAATGAAACAGACGTTTTAGCTGGGCCTGTGTTGTGTTCATTGTTCATTGTGTGTGCGCACATGTGCGTGTGTGTGTGTGTGTGTGTATGTGTATGCGTGCACTTGTGTGTGTCTGTATGTGTGTGTGCTCCTGTGCACGTGTGTATACGGAGTCGTCCACAGTCCACAGAAGCTGGCTGGATGTGATTGAAAATGATTGATGCAGACAGAAACGGGAGAATCACAGACTGTCACAAGATAAATGAGTGGAGAGTGTAGGATGTGAACCGAGGCCGACTCTGCAGAGGTAGAATCAAAGAGTGAGCAACCTCTGACAACACACGCTCCACTGCACTGACCACCACCGATCTATACCACTGACACCCCTCCCAGTGAAGGCAGTCCCTGTGCAAAGAGCTCCATATGCGCTATTGACATGTCCACAAATATCCATCACTGCCTCTCTTTTTTAATTAAGCCTGAGAAAACTGCAAAACCGCGAACTCTTATAAGTACATACTGTAGCTTATGTTTGTTTTGTGTCTGCAAAGTCAAGATTGTTAGTTTTTTTGTGGATGGGGGTCTAATGGCAAAGCGGCAGGGGAGTTTTAGTGTGCATGTGCAGTTAGCCTGGATATGCAGTTTTGCAAGTCTCCCATTTTCGAACAGGGAAGAATTTAGCATGGCAGAGTTGTGAACAGCCCGTCCCTACACCTCCATCCTGACTAAGGAGGCAAATTAACAGTCTGCAACCCTCACTTGTGTTAACACATTTCTCTTTCTCAGGTTGGCTGCTGCCGTGATGACATTTTCAAGAAGTTCATCCTCAGGTTGTCACCTGAACGTCTTTCTACCTGATTACCTAAGCTGAGAGCTCACACCTCTGTAAAATCCTCAGACGCAGTCGGTGAGAATCATTTACTGTATCATTTGTGTGGCACCTTTGCAAACCTGATGGGGAACACCTAGCATCATTTCCAGTCCTCAGTCTGAGAGCCCGTACATTGCAGGAATAGTTCTCTGATCACCTATAAAAATGTTTAATTGATCAGCCAACACTCTTTTCTGAACATCCTTCCAAAGGTACTTTTTCCACTTGTAATGAAATATTAAAAGTGTCTTCTATATGGCTGGATTTATTCATCAATATTTCCTTCTTTGAATGCTTAATACACAGGTTTGATGTATTAATCTCAACTTTTAAAACATGAGGACTAGGAACATTGGGAGCTCTGAACTTCCAAATTCAACTCCATGACACACTGTCATTAAAAAGATCTTGCTTCATGTAGGAAAATGCAAATCTATTTCATTCTCCTCAATACATTATGATTGAGAGCCACATGTCATGGCTGTTGAGCTAAGTCACAATCTTGTCATATCTGCAAACAGGATTAATGTGAAGTTTGATCACTATAAAATCGCACAAAAGTGTTATGAGGCACAGAATAATATGCTGCACTTCTTTTTAGTGGGGCGCTGTCATTGTGAAGAGCACCATTGGCAGACCCCGGGTATGCAGCCCATGCTGCTGGTGGACATCTCAAATATTTATGTTCCAGGTTGTAATGCCCTGAAAGATGTCCTGCAGGAAGAGCCTGGGGCTAGCACTAAATCCGGCCTCATGCTATCGCTCTTTAGCGTCACACACTGTCTCTGCTGCTCCCCTTGTGAAGTGTACAATTGAACCAGCCAATTCTCTGGTGTTGTATCGTTCTTAATCATTCAGGGGTGGGTTTCTATGTTTGTGCTGAAGGCGGGGGGTGGCGGGGTGGGGGGTGTTTAGGGAGGAGGCGTGGGGCTGGGAAACGGGTCAAAGGATGTGCAGATGTCCACAAACAAACACAATTTGCCAAAATCGAGAGAGGTTTTTGTTCCACGCATTACATCCAGCGTTTCCCTGTTACACTGCGCCTCCTTTGTGTGTGGAGTGATTTTTTTCCTCAGAAAATACATAACTCTAAGAGAAAAAAAAAGCTGTCCAGGCAAAACCAAAAATAAATCAATAAATAAACAAGCAAACATTTGCGCTAAACCATTTCAAGCTGCACATGGTGATTCACATCTCAGCATCACAGAGGAGCATGTTGAACTCTGTTTTTTGACCCTGTAATCTGCTGGCTTTCAGTCCCTACATATCTGAACTGCCCCATTAATACCTTAGCAGCTGTATGCAGTGAGAAATGGCCTGACAGCTGTGGGCCAGCATAATAACACAGCCATTTACTTCCAGGTGTACATTAGTAGACACAAAAACGGCGCTGGGAACAGAGCGCACTGATTACTCTCCTGAGTCAATCAAAAGTATTTCATATCTGCTGCCAGAGAAATTTGGATAAACAGAAAATACAGTCATTGTCAATAATACGCCCGGCATTAATTTTTCATCAACTGCTGCACATCGTTTTCCCATCTCTCTTTTTTAATTCAGCCTCATTGATATCGCAAAACTTCAAAAATCCCCAATCCTCTTGGTTTATAATCGTTGCGGCATACAGTATTTATTTCCTCAAAGTGTATTAAATGTTCTCTTATCTGGCCTCCTTTCTAATGCAAGTTTTTTTTTCATTCTGAAGCCATTTTAGTGTGCAAATAGTATACCTATAAAAAAATGATGGCTATACCTCTCGCTTGTCTAAATACATAATCGCCCATGTATAAAATTCCCGCCTAATAAGTGAAACATATACATATTTTTCAGTGAGAGGAACATTTAGGGAGGTTAACGTTTCTCTGTGTGCTGCTCAGCTGAGGAGGTTGAGCAGCAGATGGACTGTGTCACATTCAGGCTCGGGGCCTATCTACGGGCCTCAGAATTTAATTAGTGACTTGGCCCAATCAGTGTTACAAAGCTAAGTGATGTGATCAAAGGATTAGGCACCCATCTGAAGCCACAACTGTCATACCTTTATTTTTTTATGTTGTGAAATCTGCGAGCACTTGGCCTGCAATGAAGGATTGTTCGGTTGAAGGAAACAGAAGGAAGCCTTAAAACGACATTAAATGACAAAGTGAAAATAATGCATATTTGGCTTTGCTATACAGGAACCTGACATGTTTTTTGTCAAGTGGTAGGATTTAAATAAATAAATAACACACATACACACAAAACCAAGTGGCCTGTTTCTGCATACAAAAGTTAACAAGCACATTTATTTATTTTATTTTATCAAATATGATTTTATTTTACATATTATTTATTTATTTATTTTTCCATATTCTTTGTGCTATGAAAAATAGGCAACTTAATATTTATTTTAGTGCCTGATTTGTATTAAGATCTAGTAACAGATTGATATTGCGTATGGTCATAAACCCTTCTCAAAATTGGCATAGTGTCCTCTTTGAATTAATAATCATGTTGATATATTTTTTTTACAAACATGGACAATCAAATCTCCTCTCAGAGACCCTGCTTGGGCTAAAGTGTCAGAGATGTCAGCGGCAAGCCTTTTTTGTTGATGTGGATTGTGCAGAGAGACGAGGCAGGGATAAGTTGCAAATGGTGCGCGTATCAATTTCTCTGTTAAAGAAGTAGCCAGTGAAATACTGTGCCATTTGGAATCTTCTCTCCGGCTCCACGTCTGGGACACACAATTACATCTGCCTAAGATTTGATATCATTTCAAAGTGCTCCCCCTTTAACAAATGCAATTTCCAACTGTGGAAGTATTCACGGCAGAACAAGAAAATAAAGTAGTAAATAGCAGGAGGAAAACATATTTTTGATGCAAATTGAATGATGAGACTATTTACACTGCGCGCTACCTTATTTACCTAGCTGCTGGAAGGACGTGTAACCCCGGCGCTGTTTCTTCTTTATGTTAGACAAAGGTAGCAGATGAGATAGCCGAGCTCAGGAGGGGGGCCCTGCGTCTCCTTGCATTTGATCAATGAACTCAATTACAGCCCCTTCCCGGGGACTTTCGCCCTGCTCTCTCGGATGATGCATCGCGCGCGCCGCACCTGACACATCTCCCAAAATCTCTTCAATAAATAAGAGAGGGAGCCGAGGAGCACCAAAGCTTTTCTTTCCCCCCTCTCCCCTAACAGCTCCTCCGCAGTCCCGGCTGATTTCTCCTCGCTAGGCTAGCCGCTAATACATTCCCAGCTCCCATGCATTATTAATGCTCACCGCTCTCCAAGGTGGCAGTGACAAATAGGGAGCAAAATTCACTGACTAGCGGTGAATGTACTTTTTAGTCATGCTTGAGTTTTTCCCAGTCCATTCTGCGTGGTGGAGAGTTCTCTCTCCCCTTCTCCCCTTCTTCCCTCAGTTCCTCTTTTTTCCCCCCTCTCGTTCGCTGTCCGTGGTAGACGTCGCAGAATGGATTTTGAAGAAGCACTCAAACTTACCCGTGGAAAGAAAAAAAAAAAATTTACGAGTAAAGACTTGCCTCCAGAGACCCATGTGGGAGAGTGGTGCACTGGGAAAAAAAGGGAGCTTTGATGTTTTAGTCTGAAAGAGCTTTTCCTTCTCATGCCTTCTCAATCGTCCCCAGTTGAGCCCTACTTTAGCTTGATGTCAAATATGTTTTAGTTCCTTTTTCATAATAGGAAACAATGATCTGCTGGAATATACTGGAGTGGAAGTCACAATGACCATGTAGGACTGGAGAGTACAAGTGGAGGGTATCAAAGAGACACCTCTCCAGGCTGCGGAGTTCACAGCTCCCCTCAAGGGACAAGATCCCGGGAAATTAACCCAGATTCTGCACAGTCCCCCGATTTAACCAGCCTCTGATCCCTACCTGGAAGTGACAGCTGGGATGGTCACTGGGATAAAAAAGCGTGTTACCACAAAGAGTTTGTTTCACAGCAAATCACAGCCCATATATTTTATCAGTTACTGGATGGGAGGGGAAGAGATTGGCAGAGACCCACCCATGAGCAGACCACACTCATTGTAGAGTATGAGGAGGACATAGTACAGAGAGATATAGTGGGGAATACATGTTGCACTGTCCACACATTCAGTAGATTTCACATTTTACACAGCTTACTTATAAGCAAAACCAGATTTGAAACATGCCAGCTGAATGCACACTGAAATGCCAGTGGAACCTTGCTACAAGCTGATCCTGAATTGTAATGGTTAAGCCACTGTTTTCCTGCCACTTTCGGGGATTTCAGTGTTTGTGTTGCTTCAGTTGAATTTGGTAATTACAGAGCAGGCCGGGCCCGGTGCCGTTTAGTGACGGGCGGATGAGGTTCTGTCTCACCGAATCCACGCGTCTCGCTCTCTGAGTGCGAAGCAACACACCCGCTTCCACTGCTGGTCCCCTGTCGATCAATTAAAAACACGCTTTGGTGAAATAATTAGCTGACATTTGCTCTTATTAAACAGATGTTTCTATAGCTTCTGCTAGTGAAACATAAGAGGCATAAAATCGTACTTCCACATGTTTGTCTGAGAGGAGATATTTGTTGTATTTCAAAGTTAAGTGCAAAGTTAAGTACATGAGCACATTACAGCAAATGTAAGAGGTGGGTCAATATTTAAATATTATGTTAATCAAGAGAATTAACTCTGCAGCTGATAGTGAGTGGAGGGCAAATGAGAGTAATTATATCAATACAGAAAAAACTCTCTTCTTAAGGGTCTTATTAAGTGAGTTGAGTATAAATATGGCCTTGCAAGTCATTACAGCATAAAAATAACCTTAAAATACTCATTTTCCAAATAGTGATAATAAGAGGCCCTCTGTATTTTGTCTTCAGGGCATCTGTACAATTCAGCTATATACAAGGTAACTGATTGTGATTCAGTTGCTTGATCAAAACGGATATTTTCACTTGGCTACTTCTGGATGTTTTGAAGACTCCTGGAGTTTGGAATATTGATTGTACCCTACTTAGAAAAGCAGAACAAACATGGTATGGAGGGGGACTGTGTTATAATAATCTAAGTGCACACAGCTACCTTCAATATGCCTCATCAGCTTTCTCACATTACCTAAGCAATGAATACATCCAAATTCCAAATGTGATGTCTTCAACATGGAAATGAGAGTTTTGGAGAAACGCATGCTGCTTAATATTAGACGGCTTGTCAGGATTAGAGCAACAGGGACTATGAAATCTATTCCTGATGAGGTGACTAGCTCCTCTCAGCTCCGCTGGTTTACCGCTCCCCCCGTCCCGTTACTGTGCCCCGCTTCAGTGAAACGGTTTAGACCCTTTGAAGTAGAACTCCACTTTAAATAAATGCCTCACTGCTATCTACAAGCCCAACTTATGTTTCAGCTAAATTGGTTGCTTTCATTAGAATCAGGTGAAGGGCCTTTGAGTTCCAGACGAGAGTGGCTTTCAGCCGCGGCGCAGCTCAGATGTTGGGCGCTCGTGAGCGGAACAGCAGCAGGTGTGAAAGGTTTAACTGTTTCCAGCGCAGATGCCAGGCCTAATCCCTCAGGTATTTTAATCAACTTTTTTTTTTTCTTTTCCTAACCCTCCTCAAACCAGCGTTCAGTAAAGCCCTCTGCTCACAATTTCAGCTTTGAAGAATCCAAGCTGCTGAGAAAACTGCAAAGGCTTTAGTATTCATAATCAGAATTTGGAGTTCATAATCTCATAATTTCTCTCAAGTTGGATTTCCATGTAACAGCACTTGTTATTAATGTCTTGTAATGAAAAAAATCTTAATTAGATTAGGTTTGATTTAATTTTTATTTGCAGCATAAAAACATGCTCATGTAGTTGTGAAATATCTATTTGAATATGTATGTATCGAGCCTGAATAAATGCAAAAAAAAGACAATAGAAAAAGAACCTTCCTCTAATGATGATCTGAACGAAAGACAAAGAATACAGGCACAATTAGCAGAATTGTCTGATCCTAATATTATCGTCACTTTAACCTAATTTGCACATAGGTGTGTAGACAATATTGCCAACTCATTTACCATTAGATAGTTACACAGGATAATTCTGTCCACATAATTAAAGAATGTTGAAAATACCTTCTCATGTTCTGACTTACCTTTTCCTTGCTGTAAACCCAAGATTTCTTCAAAACATGAAAAAAGCGTGTCTCCGGGTTATTTCTTTCACTACGATCACACAATCACATGATCTCTGTGTTCAGGTTGAGGCTTCCGATTAGCCTGAGGTTTTTTTCCGATTTAAGTGTGGAGGCTCGGCCTGAATTCGCTGCGTCTCCCCTGTCCCACGTAAAGCGAAGTGACAGGCCAATTTGCATCGCAGGCCCCAAACCCATGATGAGCGCGGCCACACGTGCTCCCACTAATGAATTTACTGCCATTACTGTTGTTTCATTTCAATTTATCCTGTGGAAATTTGGTCTCAGAAGCAAGGATGTAGCTTTATGTTTGACCACGTAATGTTAAATAAAGGGACACTTCGTTCCCCTGTCCACTTTGGTTGTTTGTCACTTTACATCTACGTCTGAGCAAGCAAGGCCGCGGGGTCAGGTGTAAGATTGAACGCAGTGAGAAATCACAATGACCTATGCTACTAAGGGGATGAGCACTAAGAATAACAACCGAAAAGGTACGGATTGAAATTCCTAAAGCGAGCAAAATAATCAGGTCGAGCCTGGGAGGGTTCTTGTGAGGAGACAGAAAAGAAAGGACTATCCAGAATATGTCAGTTCCTCTCGAGCTGTCCATCCAACAGCAGATCAATAGACTTCCCAAACACGGGACGCCACGGCTCTCCAGCAGGGAAACAGACGGTTGCGCATAAGTCCAGGCGGTAGCGCCAGTCCGTCACGGCATGTCACCGAAATAAAATGAGTTGTCCGCGCGCAGATCGATGGCTGACGAAACACCGGGTTACTGAGAAGAAAAAAAGAACCAGTCCAACATGGTTTCCTAAAGTTATTACCTTCACTTCTGTCAAAAATCAAGCCTTGATACATTGCATGTGTTTGTTTTTTCTTGCATGTTGCACTGGGGGAAACGCAAACTTGGGGTTAGGGGATGAATAATGGGGTTTGGTGTTTGTGTTTTGTCTTGACTGAAAAGTGCTTACTGGACAGACCTCTGCTTATAAAAGGAAGAGAGAACTAAGGTTTTCCTTTCATGTGGAGAACCAGTTGAGAAGGACCAGTTACAATATCTGCCTCAGTCAACATGAATAACCAAAAAGCATAGTCCCAAATGTAAGTACGATTAAATTTTTAAGGATTAATTTTGCATTTTGGCTTCTGACAAAGCAACTCTACCATGATCACCAGATTCACGCAGCCCAAAACAAATGGTAATTTTTGAAATATTGTATCACAAAGATGCCAGACCTTTTTTTGAGGAAAGAAACAATTATTGGCCTTAGGTGTGAATTTGCCTCTGGAGTCACTTCTCTCACAACCTGCTGTTGTTATGTTGTTTTGTATATAAGCTCTGAACACATTTTTAGTTTTAGGCAATTAGGAGGTCTGAATATATGAATTGTTATTGGAAAAAGAAAAAATGCTGTTGCTCTGTGCAGTGTTTATAGACTTTAAAAAAACATGTTTCATGTATTTTTTGTGAAATGCACATTTTGTGCACTATCAATCCTTCAGTTAAATTATGTTCATCAAGATTATTAATATATTAAAATTTGAAGGCTGTGTGTGTATACATATAGTCAAAAACTGTCAATGCACAATTGCATTGCTAATGTTTTGTTTTAAATCTCAGGTAATGTATAAGGCAAAGGTATTTTGTGTGTATTTTGTGAATTCCCACCCAAAATTATACTCATCACTGACAATGGAAATTTTAATTTTCAGAAGATTAAATTACAATAGCTGGCAGATGTCAGTTATATTAATTGTAATATATTAAATGGATAAGGAACCCCTCTAAAATAAATTATGCAGGACATATAAATATATAAGTAAATATAAGTAAATATATAATTATTTCAATAAATTCAAATGATTTGATGAGGTTTTTATATTAAAAGCAAAAGATGTTATATACAAGTCAAATGTTTTGATATTAAATGGATAAACTCATACACCTCTTGGAAAATATAAATTTACCCAGCTGTCATATTAAATTTTCCATAAGTAAATATAACTGTAAATATAAAATTACAAGGGTTTCAATAAATTCAAATGATTTGATGCTGGTTTTTATATTAAAATCTAAAGCAAAAACCTCTCAATTAATGAAATAAGTATGTTTGCACATTAATTAATCTTTGGAGCTTCTGAAGACATGTTTATTCTCATACATTCAGGTTTGTACACTGTTTATGAATCTGCTGCTTGTTTATTTTTGATGAAGCAATGGAATTTAGATGTCTGACATACCATACAATATAAAATAAGTGAGGAGAAAACAGCTTGCAGTTCCCATGTGGCTTCATGTGTTATATTTGTAATTGTTGTAGAATATGTTTCTTGTTCCAAAGATGTATCCTCGGATGAGGTAAGCTATGCACATGAAATATGTAATTTTCATTGTGTTTTTTCTCTCAGAACATAAAAAATCCAACATTCTTGGTGAAAGAGGCATCACACCTCTTTTTGTCTATTTGTTACTCTATGATCAAGGACAGGAGTGCCACGAGCACTACTCCAGGAACTGTGCATCTAACTGTCTTTTTGTGTTATTCACAGGGCACACACATTTGTGACAGGTGCCAGTCCATGACAACATGAATGATGTCACTCAGCCAGTCGTCCAAGATGTTTTTAGCAGTAAACTCTGCAGCAGGACGTTTGTGGTTGCATTTACTGTCAGTGGAAATGTGAAATATGGGCTCAAGGACTGAAGGAGTGAAATATCACTTAAGGACTGACCCATTTAGGCGATATACTTCCTGTGGATCATTTTTAGTTAAATTGTTCTTTAGAACAAAATTAGACTTTGTTTTTCCATTTCAAATGTGTGCCTCTGGTGCAATAAGACAGAAGATGTTCATCTATGTTCAATCTATGTCCTGTGTTCTGTCTATCTATGAGGGCCCTGCATGTGGCATTATGTTTCTAGCATTTCTACTATAGCTAGCAGATGCTTACATCCCACGTCTAAGCACTTCAGAAAATGGCTTTTTATTTGTTTATTTATATATATTTTTGTGAGAAAAATTTGTGAATTTATGATCATTCCTCTTGAAGCACAAATGGACAGGGGGAAGTGAATACTCAATAACAGGGGCTGTATAATCTGTGCACATCATGAAATGTAACTAGTTAGCTTGCTAACAGTACCTCACTCTCTTACGCAATATTATTCATTCCATACAGCAACCAATACACCAAATGCATGCATACATTACAATACTCATTACACAGTAACACAGTGTATTTATATCTCTTAGATACAATTCCTTATTTTGTGTATATCATGTTATACATGGATATAGATGACTACACCCAAAGATGTTTTGTTTTGGACCACATATTTTATTTTCCAATATTTATGATGCACATACCTGTAGATGGGGAGCAGATGAATGCATGTGATTTGTGTCCAGTGTCATATTCTTTGCTCCCATATCCAGAATGGGCGATGGTGTCTATAGCATCAGTGATTGTTTCATCATCAGGAGACAGACAAGAAATTTTTTGCATACTGTATTAAGGATATATATCTATATATATATATATATATATATATATATATATATATATATATATATATAAATTTGAATGTTATGTCAAAGGTCCCATTACTTTGACAAAGGAGAGAAGCTAAAGATCTCAAAGGTGGGCTTGTGTATTTCAACTGCGTGCAGATTTGCTCTCAGCGTGGGCCCCAGATCTCCATGCTGTCAGTAAAATGAACGCTTAACCTAATGGAACTTGCTGCGGACTTTCCCTGATAAAATCCCAAATGATGAACTTGGCAGCATGGGCAACCTGCAGCTCCGCCTGTGCTAATCCTTTCCTGTTTACAAGGGGGACGGCTGTCGGTAACAGGCGTCTGGAGCCCTGTCTGTCCCTGGCGCGGGTGGACCGAGCGCTCCATTCCTGCTGTAGGAAGTCCTACATATTCAGCCTTATGACAGACTCTGGTCGTGTTAGTGTTCACTGTGCTGGCCCCTGCCAAGCTCTCTCTTGCCGCAATTGTAAGCCTTGTCCAGCCAGCACGTCGCTCTTTGTGAGAGCAGGGATTTGTGAGGTTGTTTGAGCCTTTGAAAGTGAAGACAATCGACTCTAATTTCAGTGGTGTGTCAACTTCAAGCATACATTTAATGTATAGAATATAGGTTGATTTCTATACACATTGCCCATTTATTTTACTGATCCTGTATCATGCTGTGTTGTGTCTTTTCCATAGACTGAATTCCTCATAAAAGGACTGGATGTTTAGATATCAGTGTGATGAGGATTTTACCTCTTATTTGAAATGGTAAATGGTAATTGGTACCACCATCCAACATGAAGGTGGCTGTTTCTGTTTAGATTTGGAATGTGATTGCGGCCCCACAAAAATGGAAGCTGTACTTAAGTGAGTTTCACAACCTCTTGTGAGTTTGTAATTTTATTATGCTTCAATTCTGAAGATGTCAAAGTTCTTCATAGGTGCAAGCTACTGAATAAATAGATTGCTAAAAAAAACAGAGTGCAGATATTATCCTTATTTATAAACAAAGTTATAAAACGTGCATGAATTTATTATATTAATATATAATATATATATCTCATTTTCTAATCCAAAGAACATATTACTGTACATCGTTTTATGAGGATGCAGTTTGGGGAGTTCTCTGTCTGGACACAGAACACAGGGACAAGGGATTAATAGCAACTTCAGTATGAATTCAGCTTGAATCAAGGACTTCTAGAAAATTCAAAAAGCCAAGCAAGTGATCCTTACTGGGAACTTTACAGTCCAGCTTTCGGACTTTTTAGCATCTATCATATGATAAATCAATTTTTTTCCGTCTCTCTTTTGGTGAAACAGATTCCCTTCAGTGAGCGATCCTCCTACACATGAGAGATCAATTTGTCTTGGAGACAGGAATCTATATTTTTCTCATTGCAGGTATCGCGTCCCCCACCCCCCATGTAAAGCTGAATCAGCTTTTAGCCCAGACCACTCTGACCTCCGAGGTTTCTCCCCCGCACTAACTGTCCTCCTGTCCTCTCCAATTTGCGGAGCCTGAGCCCTGGCTGCCGGGGGACCCCATGGCCATCTCCAAAGGTGTTTCATCACACTACAGTAAATGTGAAAAACTGATGCACTCAAAATGGCTCAAAAAACTCACTTGATATCAACAGGGGAGTGGACAGGGGCATTTACAACACATTTCTCTCCTGCCGTTGTCTACCTCCGGCAGAAGAAGACTGTGGAGGTCCCCGGAGGCTCAGGGCGATCAATACTACACAGGAGTTAAATTAGACCTCAAGTCAAGCACACATCTACCTTGGCTGCGATAAGTCAGACCTAAAATCCCCTGAAAATTTACTTTTTCCACTAAGTTAACCAATAACTGGATGAAATGAGAGGGAAAAGAGCAGCTGTCTTGCCTGTTTCTTATCTTTTTTTTCACAAATACCCTCCATGCAAACACAAACGAATGCTATTTATTCCCTATAAAATCATTTAAGCATAAATTAAATGCACAATTAGCATGCATCCGTGAAAGTACAAAAAGACACACAGTAACTGCATTATTTTGTGTTGAGAGTTGAGGTTATATAAATGTGTCGTAGACTTAAGTACCCTGCTGTGGGTTTGTATAAATGTTTATTTTACTCATTTGAATGCAGTAATACTCTTATTCTTTATTGACTGAATTATTTAATTCACAAACCACAACAATATTTTAATATGGATACAATTTTTTGCAGATTAAATATTTAAAAGGATAATTGCAATACAGTATATTCAGGTGCTTTGCTCAGACAAAGCACTATCCTTTTCACCTCCGCAGTGCAATGACAAGAATCAGTAACATGACACTGAACCGTTTCTCTCAGTGCGTCACCTCCATAGACCCGCATAAACTCTGTTCCTCGATTTCATCACACCTGCTCCTCTAAGCACCGCCACTGAAACGTGAAGCAGGTAGAGCCTGCGCCAGATGTCTGCCTCCTCAATTGAATTTGGGTCAGGAAATGCGTGCTCTCTCGGATCAATAGGCCGCACTCAACGCAGCTGACACCCTACACCTGATACACATCCAACCTGGCTGGGGACCAATTACACATACCTGAGGGAATTCTCTCAGCCCCGTATCTCAAGTGATATCTCCTAGGATTACAGGTACTTAGAGCTCATTATGTCTGCTCTATTACCTGCCAATCGCCGGCCCTAATGTTTGCACAACAACCGGTCTACCTTTCCCAGCCTCTCAATGCACTCATTGTGGCAGCACGCTCCGTGCTCAGGCAAAGGTAAGCCGATAGTCTGCGCAGACACGTGCTGCTGGCTGCTGGCTGCCGGCGCGGGGAGGCCAGATAACATAATCGCCACAGACAGCGTTACAAGTTCCTGTGCTTTACTCCCTTCGCTGCTGTAACTTGACACAAATGGAGGATTTAATTGTGCTGTTAAGGTTCTAAGAGGAGAAACAAACAGTGATTTGCTCTGAGCCTCCCTCTCAGGGATTAGGGAGCACCTCCCTTTCTAAATCACTCTTGTAGTGCACCTTTACTTTCTCTTAGAGGCAGACCTGAGACTGCAAGCGCAGTTTTCCCCAGCACGCTTTGGTGCTACCTGTGGCGCTTCCAAGAAACGGTGCGCAGATGTGAATGTTTATAACATCTGCATTCGAGCGCTCAAGCGTGCATCATGAGAGACCTAATGTAGTTTTCTTTCACCAAATGGGCTTTTTTCTGTATGCTTTGTTGCATTTAGCTGGCCTGGCTGCAAATCTGCTCACTCGCATTAACCTTTTTGGCCAATGGCGTGCTTAGCTCCAATGCCAATTCCTTGTGAGGTGCCCCTGTTTGCTTAGGGCACCTCTGTTTCTTTTAGCACTCCTATTCACTCCGCTGACTTTGGTATCTCTTTTTGCTCATTTTATATGTTAATATAGAAATTTAGAGCACTAAAAAAGCAAGTATACAAACATTCCTGGATATTTATGATATCGTTCACGCCAGACCAAAACTGAGCTCATAGACAACTAGGTAGAAGGTACTTCCTAAATGCAACTCCTGCCTTTAGAGCTGCACTGAACTTGAAACTGTCTGTAACCTTAACATTGTAAAGCAGAAATTAAAGGAGGAAAAAGATTAATATTATATTAATAATATGATAGTATGACCACTGTAGCCTTTTAATAATTATAGTTGTAATAATTTCCAATCACCAATGAGAAACCAATGAGAGATATTTTATTCCTTTAGGAGTGACTTCTTGCATTGAGATAAACTAGCGGGCAGTAATTTCCTCCGTTCTGGCTTAAAACTCCATTTCTGCATTCATGTTTGCATGAGAGACATGACAAACAATACCAAAATAAGCAATTTCACTGTCACCCAGGTGGCAGGATTCCCTAAGGTAATTTTATTGAAAAACAGCAACCTGTTATGAATAATTATCTCCCAACCACAGCCACCTGGCCCGGGCTTAAAAATAGACAGGGAACATTGGTAGCGATGATTAGTTATTACACTGGGAGACCACATAACTGTAGACCACCTGATTTCCATCCAGTCGCTCTACCTTCCTCCCATCCGGCCCCTTCTCACTCTATCAATAGCCAGGCACCTGCTTCCTGCCATTAGAAACCGAGAGGCGGCACCTGTAAGTGCTTACATCACACACCAATATCCCAAATCATCTCTAAAGTTGAAGAGGAGCATTATGCCCTTAATGGGACTTCACAGTTGTGTTAGCTTCTGGGCCACTTTCCAAGAGAGCGCATTCCAAAAGCACCGACAGGGGAGGGTGTAGTACAGGATGTAAGGACTGCGGAGCGAGACTCGCGACGGATGCTTCTGCTTTTCTTTTTTTTTTCCCCAGCAAAGAGTGAAAAGCATCGCGGAGTCAAGGATGGAAGGGCGTCTGATTAATGCCAATGCTATGGGATTCGCTCTGTTTATGGGGTTTCGCATTTAAGCGTTATTGATTCGATTCTGAGGGAAAAATGGTTCCTCTTTCCAGCGGCTGGTCTGGGGTCAAATCCGTGCGGTGGGAAGAAGAATGGGGCTTCACCATGGGGGGTGGGGAACTGGTCAAGCAAGAAATGGAGACATTCCTCTGCTGGTCACAGTGGCGTTAGGTTAATGCTGGTGTAAAACGTGCTTTTACCAGCAATCGAATGTGACATGTTGCCACATGGTCTGCCACTCAGGACTCCATCATACCATTCCGGCTGCCAAAAAAACAAGTGGGACTAACATGTGAGGTTGGTGATAAGCCCTCGGCTTCCACAAGGCTCTCCCATGCACTGAAGTCAAAGATTTGGAAGGTCAAATGAAGTGGCAGTGTAGGAGAGACAGAGGTAAAGTTCTGGTTTGTAAAGTGGGAGAAAGTGGGAGAAAGTGGGAGAAAGTGCACAGCGCTGCCCTATATCACAGGCCCCTCTCTCTTGCTGTGTTTCACCCATATGGTGCAAATTACTGAGGGCTGCGGTCACCGTTGGCTAATATGGGACAGTTACATTTCCGATTGCTTTTGTGGTCACCCTGCGGATGCATACTGAGCATTTTCAGGCTAAAAGCTCGAGGGACGCATAGCGATGAGTGATACTAAGCAGACAGAGTGATGGGCGTGAAGGGAATCACTCCCCAACATTTACTGCGCCGCAAAAGCTAACAACAGCACGGTACATCTACGTTCATTCACTTTTATACCAATCATGCTGTTACTTTGCTGTTTACTACAGCATTTTCTCATTCAGACCAATGCACAGAAACATCATTTGTGATGTAAAGTGATAATTACGCAATATCATTCATAATGTTTACCAAGCCTTGTCCAGTTTAAATGTAAACAAAAGGAACATGATTTTTACATGCTAGGCACTACTACCACCAAATTAAGGTGTGGGTACAGTTTAAATGCATGATTTGAAACATATTCACATATACTTCCAGACTGGAAAAAAAAGCTCCATTTAACATCAGGTGTGACAGGATAGCACTCAGTGAGCAGACTTGAATCTTTTCAGTTTCTGTAATTTAAAAAAAAAGGTGCCACTGCCATATGACAGTAATTAACAGCTGACAAAAATATCCCTGCTTTAGCTGGAGGTGGGAAATCACAAAGCCATGTTATTTTATCATTCATTTACTGTTTGCTCTCTTTAACTTGGGAAGACTGGAGACCTTAGGTACAAACTTAATAAGGCCTCATACTGTTCTGTGGAATATTTGTACCACATACAAATAAACCCTTAAGTCACTTTCACACAGGTTTGCTCTCACCCCCGTCAGGCTGTGACTCAGTGAGCTATTAATCCCATCCTTAGAATCACAATTTAAATGATCAGACCTTGAACCTGAAAGATATCATTTACTTGTCGGTGGCAGGAGGCAGACGTTTGTGCAGCACTGATGTTTGCCCTTGTGTTGTGGACAGAAACAGGGTCACCCATCATTAAAATGCAATTATTTGGAGGGAAATAAACATTTAGCAGTAGAATATTTTTGAATCACTTGTGTGCTTAGAAGAAACCCCTATCCAAAGCAACTTACAGTGCTTACATTTGACATATGATCTATATATACAGCTGTATATTCCCAAAAGCAATTCAGGTTAATCACCTTGCTCAAAGGCACAGCATCAGTACCACAAACAGGATTTAAACCCTCAACTTTCTCATTCAAGTTCAGTTATAGTAATAGTAATGAAGGATCAAATTTGAGTAACATACTCTTAGGATTCAAAGAAACAATAATAAAAATGAACTGAAAATATAAAGGGTCTACTGGAAAATGTGCATTAACTGGTGTTGTCTTCACACCTCATCCAATCTGAACTTCATCTGGTCCTTTAACTTAAATGTACTCACTTTTCCATCCATAGAGTCACGTCTGGTTTTATACAAACGTTTACCTGAGGATCCCTCTTGCTTGTTGCCTACGTTTCCAAAGCGCAGTGCTCTGTTAACCTTGCCATTGTTTTTCCACGCTGGAAGAAAGAAAACAAAGGTTCATCGCCGAGCCTCCCAGACTCCTTGGGGGGTTCACAGAACACGGATTTGTCATTCGCATGTTTGTTCTTTAATAAAATCAAAGTCGGCAGAAGGCTTGTCGCGGGGACGCAGGCCCCTTTGTCGGAATCTTGATTTACTCCATGCTCTGATCTCGCTAACATTAATCGAGGGAATAGGTGCCATTAGGCCTGCATATTTAAAACCACCTAAATGCGAGTAGCAGGTGGCGCACAATGCGTCTTGTTGTTATTAGTTCACACAGTCAAGATGGCAGATTTCATAATGCTTTCAAATGGCACATAACAGGAAAGCCTCCTAGGACTGCCAAGAACAATTTTGCTGTGAGCCAGAGTGGCAGAGAAGCTCTACCTTGTACCTTTTGCTTAAAACACTTCCTTAAAAGCCTGGCTGGGGAGATCTTATCGAACAGATATCACCTCACTGTTGGAGCCAAGCTCCATATGGCTGCTGGTGTTTCACTGCGTGCAGCTGTAAAAAAAATTGACCGTAGCTTATTGATTCTGCAGAGGGACAGTGGAGTCATTTATGTCACTGAAATATTCATGAGTGTAAATGAATAGGTTGCTGTGTATATTATTTCACTTTTTTATATGAAATTCAAAATATCTACTTTGTTGTTTTAATTTATAACCATGCTGTAAAGCCTCTGCCTTCAGCTTGGGTTAGAGAATACAAAGAAAAATGCATTTTTGTGGCTACTGATGGCAGGGCTTCTAAGTATAAGGTTCATCATACCTTCCATGCTGGAAAATCGAAAAATGTAAAAGAGCCATTGATGAACACCACGGTGTGTCTCTAACTCACCCAGAATCAAGGCACAGACGCCAGACCACTGATGCTACCAACCTTCATCCCTGCATTTGTGATGAATTCTAACGCTTGGAAGAGAAAACTGGACAGACCACCTGTGCCGTGAACAGTTCACTTGCAAAATAATGAAGAAAGCAAATCTGGAGAGCAAAAAAGAAACAAGTGCTACTTAGAAATGAGCTTTGACACTCACAGGCGTGCGTGCACACACACACAGACACACACACACACACACGCACACACACACACACACACACACACACACACACACACACACACACACACACACACAGAAACTGGGAAAGCTAAGGGCCATGTTGGAGAAAAGAACCAGCAACATCTGCAGTCTCCGTTGTTGATAGCATGTTTGCCAGCTTGGAGACAGATCACAGACTGAGAAAGATGCTGGAGTCCGGGCTCTACCTCTTGGCCACCCTCTCTCAGATCCTTACTTCCAAGCCTCCTAGCTACCACCTGTTAGTTAATTTGCAGCGACTAAAAGGACACCCTGATTCTCTGAAGTCAACTCTCACTCTCAGCCTCCCTCCACCAAATGTGGCGATCCAGAGTTATCACTCTCGTCCTCTTCTGTTGCTCCGCGGCTTTGAAGTGAGAGGACTGAAATCACACACCCCTGTCCGTTTACCACGATAAAACCCGAATGACATGGGAGTTGGCAAAGGATGGCGCTGTTAATGTCTGAGTTAGTTAGATTCACTAATTAGTCCAGAATGTGCAAAGAGAAAGAAACCCAAAATGTTTAAAGTAAAGGGCAGTGTTCATTAAATACAGGCAGCAACGCCTCTGCAATGCACAGTTTTAACACGCACATTACACAGTCAGCTCCTTTTATCCAAGACCGTGTTACTCCTGACGGCTCTTGTGTTTTTGTTCCCTTGGAGCTGTGACTGAAGTCTAACCTACTGACTGAATGTCTGAGAACTAGTGTTACTAGTTAAAACTCATGGAAATGATAAGTATAAGAACCATACTGTTGTCATCATGCTGATCCTCTAATTCAACCTAAAATCAAATTACTAAAATGTGTGTATGACACCACGTCAGATCTTCATCAATCATGAGGTGTCATAATATTTGAGAATTGACTGTTTTTCCTTCTGTTGGGATATGAGAAGGGATAAAAAGGCTTCTTTTCTTACCTAAGGGAATCCTTGTACTCTGTGGATTCAACTCTATGATTGGTTAATCACAACAATCAAGTGATTCAAATGCAAATTCCTTGTAGTAGGTTTCTTTGTTTTGTTTTTACCAAAACATATAAAATGAAAAGCTTCAATCTGAAATAGTATCCTTGAAAGATCCTTAACTTCTATATATGTATCAATTATCTTTGCACATTTTTTACCTGCACAGGTCCAATAGTTAGCAACTAAATTACTCTATTTAGATACAAATTAAGGGATTTATAATTTAAGAGATATACTGTATGCATACTACCCATGAAGCCATTTGAGAAACCTGAAGTGGTCTGTGTGGATTTTTATGCTGGTAAATGTGCTTTTAGACAGATATGCTGTTCTCCTTCCTCTCTTGCATGGTGTCAACATTGATTTTTTTCTGTTTTAATGGGTAAATAAATTCTTTAAAGCCTCCTCTAGCCCACAGCAAGCTCAAAATTCCTGGATTTCGAAGTTTTGAAGTAACTTTAAAGTTACAGTGCTACAATCTCCAAGGAAGAGCCCAAAACAAAGCTCACCTCTGAAGGTATCTGCTCACCTTAGGAAGAAAAAGGAAACTTAATGTGCCTATATGAAGTCCAGATGCCTTTTATGGCTTGGAAAAATCAATATCGTTTCTTACAGCTGGAAAACTGTACTTCAGGAAAGCAAAACAAAGTGTATTTCAAACCGTCTCACTGGAACTGAAAACACCCTAGAACACAATCACAGAATTGGTTACAAAAGAAATAGCACACAGGTGATACCATAACTTTCTACCCCCTGAAAAAATAATACCAAAAATCACATCCATGCAAAAGCATCAAGAAACACTTGTAAAATTGTGTTTTTTTTCCACTACTCTGTACTTAAACACTTAAAGAGCAAGCAGATGTCTAAATAAATGAGTGCATCACATGTAGCAGTGCCACGCATTCTCCCAGTTCAATTATAAGGCGTTCTCCCTTTCCCCTCCCTGAATATGGGGAGGTGTTAAGAGGGGCCCAGTGCTCCATTATGCAGGTCTGTTCCTGTGCTGTCTGCTGCCTCCTCTTCACACCTCATATTGCCTTTTTGCCTGGCAAGACTCACGCAAGGAGTACAACTCCAACAGCTCTGAGACGAGTCTGGGGCTGGAGTCACAGCGTCAGCAGCATGTGGTCCAGCTCAGGACAGTGGGCCCCAGGGCTCTCGGTGCATTACATCTGAGGAGGCCACTGTACGCGCCGCTCTGCATAATACATATACAAGCTGCATAAGAGTGCGAAAGAACATATCAAATACGCTGCAGGTCACCCTGATATGACACCTGAGCAGCAGAGTGTGGTACTTTTTAATCTGGCGGTTGTGTTTCTGTGTATTACTGTACATTGCATGCTTCTCTCCCTTGTTAAAGCTAAATATCATAGAGGAGCTTTACAGTGCACATTGTGCACAGCTGTACATCATATTATAGAGGACCTGGGTTTTACTTATCTGTTGACAGTAGATATATAGACTGCATACATTGGCTGACGTAATTAATGGTTTCTCAGTAAAGGATATATTTTATATACAACAAAAAAAATCCCTCACCAACTATGCACATCAGCGGTGTTTCATGAAGGTAGTCGACGAAAAACCAGCTTTTTTAAGGATGGGTACTAAGAACCAATAATGTCACATTGACACAATGCAATGCCCTTTCAAACTAAGAATCAAGAGCCTTTGCAGGATCCGACCCTTAATCCAATAATAGTGATGATACACAAAGAAAGTTTAGGGGTGTGTCAGTGAAGAGGCTAATTTTTAAAATGTTTTTAAAATGTTCACCGTCCAGTAGTGATCCACACTACTGCTACAGTGACCTACCAACAGCACCTCACAAGGCCTCATTTCAGGAAGTTACTTAATTTGTCACAATCTCATGCCTCTTTGGTTGCCACAATGAAGGAAACAATATAAATGTAATTATTATTATTGTTATTATTATTATTATTATTATTATTATTATTATTATTATTGACTGTTGTTATACTTTAATATCATTGTTCTTAATTCAATAATGACATGGTATCTATATTTCGATTATGATTTGTATATGAAAAACATTTTTAACATTTTAGTATCATGCCAAATCTTTGCGAAAAAGGATTCCCATTTTTATTTCAATTGCACTATAAATATCTCCCTGGGTTCCTGGCTCTTCTTTCACCCAGTGACATGAGAGGCAATGCGAGTTGACCACACAGCCTATGTCCAGGCAAAATTGTATAGCTTGATAGGCGTTTTCACGTCCTGTGATCCCATGAATAATGCATGGGTTTCAGTACCTGAGTGTGTACATGTGTGATCAGGGATGCCAGCTCATACATGAAAACCGCAGCGCCACAGAGCCCTCTCCCAGTGCTCCTGCATCTTGCTGTACCTCGGAGGCAATAAGGTGGGCAGCTGTGCATCACAGTGGATGAAAGAGGAGCATCAGGAGGTCTGGACAGTGTCTGTGTGTGTGTGTGTGTGCATACTGGACTGTGTGTCTGTATGTGTCTGTTCACGAGGAGCAAATATTTGTGCCTAGGGCCATTCCCTCCCCATCTACCCATGCAACCTGAATCCTTTTAGAAGGGAACTGGAGTGCATGCAAGTGAGATAATCAAATAAATCAACTGTGTTCGGCAGAACTTCTCTCTGTCTGACATGTAAATATTAAGCGCATTAGGACTGTCAATGAAACGAATATACACGAACGCGGGAGCAGCACTCTCTGCGGTGATGTCACCGGGAGCGTCCGCGTGCCATTGATGCACGCGCGTGCGTGCGGATCGGCTGCACAGATGGGTCAGTGTTCTAGGTGCGAAGTGTGGTGGAGGGGGTGGGGGGAAGGTGAGGCTAAGCACAAAGGCCTTGTGTTGGCGTGCATGCGCCTGCTCTCATTAGCATGCGCCGCTCTCTCTTCGAAAAGCGATCGTTTCGCTCCAAAAGGAGGGGAAAGAGAGAGAGAAAGAGAGAGAGTGAGAGAGGGAGAAAAAAAAAAAAAAAACAGGCAGGCACATCACCCTCCTCTGAAGTTCCTCCCGAGCTCGCCAGCACGTGGTGACCTGTGCAACACCTTTACTAGGACAGATGGCGGGGAAGGGGGCGGCGTGAGCGGCACAAATCTGCCAGAACAATCTGCTGCTAGCAGGTGTCAGCTAATTGTCTCCGAGCACAGGCAGCGATGAGCACGCCAGCGCTACCTGAGTGGAAACAAATATCTTCATTTACCCCTGCCTCGTCGAGGGAGCGCGCTTCCAAGAGCCGGAACATAATAAGCAACCAGAACAAGGAGGAACCAGAGGGGGAGGCACAAGCGCGGCTTTGTCAATCAAAGAAAGGCGGCAGTGTTCCCGTCCTACCGTGGCTCATCACAGCTGTGTATAGGAAAAAAAAAGGGGGCTGATGACAATATATATCAATTTACAAACTGTAAGGAAATCAGGGCAGGAAATCTACAAGGGACGTGGATCAAACGGGTCTGAACATTTCCTCTCAGAATACTTTGAATAAATCAATATTGGCAACGCTTTTGCTGACTTCTGTAGTTTGAAAAATAAAAAAAATTAAAGCGGAGTAAGATATATACGATCGCAAAGATCTGGTGCTTGCATTGTGCTGGCCTGAGAGGGCTCTGTTTGGAGCCTTTTAAGAGAGCACTTGTAGGGACACAGACTGCAGGGGGCACTGTCAAATTTGTTTAGCTGGTATCTTTTCCCATTTCACTTTTTCCACAAACTACACAGCATCTTTTCCCCTTGAATGCATAAAACTGGGCCCTGCTCGCATGGATAAGGATTTTACTCTGTTGCTTTATAAGCAGTTTATTATTTTCTGGACGTGTGTGCAGCTCAATGTTTCTTCACGTTCTGAAAAAGACAAAGAACGGTAATATTATTATTATATATGGAATAATATGTCTGTATTTTTTAAAAAGAAAACAAAGCAAAAAAACAACAAAAAGAAAGAAAAAAACTGACAGAAAAAAATCACAGCTGTCATTCTACAGCACCTGCAGGGGCGTTCCCCTGTGGAACGGGCTCATCGTGTTTACATTTATTTTTATTCTGTTTACAGTGAGATTTAATTTTTGAAGAAAGTTACAGTTGTTTGCAATCATGTTTTGCTCAATACTGCAATATTGTATTACCATTTCCTCCAAGCAGAGGCCGCTTTGGGAGAAGGCCTAATCTATTTTTAAATCTGTATAAGGCACTAGCTCTTTAAAAGCCTCTCTGGATTCTGATTGATCCCTACCCTGCACTCTTTCCCTGCTCCAGTCCATTAAGGCTTGCAACTGTGTGCAACACATGTTAGCGGAGACTGTTAGCATAACTGTGCCCTTATTTTTTCCCCAGTTCCAGACCATAAGGAACCAAATCAGGTTAGAGCATGCTGCTTCTCAAAAAGCCCCCGTTGCGATCCGAGCTTTCCTCCTATCTATATTTCAAGCCCGAATGGCAACGGTAAATACCCTGGGTGCGCTCTCGCTCTCTCCCCTCTCGTTCTTTCTTTCTCTCCATCCGTCCCCTAATGTTTTTGCCATTCCTCTCCCCTCACATCTCACCATCAGCCTGATGAGAGGCCATTAGTTAATCCAGCACCTACTGGCTCCCCTCTCCCTCAGACCAGCTGGAACACGAGGCAGGCCTTTGCCCTGTCGGCGGGAAAGCCGGGCCTGACCAAAACCAGCAAGGTGGAATTTGCCTCGTGCCCTTGACTACCTGCCTGGGTGAGACGGGCTTAGTTGAAATCACCAGAAAGTCAAATGAGATGAACCCCTCCCCACCCCCTTACACACACATACACACCCACACACACACACACACACACCCACACACACACACAAACACACCCACACACACACATACACACATTCATGCACACACACACATACACAAATATGCTCAAAACAGCACCCAGCTGCATAGCACTAATGCAAGGTTAGGCCATCCACAGACATGGTCCAGACTCAGAGGTCTTTGTCTGGCTTTAGTCAATTTGGCAGCAGCCGCTCACAACAGAATATGCAATTAAATGCTTTAAATTATTCTCTGGTGTAATTTTGTTATTGGATTTGTTGCATTTTCTATATGTAGTAAATTGTATATAGGTATACTACCTTTTAAAAATCTATTATTATTATTATTATTATTATTATTAGGAATAGTAGTAGTAGTAGTAATAATAATAATAATAATAATAATAATAATAATAATAATACTTTTTGATACACAGTTTCCAACAACTCAAATCCTTTTCAGAGCGCTTGATTGATTCACTCCAGGCATGGCTTTAGAAAAGACTGTAAATACAATAATTACTGCCTTACCCTGTGTGCCCAGCAGAGAGCCCATCTCCCATGGTGCGTTAAGTACTGGGGGATGCCCCCACATTGTTTGCGCCGCACTGGGTCCTGCACGCTTCCAGCAGGCCCACATCACAGTCGTGCGTGTCAATCACAGTCTCACAACAGGCCTGAGAGCGCACAGGCTTTGCGGCAGTTAGCAAGGCTGGATGAATCAGTCGGCACAGAATGTTGGTGGAGAAGGAGGAAAAACGAGATTCAACACATTTCACTGCCTCAGTTAAAGGAATTCTGTGGTTATTTTCCCTCTGCTTCTGTCCCTCTTTTACATTTTGACATTGGATATACAGGTGGGGAGGTGGGGGGTACACAATGGCAGTTAGGTTACTAGATAGTAGGTTACAAATCAGCTCATCATAAGAATTATCAGGCTTTTTTGCTGGTGCACTAGTTTAAACAATGCATACAATAGTATGGCATCCTAAAATGCCTACTTTAAGTATAGTGTGCAACATTGTATTGTGTACTGCATCTTGACTTTGAAGGAAAGCCTAAATAGCTTGTCGGCTAGTGAATGCATTTGATTTGATTTTTAGATCGAAAGAAGTTGTTTTTTGTTCTGTTTTGATTTTGATCACATTATCAAATATTTTAAAAACACAAACAATAACAGGCCTAGTGTGCTGCTTGTGTTTTTGACGGATACCCAAAGGTAGGTCTGTCCATTTTTGAGGCATTGTTAACATAAAAGCTCCTGTTAGCAAGCTGGATGTCTCTTGAATGTGCCAAATTTGGCATAACTAGCAAATTTTCAATTTATCACAACTCTCTGTCCCAAGCAGTGTATAAAAGCTAAGCAATTTTCCCATCTCAGCCTTTATTTCAAGAGTAAAAACTGAAACTCTGAAACCAAAGCACAGCCATTTTGATATACTCTTTATTAACTAGATTAACTTCTGTGGGAGGTGGGGGTGTCATTAAGACAAATTAAACCCTGTGCCTGTTTACCTACTAAAAATGGAAACAAAACTTAAGTCTACTTCCTGTTACATAACTGTTGACATGGCTACATTTTGAGTGGCACAATTCCTGTTGGGGTTGGGGGTGTCATGTACCATGTACCACAAAAACACAACAAAACAAAACAACAATACTTTCTTTTTGCAAAAAGTAAATCTTTATGTTGGACACCCCCTTGTTTTACCCACTAACTCCCACAGGGCTACAACAGTCACATCACTGGCGCCTTGTATTTTCATAAGTTAGGCCATAACCTCAGAGCAATAATTTGTCATACCTTTATGACATTTTTAAAACTCTTTCAGAAAACATGTACAATGTTAAATGCTAAAAATAGTCACAATACTATTGCTCAAACACCATTAGAATCTCTGTTTGACCTCTGAAAAAAAGGTTTGTTTGTTAACACTTGTCATCTGTGAAGGAATATGTAGGTAAAATATGATTTAAGGCCTGAGAGGAATGAACACAGTCAGACACACCATTGTTTTGGTTCCCTGTCATGTAAAAGTCATACAGAACTGCCACAGAGTAACTGTCAAAAAAGGCAAATATGACTGGTCTTCACCACTTCCTGGTAAACCCTTAGTCCTGTAAAATAATACTGTTTTCCCTTTCTAGTGCAATACATACGTGAGCTTGTAAAAACAAGTATTCACTGCCAAATGAATCAATGATTTTTCTTTTACATTGTCCTAAAAACTTTATGCATATACTTCAGTCCATAAATAATCTCCTGTACTGTACGTTTTTACATACTTATGAAACCGAGGTCTCAAATTAACCAGCAACTCCCCTTTTGAAGGCAACATTCCAAGGCTGAATGGGTTGTTTGGGGGCGGAAGGAGCAGGGATCAGCGTAAATCTTGAGCAAACATAGCTAGATAGAATTTTGTTGTTGTACATGATGAAAAAAATCCATGTTAACTAAAATTCCATTTCATCTGCCAGTGTAAGATTTGCGTTTGATTTATCAGAACAAACCAGTGAAGGGCTCCTGCTTCCTTTATATTTTTTTTGTGTGTGTGTGCGTGTGTAATTTTATGGTGGCATTGTAAAATGGAGTGTTGATCCAGTTATTTTATACAGTTTTTTTATTTGACAGGGTTTATTGTGCGTTATGTTGTAGCTCATTCCTCTGCTCTACAATGCCCGGCCATGTGTAATTACGACTTGTCTGAGCTGCGAGATGGAGCAATAGGTGAAAGAAAATCCACAGGCGCACTTGATTTATGAAGCCCCGTACTGTATCAAAGTCCTAATCTTGCGCTTACCTTAGCTCCGGGGCAAACTTACTGTAGAACATGCTTATGATTAGCGCTGGGCTTAAGCTGCACTCACTCCTGGCTGTGGGACTCAGAGGCCAGAGCGCTGTACAATACAACTTTGGATCCTGTCCAGCTGCATCCAATTCTTTATCCCCAATGTTCAAATACCATTTTTACTGGGAAACCTCCATATATATATATACAGTATATATATGTGTGTGTGTGTATATATATATATATATATATATATATATATATATATATATATATATAAATATATATATATAAAATTGATTTATATATGGTTTTCTTTGTGAACCTAAAACCTTGCCTTTGAACGTCATACTTTTAATATTCAAATTCGCTGCCTGACTTTTGTTGTCTGTTTGGTCTGGTATTTGAAGGACTGTTGATGTTGATCACTATAATCAGTAGAGTTTTTAATTAACAGGCAGTGTAATGAGAGTTTTACTTTAAGCATCATCATCTTAGAGCATCCGGTGGCTTGACCTGCTACTCAGGATACTAGACGCACAACCACAACAAAAAAACCACTGCAGACAATAGCCCCTATCAGTAAATGTTTAGATTGAAGGGGGAAAGGAACTGCTTTCCAATCCCATTGCATTTCCTCAACTGCAATGACAGTGTCCCAATTATGTCTGTACAAATTATCTGGACTGAATTTAAAGCAATGTTCTCATGAATCTAAGAGAGAATGTGTGTGATATTCATGCTGTGCTCCTTGTTGGAATTCATTATGGTTCCTGACAAATACTATGAGGTGGTTCCCTTTTCTAACACACATGCAATGTCAGGTTTTCTCCCTTCCCTCTCATATACTGGTGACGGAAACAGATGAAATATTTTTTTGTTCCCATTCTGGATATGACACTCTCTTTTTACATATCATCATTTCCCAGTTTGTTTAAGTATGCACACTACCTGGTTAACATTTGCAATTTATCAAAACAGAATGATAAAACTGCATTTTTGTTATATTATGATCCAATAATAACACATTTTTTAATTCATTCTACCAATCATCTGAGTACTGAGGTGCTTTGGATCGAGTAGCTTTCACACAGAAATATGTGTGATTGGGGATATCTGAAGTAAAGAAAATGTCATTTTTGTGTTATATTCTTGTATCCAAAGGTAAAGTAAGGTAAAGTTAAGATACTGAAAGTGCGTTAAAGAAAACAAGCATACATTTGTAAACCTTAAGTCAACAACTCTTCATGATTAAAAGACCTGGGAAGTGCTGGCAATTTCTCTTGCAAGGGAAGGCTGGGACGTTTTATGAAATACCCTTAAAATATATGATGCTCAAAAGCAGATTTATTTCCTCCTTTTCTGCATGTAACATGAGCGCCTAACCTATAGGTACACGGCCCCATGACATTCTTTGGCAGTGTTCTCTACTGGAGACGGATTTGTGTGTTTTACTGTTTATCCTCATATTACCTTCCCACATTACAGCCAGTGAAGTGCATCATTCCAATATGGTGTCATCTGCTCCCTGCCACAGCCCAGGTGCTGTGGAGCGCACACATGACAAGATGTCTTGACATTGAGGTCATGTATTGGAATAAACAAACCCGTCGCAGATTTCCATAAGAAACGAAACCAGTATGAAGTATTTCCTTTTCACTAAGGTGTGTGTGTGTGTGTGTGTGTGTGTGTGTGTGTGTGTGTGTGTGTGTGTGTGTGCATACATGGTAAAATACACTAATTTTTCCACATTATTATCACAAGTGTTTTACCGTATTATATGCTCGCCTTCTGCACCCATGAGGCTTTGACTGCAAACATGCTCTGTTCCCTTACTTCAGTCTGCCACAAAACTACTGGATCTTCTTTATTCCACTCCCTGGATACAGATATTGTTTGGTGTCTGAACACATAACTGTCTCTTGGGTAATATGGTGTAGACATAACACACACCCCTCCCAGTTATCCAGCATTCCTTGTAAAAGGAGCACTCTCTGGACTACCATTACATGTCTGAGACAGCTTGCTCGGCAATTCCTACAGTGTATTTTGGAACCACTTATGTGTTTAGACACAAAACAATGTTGGTAATCCGATGAGCAGAGAGAGGGACGGCTCACTGTTCTGAGGTGTCTCCCAGTCGGCCCTTGCAGTGTCTTCTGCTTCCAGATGTCTCTCCCTGTAATATGTGCATGCATAAATCAGATCAGCGCATGGAAACCAATGCTACAATGTCCCTCGTACACTATGCAATTACAAGGACAGAGATTCCGCTCTTTCGTTCTCTGCAAAAGAGGAGCCAGGCGCCAAAGAAAGTCGAAGCGCTGACGCTTGAACGGGCCAAAACACAATTTGGAAAGATGGTCAGTTTAAGTAGAGCAGGAAAGAACAGAGTCTCAGCCAGAGAATGGGGAGAAGCAAAGGCTATGCAAGGGGTGCTGTGAAGATGCCCTTATAATATGGCATTTTATTACATAATTATGGCATAATATGGCCAATTCTCATAACTAGTATAACTGGTGGCTGATCTGCTGCAATGATTCATATCTTCTGAAAATTGGCAAGCAGACAATCTGATAATACGATAGTACATTACACATGAATGGAATAGGCAACATCAACAACAAAAACTTGTAAAGCAGAGTTAGACATCGAATCATTTTATATGTAATGGGATACAATAGCATGGTATCCCTTTTCGAAAGCAACAACATTATAGTTATTAGATGTTATATGTATTACACCATTACTGACACAGAAACTGAGGCTGACATGTGGAGCTCAGTTCCCATGCTCCTTCAGTGTTGCGTTTCGAGGAGTGATCGACAGATGAAACTCAAAGCGGAACTCTCCAAGCCAACGTAGCGAAGCCATTTAGCTGTGGTCATTCAGACTTTAGAGTTCAAAGCCCAAAAGTAGGGGGAAAAAAACATGGGCACATTATTTCCACCCTTGTAGCAACACGTAGAAACGTTAAATGTCATGTTTTTAAAACCCTAACGGTTGGCTTGCTAAATATTTACACACAAAGGAAGCACTTTTCCTGTTATTGCATTCTACCTGTTCTATATATGTCATGATAACAAACAAAATAAAACAAGGGCTTTCATAGTTGTCAAAACCAGCCACAAAGTCACATTTGATATGTTAATATTGAGGAGATAATTCATCAGTTAGGCGTTTCATTTGTGTATGAAATTAGCAGGGCTAATGAGCTGCAGTGCGGGCCCCCTTTGCCTGTGGCCTCTGCCCGAGTCTGCCAGTGCACTTTTCAGCCACCGTCGCAGTGGAAGCATTTGTATATTTTCTGGTCACTACACACTCAAGAGCGATTGTAAATGATCATCACTTAACTGCCGACCAGCAGCGGGGCCTGATGAATTTTCATGTGCTAATTGGTGATGCAAGTATCTACATTCCGCTTCCGAGACGAAGATTCAAATGTATGGTCGCGAGGCCCTGCCCTTCAGAGTAACGGTTGTTTAGCGAATCGCTAATGATGCCGCTGTCCTATAAAGCTCATCAGAGGGCTTTGCTGGAACTGTGATTAAGTAAAAGGCAAACTTGTGTCAACAGTTTGCACGTTTATTTCAGCTTGGTTTGTTTTCCCAGAACGCCGCGGTGCGAGGAGGCCAAATGACCATAAACAGGCTCGAGGAGTGGTAGTTTACCACAGATACTTTACTTTATCTACTGTAGTAAAGTCTGGCTTGTTGGAAGGGCTGCATCAGACTCTCTTTACATTCACGTTTATACAGTATACACACAGCACCTGAGAAGATTACCCCTAATAGGCTGAACCTCTCTCATTTGTAAAATACCCCTGTTGCTATTGCAGATGTGTTGTAGATGTGGTGTGTGTGTTTGTGTCTGTATGTGTGTGTGTTAATAAACAGAAACACTTGTATAGCTTGGGAGCTGTTTTTCCTAATAGTGTAAAGACAAATGTGCTTTTTTTAATTGCAATGCTAACACTGGTGGAAGATCCAGATGTTTGGAGAGTTTAAAGAGGGCCTTAGAGAGCTGCAAGTTTGATAATCAGAGAATTAATGGCAGATCAGTCTACCTGATTTCTTTTCCCTTTTTCTATAATTATTGTCCCACTTCCTTCCTAACGTATTCTGAAAATTCTCTGGTTGAATATCTAATGTACAGTACAGGACCTGGACATCAAAAAAAAAAAAAATGAAAGTAATGGACTTATTTCACATTCGCTCACTCAATAAATCAGAACTCTTTGAAAATTATCTTTGGTGAATGTCATGTTTTATGTCACATTCTAACAGGTATGGGACTAGCTAATGAGTTGATCTTAGGTTGTGCTGGGTGTAAAATGACAGACTGACATTTCATTTAAGAATTTATGGCTTGTGAATTTATGATGGGCCAATTCATCTTTAGGCAGATGTAAGTCCTCGTCACATCTCGCATCCACAAAGTGCCGCTGAAAAGCCTTTGGGCTGGCAGAGGCACAGGGGAAGTTCCCATGCTGTTTCCGGTGAAATTTATCATCATAGATCTGTTGACTCCACTGTCTTCAGTCGCTGCGGATCCCTGTCTAGGAAATTGATATCTCTAATTCAAACGAAGCTAATTTGTCACGAGTGGCACAGAACCGTGCGTGCACTATTTTTACCGCTTTCTCAGACCGGGGGAGAGACAATTTCTTCACAGGAGGAACGAGAAATCATCTTAACAAGGTATCACTGTTATATAAGCCGGAATGGGAGGCACTCTCCCTTGCCTTGTCCTGGCCAGTGGTCAGACATAATTATGCAGAGGTTAGCTGATTGTGCTGACAACTCTCCTGCCTACGCTCATCATCATATTAAGAAGGGCAGGGAATGGGACAACTATTTACCTAGTCCCTGTTTTTGAAGGCGCAGCAACAAGTTACATCTGTAATGAAAATGTTTGTGATGTAATTATGCAGACATTGTTCGCGGTGTCTGTGAGACTACTGCGGGTCTTTTTAGGAAATAATCAGAAAAGCCTGTTGTGTAGGGTGAGGTCTTGTTGAGTGCATGATGTCACTGGGTGAACACTCTGACACCCAGGATTTTACACCAAAGAATGGGGTGGCTCACAGGAAACAGCGCGCTTGTAATGTGGTGAGATCTTTGCAAAGCTCAGAGGCGATGCTGGCTCGCACCAGGAGCGCCGTGTCACATGGTGCAGCTGGATGCAGCTGCTTGTGAGCCTATATGTGCCGCTCACGTCATGAAATCACACACGCCCCAACCTGGCCGGTCCTGCTGGTCCCATACCCTGTGCTGTTTCGGCGGAGCTTGTGTCGCGCGAAGCAGTGGCCAACAGGACACGGGGTGATCTCACAGAGCGCTGCGCACGAACTGCACTTTATTTGACTTAAACGGAGAGGATGGACTCAGTAGAACTAGTGGAATGGATTCCAACAGTCATTTCACTCTCCGCTGCCTCATTGGCCTTTGGCTAGAATCTGCTCTTTTATCCTAAAGCAGATCACATCACTTTCATTTGACTTGGCTGTGCCTGCCCTCCCAGCCTCTGTCCGGCTGTGCCGTACCACAGAGACAGAACAACGCAACGAGCAACAACGCCTAAGATCTGCACAGTAGAATGCAGAATGCCTGTCTGATCAAGGTACTGCAGCCAGGGCTCTCTTCTTAGTATGGCCATTAAAATGATGTACACTTGACCTCATTTATGTTTTCTCCCTGTGTGTATGGTACTCAATGGAAGTGGAAAAATCATGTCTTTTAAATAAAGCCTTTTAAATCTAAGCTCCGAAGTCTAGCGACACCACCCCTGACCCCACATTACCAGAATACCTAAGGGACTCTTTAGAGTTGGATTCTTGAGACAAACCAAAATATTTATTTCTGTACGTGCTCCAACATAAGATGCGATATTGACTCATAATTTGATTAATCTGTCAGTGTTTGTCACAAACTACAGCCAGCATACGCATATTAACAGTGTACACAACACAAATATGCCAGTGAATCTTGTGAGAGCATGCAGAAGCTACGGAAGAAATCAATATTACAGTAAAGTGAGCTGTTAACAAAGTTGTCCCTTAGCCTGGCTTGGGAAACAGCTCCTGTTGTTTAATAAGACCTTGCACATCTCAGATCGATGAAAGCGTCCCCATTTGTTGTTGGATCAATGCACTTTTTCGAAGGTCTTTGATATATAACATGTGGGGGGTCCTGGAAAAAGCTCCCCTTTTTTTGGATGGCAGCCTTCAGAAATAACACATAATTCATTTCAATATTTTTGTAAATATATATAACAGGATCTAATCAGTTTCAGTGTGAATTTAAAATATACATAATGACTGGAGGACACAGCTAAAAGAAATCCACAAAAAGCCATTCTCAATCATTGAATCTAGTCTGGACAATATGTTGAAAAATTCATATTATTCATGTATTTATTACAATTATTATTCATATTAATTGGGTACAGAAGCAAAGAAGTCAGAGAATGCACAAGTGGTTGTGCTTTGAGACACATATCCTGTATAAATCTGTACAAATACTGTTTTTAGTATCTGATGGTCTGATGATGTGACCAAACAAAAAACACACATCAGCTAGCGAGATGGGGAATGTTTTACTTGGCTGTGATGACATTAACAAAAACTTTAATTTCTCAATGTTGAACAGGTGAGCAGACAGTACAGATACTAGTGTGATAGCCTATTAGAGCACTGATTGTATAACAGCATGCGAAAGGAGTTAGCAAAGGCCACAAACAATTATGAATGTGTCTTATTTCATAAACTCCACTCACAGTGACCACTTGTTTCGTTTGTCCCAGATGTTTGTGCAATCGGAGATGTGGAGATAAGGCTGATCAATGGTGCCCTGTTCACTGCGCAGAGACTGAGGAGCGCTATCTGTGCCTCACCCAGTGCATGGCAGCGGCCACACACTCTCTCTCTCTTCCTTTCTCTGCGCTCTGTCGGTGAATACACTGGGCACTGTCTCTGGAAATCCACAGGGAAATAAAATATTTCACTCAAGGGATTTTGCTTGAGAGAGAGAGAGAGAGAGAGAGAGAGAGAAAAAAAAGTATTTATGAAAACCCACTTTCTATGCCTATGCAGAGTCACTGAGGAGAGAGAGACAGAGAGCAAGCGAGAGAGAGAGAGAGAGAGAACGTACGGCATAACATGTTCTGAATGTCATAAAAGTTGTCAGCTGATTAATATGAGCCTGATTCTCCTCTTAATCCGCAGTATCTACGCGGGCGTCTCTCCAGCCGTATTGATGTGTGCTCCTGCTGAGTTTCTGTACTCCCAGGTATGACTAACTGCTATCTTGTTCCCGCAAATCCTCTGTCATTTATCTTCTGCTGCTATGCCGGCTGGCTGACTGCTCAGCACGACAGCACGCAGTGACAATAATTTGCAGTGATCGGCCCCCTCTGCCTGCCCCGCTGTTACAAATGGCAATCGATTATCATGCAGTAGTGCTATTGACTGTCCATGCTTCACTCCTCTCTTCCCCTTTCTGTGCTGGTGCTTTAACAGCATCCTGTGCCCATGTTGTGAAAAGCATGTGAATGATTAACAAAAACCTTTCTATAAGCCCACCTTTCTTCCCCTCACTCTGTCATGCTTGACTTTAGTGTTTTTTTTATTGATGTTTTGATGAGCAATCTCCCACTGAAATGGTGAGGGTATTAACACAATGTTTAGTTTATATTACAATGCTGTAATAGTGATGCAGCTAAAATAGTCATTTTGTTCTGGGGGAGCACTCTTTGGCTTGAGGATTTTAAAAAATTCATGGCCAAGCCATGGGTCAACAACCCACTGCCCAAAAATTCAGACTGAATGTTAGACAATCTTAACCCTTAACCTTAACCTTGTCAATGGCAACCAAGTGTTTTCAACAATGATGACTGGGAGAAGTGTCATTTAAATCAACCTTATTGATCTGTTAAATTCTGGTTTTGTTCCAAGGTACAAAAGACAGTTTTTTTGGGGGGTGGGTTGGGGGGGCTGGTAATTCCCCATCAGAGCTGAACTGCCGTCACCCTGTAAACAATTTCAGTGCACCTGCTGGAACAAAAATTGTTTTTCCAATCAATATCTGAAGCAATTGGGTTTCAAATTAAAAAAGGCTGCCTGTTCAGTCAATAACGGTTTTATACATAAATGATGCTGTTTGACATGGGAAAGCGATTTAAGGTCTTATCCACAGGTAAATGCCATAAGGCTCCTAATCCCTGATGCCTATCTCAATTCTGAGCAGTATTTCTCATGACATTTCTTAAAGTCTATGGCACATTTGGGTTCTGCTCACGACGGTGGATCACTGTTACTCCGTTTTGTCTCATAGCTCTGAGAGGCTCATTTTAAAAAGGATCATTTTTTTTCTTCAGTTGTACTACAAACAGCTAAGCTCTCAAAGGCCTTTGGCAACGATCTCCAGGTGACCTCCCCTCTCTCTGATGTTATTTCAGGCAGGTTCACTCACCTATTCAGTGTAACCCAACAGCAAGTGCCAGTCATGTTAAATGCCACTCTCTTCCCGTTGGTTTCTCGCCCTCCGTGTCTCCGTGAACTCTGTGTCTCCACAGCTTCCTCTACTTCCTGCTGCTCAGGTTACACATATTCCAAACATCACAGTTCAGAGATTGGCGATTTGAATTTTTTTCCCTCTTCTGCAGACAATCCCCTCATATTCGCTTTCTGAACACCTTTGAAGTGGTGGCAGTTCAAAGGGTCTCGGCAGACTTGGTGAAACCCGGCCCATCGCTTTCCTCTCATTTCTGTAATTGGTCCTGTCTGACGCTGGGTTTGAACTGAGGAAGTCGGGCTTTAATGGCAAAACTAGGAGCAGATTTAATAGCAGAGAAATAGGAAAATAATGTGGGTAGACGTACAGGAAGGACCATCAAACAAACACACCCGTGTGATCTGTTTAGGGAAGGTGTCCCTATTAGAAAACAGATCCCACTAAAGCGATGGCACAAACTACTGACTAAACTGGATTGAATGAGACTTGATCTGTGTTGATGTTGACTGTTTTGTTTTACATAAATTTCCATTAGCTGCTCTCACTAAAAATGACTTGTTCCTCAAGTTCAGGTTAAATGGCTCTCCTTTTTTGCACTCTGGAATAATTTTGCTCTAAACAGATAGTATGATGCAACATTATAGGGAAGAAACTCTGAATATGTTGTATTTTTGTTCATTCCATGCAAAATTGTATAACTTGGTGCCCAAAACCAAGACCCAAATCATACCTTCCTGTGAGCACTGCAGGTTGATGCCGTCAGTTGCTTAAACACTCACAAACCTTTTTTCACAAAACTTGAAACATATTGATGGTTTGTCCACAACATCCTATATCTTCACCATAAACACCTCTTCTGAAGGGGAAATGCTGAATGTTTCATCTACAGTGAATTTGTATTTCAAGTTAGCACCTTAGCAGTGATCTCTGCTATTTTGGCTAGCAGACCATTTTGATTAGCAGACTAGTCTGCCTAACATTACATGGTTGGAAATGGAGAATATAGTGGATTGGATTTTAGGCAACTCATTTGAATTCACTAGTTACTGAGACAAAATCAAATTCAACATGCGATATAACAAAATCTGCTATTTATTTGTTCAAAAGTCAGGATGTAGAAGTCGGATTTCTGGTATAAGAAGGTAGAGTGACTTACTGTTAGCATGGTTGCTAAGCAAATGCACTACCGGCCCGGACTACTAACATGGTCAAGAGCAGGAATTGATGATATCTGTAATTTTGACAGAGCTTGCAACACTCGAGAATTTGAAAGAGCATGTCAGTGGAAGTGTTTGATTACATCTACTGGGTGGAACACTGGTTAAGCATGCAGTAGATGAAGGCGCTTGCAGCAAAGCATCACAAAATGGTGAGGAAAAAAATTCAGAAGGGCAGTTCAGAAATGTTTGACTGGTGCATCCTGCTTGCTTAGGTGATAGGAATTGGTTTTTGGAAGGCATGATGAGGCCAAAGATCCTGATAACAAGGGCAGCTACAAGGAATTAACCTAAGTAATTACCTGGGTGGATGATGTTCTGGTTGGGAATTTTGAATATTCACTTGTGTTTCCCAGGATGTCTGAAACAACCCAGAATGATCTAATTGCCTCCATTTTGCTATGGTGAGAGAGAGGCCAAAGTCTTCACGCTCCTTTTGTGCATAACAGGTATATAAAACTACTGGCATAGCCTTTCGTGTCCAGCTCTTCTTTATCCCATGTTACAGGAATCATTCAAAAACATTTCATTGTTTTTTTTTTTTATCTTCAAGGTGGTTGTGATGCTCAGTCAATGTTTACTTTTGTGGATGCATTCTTTGCCTTATTTGCCATATTCAATGCCTTATGTGCTGTACTTGTTTTTGTAACAGGAGCAGGCATTTTGTAGTGTGAGATAACAGCATTCAATTCAAGATACATATGTGAGACATGCACATATATATCAAAAGTATTTATGAAAACCCACTTTCTATTCAACACACACCCATATCAAGAAAGGAGAAAGGCCTACACCTCTTGTGAGTTTGCTGTTGTTACAGAACTTTTATAGTACATGTAATGCCTTTACCTCTGAAAATAAATGTGTGTAACTCAGTTACAATGTGATCACTTCTCCATATTAGTGTGGATATTATACTCGCATCTGAGGGCCTCATTATATATTTTTCTCTCAGTGACTAAATGCGGAGCCTTGTGACAGATGTGTCCTGAGATGACTTACTCACAGCCTCTGAGTGGTTGGCATTTCCCTTCTTTACCAACATGGCAACGGGATCACTTCTCCTACCACTCTTCAAATTCACCTTCGCACCAAAGAGAAGGCCTTGCATGTGCTTACTGATTCTGTCACACCAGAGGAATAGTGATTTGTGTTGCCCCAAGTCCCTTGAACCGAATGCTTTCAGCATAGTTACGCAAAGCTATGAAAAGATGGCAGAACTCTGTAATTCAAAGCATGATCTTGGCTTACTCAAAATATTTATTTCTTGTACAGCAATAGAATAAGGCACCTGCAGATATGAATCTTTTTTTAACTTATTCTCTACAAAAACCTCTCAACATCAGGTTGCATATGCTAATGAGGTACACATTTAAGCATGTATGAATGTGTATCTTTGTGTACCCTGGGAGAACAGTCAGAATTATATCAATTGAAACCTTTTTCCTCTTCCCATCACCAGCCAACATGTGTGTCAGTGCCGTATAATCTTTTGTAATAGATGCTAATGCAGAAACACCTGTCACAGAGGCAGAGCGCATTCCTGTAATATGGTTGTAAGCAGATTACACAGTTTAATACCTGGTATTTACGCAGGAATCGTATATTTAAGTGCTTATTCAGTGTTTCATAAACTAATGAAAATTGTAAGTTTTATTTCCCTTTTTTTTTGCTTTAGGGGATCTTGCATATTAAAGCACCATCAAGGCCAAGAAATGAAATCGCACATTTACAGAAGTTGTTTTTTCCTTTTTTCCACATAAATTGAACACATTAAAAATTAACTTTCCATGACCATTTTGCATGGCATCGGCAACGTATGGTTCCAGATAAGAGGCCCAGTTCTTGACGCTGAAGCAACATAGAGGCTTAGGTCTGTTATCTGTGCATAATTACTTTCTTTTTCTTTTAATCAAACAATTTGCCATGCCACCCTTTACAACCCCCAGCCCCCCACTTCCCCTCCACCCCATGCTCCATTGCCCCCCTTTTAAGTAACAGCCTGAGCCGTGAATGAGTGAAGCTACGCCTGACAGCCCATAGAGAGATCTGCTACCCTGGAACTTCTAAGGAGCTCATTAAGCAAAGGTGTGATCTGCACATCTTCTTAGGTGACGCTACCGGCTTCCGCACCTTGATTGCAGCAGCAAGTAAATTATATTCACTGTTAAAGGAAGGAAGAGGGAGAAGAAGGCATCAAACACCGAGCTGCCAGCCTCCTCGAAGTCCTGTCTCCCTGAAGGCTCACCTCCAATCTCAATTGTCATTCTTGTTAGAGTCCCTGTCTAACTTCAGGTCATCAAGCTAGCAGTTAACTTCATCCTGTGTTGTGTGATGTGATATTACTTTATTTCCACGAATAAGGGAAAGCCATGCTGATTCTTTCTCTTTTTTTTCTTTCGTCCCTGTTGTAGTTTTTTGATTAGACTTGTGGATACAGTCTTTGCAAGCACCAATTCCCAGGGCAAGAATCAGACGCCAATGAGACATTGACGGATGTCTTTTTTGTTCCAGGGGAGAGCTGTCGTCGCAGCGATTCTGACATGTTGTACTCGTGCTACGGCGCTGACATGAGCCGCCTGCTGCCAGCTCGCACCGCCACCGGGGAGCATGCTGGGATACGCTGTGGTGATTCACCTATTACAGCTGGCTCCATAGCCGTGTGGTCCCCCGGCCCCCCCATGGCACACGCCTCCTGGAACACCGGCTGTGGTCTGCAGAGGGGAGGGGGGCAGGTGTACACGGCAGATACACACTGAACAAATAAAAGTCTTAATATTATTCAAATGAAAGCTACGAAATGAAAGGGATGTCTAAGTCTACCTTCTGGGAGACACAAAAGGGAGATTAGTGTAAATCGTTGCTTTCAAAAACTGCCAGGTAGAGATGTAGTCAAACTTCATGTTTCCTCAGCTCCTTTAAGCCCTAAGCAGCCTGAAGCATGCTCAGGTGCCTATTGCTTTTGAATGTATGTATTTCTTGACATTAATCCTGTATAAGCCTTTAGAGCTAATGTAATCTAATTAATGAGTATTTTACAAGCCAGCTAGAATCCAGACACTCGAGAGGCCATGTTTTCAGTCAATGTGCCCTAAAAATGATCATTCTAACTAAACAAATTAGGTTTGAAACAAATGAGACATTACTGAACACCTCCTTTTGATCTGTTCCACTGAGAGAGACAATTTGATTTGTTTCTTTCAAGCTTCTTTTGGATACCACAAATGCTAAAGCTGTTATACTGACGTCAACAAGTGTATACCTTAATTAAGGGTTCCACTGTCATTACCTGAGGGAAACAATACATATTTTCAGCACCATATTGGATGATATTCCCATCGTTCAAATTCTAATAGAGTGTGTTCTCAAATATTTTACTATGTCGCTACATCATCCATGTGGTTGCTAGGCCACTGTAAGGAGTTTAAACGATAAGTTTAAACGATACACACTGCCAAGATCAAGCCTTGTACACCATCACATCATCTGCCTCTGTATTACACAGTACATAACTGCAGTGTAGCACAGGGCAAATTAACCTGGACTAGGCTTTCATACTTCTGCAACTAAACAATTCTGAGTGATATGTGGTGCATAATACTGCATCCATTGTGCAGAAAAGGGTAACATCCATGTGCATGTGTCACAGTAAATACAGGGGCAATTAAAATGTACAAATGGTATTTTTTGGTCAAAACAACTTAAAACTAAGAAAAAATAAGAAAGAAACAAGCGTGGTTGCCAAATTTGATACATTTTTTAAATGAAAGAGGGGAAAAACATTACACACAAACAGCTACCTTAAAAGGATTTCAGTAAGTGTTATAGCAGTGTGTAGCACAGTCTTCACAAAGCCCTTGTTTATACCTTAATGCACTGCCATATTTCCTCCTACCACTGGGGTCATTTTAACATGCACAAGAACTGATTGTGAAATACATCATTTGGTTTGCTGTAGCACACCTGGTCTCGCATTTGAGGTCCAGGGCAGCTGGGGAGCCAGATCTATTCATTCCCACAATCAGGGCACAGACTTCATGCTAGTGTATAATGAGGAATGTCTTTGCTTCAGGCTTTAAGGCTCTGATTGATCTTTTTTCACCCCAACTATTCCCTTACCTCATGTATATGTGTGTGTTTTTGTCTATATATGTATACGTGTGTGTGTGTGTGTTGTGTGTGTGCGTGATGTGTGTCCGCGAAAGTACATAAAACCATAATAAGTTATCACATACTTCCCTAAAGGGAAGAACAACAACTCTAAATGGGGTTGTACACCCTTTCATTTATGAGATTATCAAGGTGTCACCAATTCTTCACTTTGTTAAAACATGCAGGGTCTCCACTTTGCTGATTTATTTCAAAGACATCGTTTCTTTGTTTAAAGTACTAAGCCGGTGCTGGGAAACAGGGACACGATTTGCCAAATGGGAAAGGCTTCTTGTAAGCGAGATCAAGTACGACAATAATTTACAGAGACACAAAGAAAGTAAATTTTGTCGTAATCATCTCTCCCTTGGGCTGATAAAGAAACAGAAGGGGAATTCCCAAGGGTTTGAGTTGACAGGGAAATATGGTGATGTGTTTCTTGTTTTTTGAGTAACCTTAAGTTTTTTTTGCTGTAGCATCTCTAGAGAAAAGTTAAACATCTGATGGAATGCTAGTCTTGCGTGCAGTGTAAGAAAGTAATTCATTTTGCAGTGTCCACAGTAACATTTTGAGAAGTCCTTAGTCCTTAATGTCCAGGAAAATGTATTGCGTACTGCCAGTACAACAATTTAAGATTTCAATAACCAAAATTAGGTTTCAATACATGAAATAAACAAATAATTATAATACTAAATATACTACGACTAATAACAGTAGACTTGCTACACACAGACGGGATGCAATTGTCTCAGGGTTAATGTATCTCTATTATTGTAAAGAATATGAGATCGTTGATCAGTAGGTTACACACTGTCAGTGACATGCTCCATCACACATTCATTTAGCAGCCAGATCACAGAAAAGTCACCACAGATAACTTTTCCTGTAGATTTACAAATGCTCAATGTTCAGCTCATTCATAGGACACTTATGACAGAAAATATCACCTGTTGACAAGCTACTAACGCACACAGTGCCACTCCATCAGATGTAATCATTATTACCACAGCATTAATACACACAGACCATATTAAGTTTTGAATGTTGAAAAAAAAACTCATTTTCCAAGAGGGAACACACCAAAGTCATTCCCACTCTCCCCCAGAAATGGTGAAGACAGAAAAACATATTACTAAACAATGACGTTGAGTCCCTGATAGCCCTACTCACAAATTGGACATTAACAGGTTCATTTGTGACAATTACATTTGCAATGTAAGCAGCCTATCCCACAAAGCATGGCAGAGGTCAACAACATAGGGTAATCATCAGCTATGTACATGAAAAAAAATTATGATGGCCTAAACAAAGGTATTTAATAAATTCAATCTTTATTCCTGGGGATGCTATGGGGTAGCTAAGCCTTTTTATGGTGCCCCCTAGTACCACTGCCCCACTGCCCCTGGGAGTGGTATGTAGCCATTCTAATATGCCACAGCTACTTGGCACTAGAGGTGACTCTCCTCCAAGGTGTTTTAATGTATTCACATGCAACTTTCAACAATGTGTTTGGACATGGCTTTATGTAGGCCTCTCTCGTATTAGTCAGTAAAATACAACATGTAACATTCTGTAACATGTAACTGTTCGCCATACAGCAGATTTGGTTTTCTCTTCACCTATTTCCATATGGATGTGTTAAATAATAGGGCCCAGTAGGGCATTTAATGTAACCATATTTCTGATTATTAATGTTAAAGTAGCACTTACAACTACTCATGTCTCAATACAAGCCCTTAAATATTGATCCTTAAAATTTGTCATGCTCAATATCACTAACAACAGTTCACAATGTTATCATTTTTAAATAGCTTGATAATTTACATTATCTGATCTAGAGTCATACAACTTAGTTAACCTGAGAAAGATGTATAGGCTGTTATGTAGCTTGTAGTTCAAAACTGAACAATGCATATAGTACTGTTGAAATCAAATACTAGCCTAAAATGTAGTTCACACATAGGTCAGGCAGCAATACTGTATTTCCCTGAGGGTTTTCTTACGAACTTGCACTAAGGATTTCAATAAACAGGTTTATGTACTGCCAGCTAGTACATTTGGCCAATTCTTTAGTGTTTTGATGAAGTGGAGTTGAGAAACCTGAGTATGACATGAACGTTAGCAATGATATGTCCACATTTTCATGTGCAAATAGTTAAATTAGAAGCTAGGTAGCCTTTGATTTTTGAGGATGAGCTATTTTCTGCAAAAGCTCTGGGAGACTGCTTACTAGTGGGTTAGTAGCAACTACAGAGATGTTCAACATAGATAACTTAGCTAACTTTCCTGGCTGACTGGAAAAGCTAGCTATCTTGGTGGAGTAAAAAACTACACAGAAACGAATCTAGTTAGACTGCAAACTGATTATGTCTGAAAATGTGGCTTGCAGTGTGGGTCATCTGTAGCTAATGTTGCTTAACGATAGCTGGGTAGCTCATAGTCATGAATATTTCAACAACTGTGATACATTATGTAAATGTTAATTATGATGTCATTGCTGGTTTTCTGTTTAAAAGCAGGCACACTATTAACTGTATACCAAATTGTTTTCCTTTTCTATGTATAGCTAATATAACAGTAACAAAACGGCATAAAATTTTTGTCAACTACTGTCTGCACAAAGTGGGACACAGTTGCTGTTACCTATATGAATGAATGCGAAGTGGCACACAGGACTTGGTGTGAGCATTTCAGTTGACTGTCACGGCTCCATGAAATGGCAAGACTGCCTGTGCTTTGCAGCTTTTGAATTGTGTTGTATCAACAAACTCTCTTCATAATCCCAAGATCTGTGGTCACATTTTCTCCAGTGGCATTGTTGGAATGGACAGTAGTAGATCATGAGACTTTGACTTGGCTGGATATCTGGTCTGGATCTGGCTTAAACCAATTAGCACCATCTCTGTTTGTTTTAATTGGATAGTGGTGTCAGTCTAAACCTCGATTTAACATCCAGTTCAGGTGAATTGTTGAATAAATTTTTGTAATGAAGCAAGATTCACGGTCTGTTCCTGATCTTGTCAATGAGCTTTTCAATTGCAGGCGCTCTCACTGAAAGCAAGTATGCTTTTGTGTGCTGTCAGTTAGTGCAACTTGCTTATTCAAAAAACTACATTCAGTCTCTTGGTGTAGAGGACCCCATTGGTAGTAAAGTCAGGTAGCTAGCAAACTAGCCCGAAAACTAGGCACAGTATGGCTTTAGAAGTAACCAATATCCAATATCATGACAATATGTTTTCACAGCATTGGACGAGCTCCATAACACACTCAGCTGTAAATTAGTAGTATGATGATTTTGTAGGCAAATTATATGTTGTCATTTTATTATGTCAGAGAACAACCCCAATGGCTAATATTTGAAGAAGCACTTTGCCATGTCCAAGCCTTTGGTTAGAACACTATGCTCCACCCATTCCACTTATTGATGTTGCTACAGTATAGGTTAGGAATATTTTATATACAGTATAGGCTGGACATATTGAATTTAATTATTGTTTATTTTCTGCTCTCTCTGTGATTAAGTGTTATCAAAACATATCTACATTTATATATATTTTTATTATTTTCGGAAAATGACTAGCATCTTAAGAATATGGTTTTCTGTCATGTAGTGTAATTTTCAGCTCATCCAATCATGAAATACCTACTTTAATGTGAGTTAAGCCAATAGAACCCAAGTCTTATTCTGCCTAACTGTGACAGTGAATGTGGAATTAATAATTCAATGTTTTCACAGTAGTTGTCACCTTAGCCATGCTGGAAATTAATAATTCATACAAATAATATAAAATAAGCAGCGTATTTATCATATTTGTTTGCGCTAAAATATAATTGTGTCTGAAATTACAGCAGTTCATCCAGGCTGCTTAATTCACACAGCAAAACCCATCACATCTTGTGTGCAGTCCAAAGGCACAATGGCTGTTGAAATATGACTGCTCCAATATTAAAAACCACTGGAAGCCATTGTCTTTGTGTTATATATGGTTTGCATATAAACTTGTTTATGACCTTTTATTGCCTTTTACCTTGTTGGTAAAATGGATAATTATGAAAGCCAGATATTGTGTTCCACGATATGAGTAGGTGCATTTCTGTTGCCGTTGTTCTTTAAATGGATATACAAAATGAGCTAAATTCATCTTGTTTGTTTGTTTTTAAAATGGCTAATGATGGAGGCGGTTGCAGACTTCATTGAAGCAGAAATATTTTTCTATCCGCCACCAATTCCATGATTTGATGCAGGTCCTCACCAGAAGTGTAACCTACTGAAGGGGTTTGTCACTCAGCATTTTGGCTCTGCAATTTCAACAAATAGAAAAAGATCAAGAAAACATACAATTATCTCTAAAAACTGGAACAGATTTTTATTAAATTAACCTTATTAGTGCATTACGGTACGCAAATGCCAAAAAAGGAGCTCCTCATTTGCATTAAGATAGATTTTTCAGGTTGGCTGCACGATTTAATTAAAGAAAAGATTAAGAATCATTAAACAAGCTGCTCTACCTTGCAATAACAGAACTCACATCTGACTCAGGTTAACAAAAACCCAGATGGTGATTTGGTAACTGTTGAATCACTGTAACAGAATGAGAATGATCCCATTAGTTCCCTGGAAAACTGAGGGAATTCAGAAATTAGTATGCTGGAACATGGCACAGCGGAAGACACACTCTCTCTGACTGGTTCATTATTGATTACGGTTTATTTGGGTTTCACAAAACAGAATTGAACATATCTGTACATTCATTTACAACACTTTGACTGTATTCTGCAGCTGACATTAAAAGGATGAAATGCATTTTAACATCAAAATAGGCAGTCAAAATACAAACAGATTTCTTTTTTAAAAAAGTATGTTCTGCATACAGTTTATTTTAGAGTCACAGCTGTATTAGCAAGTTATGAATTAAGACCTACTGAGAGTGCATCTGGCCATCAGACAAGGTTGTTGAATCCCTCACTGACATGTCAGAATGAATACCTGCAGAACTGTTGATGTCATGAGAATGAGTGTACACTGAATGAGTTCGTTCTGACCTAATGTCAGGCATTTATTTATGATTTACATTTTTTGGGGTCCATTTGACACATTTTGTTTTGATAAAATAAAGATGTTGGGACATTAACCCATCTAATCTACAGTAGATTGCACATCTCAACGGCCTAAAATTCTGGACTCAGACTAAAAGTTCACATTTCAGACTTTGTTATTGCAGTGCATGGTGGGCTATACAGAGAGAGGTACGCACAGGCATGAGGTTTGGTTGTGACTCACTTGTAATGAGAAATTCCGTCTGCAGGCCAATTTACTGGATATAACACCTGCTGTTTTTGATATCTTTGGCTTTGTGCATATATTATCTCATTTTATAGCACATTTGTCAACAGTCATGTTAGCAGGCCTTATAAATTCAAACTATTTTTGGAAAACATAAAATCTGTTATGTGTCCAACATACCTAAGTAGACTTAAAGCCTCATTTTAACTACTCCAAATAATGATAATAAATAATCTAACACATATAGTACAAGAGAAAAAGGAGGAAGTGTATGTCCTCATTGTCCTGACAAGGTAACAACAGTGGGGCAAATTGAGTTGAGCTATATAGATAGCTACTGTATGACATAGTGCTAGCTTAAATAACATAAACATTGAATTAGCCAGCAGAGCACATAAGATATTGTTGAAGTCATGCTTCAGCATTTACTCATTTCAGTACTCGTTACTGGCTACCAAATCACAAGTAGCCAAATCAATTATATTACAATATAGCCCCAAAGGTCAGACTGTGCCATTGGGGAATTTCACCCCCAGAAATAGGTAACACAACTTCTTTTGAAAAAAGAATCCATGAGAGAGGGTTAAAACATTTCCCAGTCATGTCACTATGTCGACTAACATTTTTCTTCTCAAGCAACAAACATCTTCAATCATTCCAGTACAAAAATTCTAACAACAGCCTATAAATTGTGCAATTGTGCAATGCTCAATTAAAATGACAAATACCACACATGGGAGGGTTCGGAATTAATTTTACCATTATCAGCTAAAGCAGCTTCTTTTTACAAAATTAGGTACATTTACATGAAATACTACACTGCATAAAAAAAAAAAAACATGCAGGTCTGTCTCTTGCTCACAGCTACATGGTCCAAAGTCCAACAGCCCAAAACAATGCCTTTTTATTGTTAACAAACACAGTGTTTGACAATTCATGGGAATGGAAAACAGGTGAAACCAATCACATCAATTAAGATCATTAAACCCCAGATGTGCACTTCATAACCAAGTTGAAAAGTAACACAGGGCAAATGTTTGACTCTATCACAGGGATATACTGTACACACATAGACATACAGGCACATGAAATAAATATCATTTGCAATTACTGTCCAGTGGTAAGTAAATGTGTTCTGAAGTGAACCCATGTACAGTAGTAATTATGAGAACATTGTGTGCAGATTCAGAACATAGGTCCATTAAATCATAACATTTCACCCTTCGGCTTAAAGCATTTTTCCTCTCTGGTGTTTGTTGTTTAGCATGTGTAAACTTCAGGCTATCAAGCTCTGTATGTTTCATTTAGCAATGTATAGGAACACATGTGACATCCCACCAGAGTTTCAGCAAAAGAAACCTTGCCAACAACCTCAAGAAAAAAAATTCTGTGCGAGTAGAAATGAATTGTATTTATTCATCTTTAATCGTTCTATTCTGGGTTAAAAATTAGGTATGCAAATTATCCTGGCAGGACTCAGTAGAAAAAGCACAGGGAAGAGGGTAGCGCTGACATCCATATTTAAAGCCGTCCCAACTCTAATCCGTTTGACAAAATTACCAACACAGGAATGCAGGCATAAAGGAGCCGCTCATGCATAGCATTCTTGTGTATTACTGGAAAGCACCTGCTTTGGAACAACCAGATACAAATAAATACAAAATAATACAGAATAAAACTGCTAAGAAGCTCAAAAGAGTCCGCCATCGAATGCAATCAAGCGGCATTGAAATGAGACCAGGTGGTTGGCAGGTGGACTGGGGCAGATGTGAGGAGCTGGCAAGCGCTGTACCGTACAGGTGTGAAAATATGCCTACACCCTAATTACTGCTTTAAATGCTTAATTTCTGTGTTTCAATATTGATTGCTACCTTTCTGCTTCTCTATCCCAGTGGAATGGGCTAAGCTCGCTGCGTATTTATAGGAGACTGAGTCAGTGTTTTGCAAAGCTCATTTTTGCCCATAATAACACTGAGATGTTTGATTTCCGCTTCTGCTCTTGAAACACAAGACGATGTCTTTGGAATTTTGATAGGGGAGTAGTGCAAATTCTCTGTGAAAAGAGACAAATGCTGCATGGCGTTTCTCAGTGTATTTTATCATATATTGATAATGGAGCACGCAGTCGATGCCTGTGTGTAGATGCAGAATGCTGCTATCTGGATTTGTATGGATCCAGATGCATCTTTGTCTGGTCATTGATTGATCGAGCAGCCTCCTCTTGTTTGGCTTTGCTGCTTTCTCAAGTCTCTGTGAAAACACCAAGGTGCAGTCTAAGCCACTGCTTCCTGCTCTACCTGTTGTGTCTTCTGGCAATATGGGTTTTTGGAAAAGGACAAGAAAAAAAAAGATAAATCTCTGCACCGACACCGCCCCATGTTTTTACTTTGTGTGTGTGCGTGTGTGTATGTGTGTGTGTGTGTGTGTGTGTATGCGTGTGCACGCGTGAGCCTGTTCAATATTTCATATCTCCGGGAGTAGCGTCCCATTGATTAGCGGGGCTGTCAGATCCAGTCTCCACCACGTCACCCTTGCACCTCGTTGCGCCTGAGTGTCAGCGACACTGTCGGCTAGAGGTGCATGCTGGGACCTGTTCGGGGCCGGCTCCAGTTGCAGCCTGACAGCTGGATATCCCAGGTGGTGTGACATTTGAGACGGCGGCTGTGGATTAGATGGAAGGTGTACGAGGGACGGAGGGGGGGAGGGGTGGCGATTAACTTAGTGCCAGGTCCTCATGCATATGGAGTCACTCAGGAGACAACCTGAGATGCTCTGTTATTGTCCATATGGCTCCTTGCCATACCCAGAGGACCACTATTGATTGTATAAGGAAACCTGTCTTTTTCAAGCCACACAGAGCTAAAGAGACCTGCACGCTTGTTCCATTCTCCTTGGTCTTCAGGCCTTATTATCTCACTCTGAGAAGATAAAAATATCTATTCTGATTCAGCAGGTCTAGTGTAAAATGAGTTCAGAGCCTGATCCCTTTGTTCATGGTCGAATGTGCACTGATTTGGAACGGTATCAGTTCTGTGTTACAAATAGACCTTGAACTGTGTAAGTTTAGTTAATGAAAGGCAGAGCATGTTACAGCAACTGAGATTGGATCTGCAAGGTAAGATGTAAGGAAATTTTGGCAAGTGCAAGGCCAGGCATATGCATGCATTGTGTCTGTAAGGTTCTGTTGTCTGCATCTACACCATTTATCCCTGTTTTTATCCAAAGTGGAAATGAATATTACAAAAATGAAATTAATATACAACCATTTTTTATTATTTTCAGTGTAGACAATGCTTAAAGTATATTCATTTATTTATTCATTCACTGTCTTACGCATTCACTCGTTCCTTGTGTTTTCTTTACTTTAATGTGACTTGATATTTATAACAACATTTACTTGGAAAGAGTTAATAAAATCCCCACTTTGGGCCTTTTGAACATAACCAGCTGACATCTCATAAAGCATATGAGGTGTGTCAATATTGGCGATGTGATATGAAATGTATCCAGTGCAGCAAGGGATTTGTGCTGAGAAGGCAGTAACATGATGCCTCATCTGAGCACACAGTGGTCATCTATTGACTGAGGAGGTTGGTGTTTTTGTCAGAGCTGTTTAGAGTGAACCAGGGCCTGTAGTCCCTGTACCTGCAGTAGAGGAGGGCCCCTTTTCAGGGCCTCTGTCTTCTTAATGTATATGACCAACTACATCTATCAGTTTTATACAGTTTTTGTATTAAAAATAGCTTCAACAAACTCAAAAATTTAGGGCTGCACTGTATTCATGTCATATTTGTCTACCCTAAAATTGAAACACTGTGTCAATTAAAGACCATCACACTGGACTCACCACCTGTGCCTGAAATGTGTTGCTCACTTTCATACCTTTTTAGTGTCATAGTGTTTTGCGTCTGATTCCTCTTTTGCACATTGCTTTTTCTGATATTTTTTGACACAAAACATTTCTGTTCTGCTGACAGACTTGTGATATCCTGCAGGTGATTTCTCAGAATAGAGTAGGCAAGGTAAGAATAAGTGGCCGCAGTAATTTATAATGAGCCTGAAGGTGTTTGCTGTTTTAGCACTTCAAAGTGCTCTGGTGAAAAGGAGGGAATATGACAACAGTGCTAAAATCTGCACAGTATATATAGATCTCTTACCTCTGGAGTAAAAATCCTTGTTAAAAGCAAAGACAATTAACTTTGTTCCCTCCCCTTTCTGTGAACATTTTTTTTGGATTAAAACATATTTCATGACTTATCGCATGACTATAAGTAGAGAATAAATGGCCCTGCCAGAAACCAGATATATTTTTATGGTTTACCATTGCTAATCTGTATTGTTACCCTCGTGTTTTGTTGAGAAAATAAACTTTTACCATGAAGCCTGAAGAGGATTAGCATTACAGCGCCTTTGTATATAAATGTGCATGCCACAGTTTGATGAAATTCTACATCTGCAACCCTGTATTCCTGCTGTACCTGAGGGCATTGTTTCCTTATCTTTGTTTTTACTATATGTACTGCAGAGAGCCTTAGAAAAGATAATCTTACTGAAATTAATTAATGGTAACACAACAATGCTGGAGATAAGATCGGATCGTAGGGTTTCTTTGTTTGGATTGTTTCTGTTCTGTGGCATTAAAGTTCTGGTCATGCAGCCACCCTGGCAAATTGGCTGCTATCGCAGCATCACGTGAGCAAGGTCTTAACAGTAATTAATCTCCATAAAGCCCTTACTGAGGTAGGTATGATGGCTTGGAATTCAATTACTCCAATACAGTCTGACATTTTATAGGAAATATGCTGCATCTATTTTCCAGGTTAATATCAGCCACCTGAGCCTTCCTTGGCATTTGAAAACACAACTGGAGGGTTGGAACTTTGGATTTTTCCCTTTAGAGAAACATTCTCCTCCTGTTTTTTGTATTGTTATGTTTGATATTTGACATAATACACCACATAAAACCAGATCAGCTCAAATATTGTTCATATATACAGTGAATGTATATGTGTAGAAGATATGAATTGTAATATAGCTTCTTTCTCAGTCCACATTGAGCATAGCGATCACTATGATACAATAAACATAAACCGTATTTTCATTAGTTTACATATTAAGATAAATACACAAAAAGAAATAATAATGTCTTGATATTGTAGTTGAATTAAAGTAAACATATTTACCATTGTCACTTTTTGTTGTTTTTGTCAAAAGTCATTGCCATAATATTCTTAGCCTGAAGGTAACGGACACGCATATGTTCACTGTGAAAGCAATTGCAGTGACATCGTTGAAGACATTGCAGAATGTAGGTATGTGAGCTCCATAATGTATTGCATAAGATCTTTACTACGAATGTACAACACACATTTGCCCTTCTGAATTCCCCATAGTCACAGAGCAGATGTGACAATGATTTAACCCAAACTTATGGAGGAGGCCACATGTATTAGTCACGCAGCGTCTGTACACAACATTTCTGTAAAGTCTGTACACAACATTTCTGTAAAGTGCATAAAAAACTATGTACTTGCCCACCTTTTTAACATGTGCACTTGACATGTGGTGTGGTGTTATTTTACCGTTCACTTATGTTGTGAAACATGTTTGTATCGCATCCGAGGTGTGACAAATCCCTTTTCCAGTTACATTCAACCTCTGGCATTCCTTCTTCTAAATTGATTTATTTTACCCACTGCTCATACTTTCTGCATGTCATGCTTTTAGTGCTTCTGTCTGGTTATTATGTGTTTTTCACCTCTCCTGCCACCGTTTGCTGTTGAGATAGCATTTCATTGCATTTCATTTGTTGTAACGTGTTTTACTGAAATTCATTACATTCTCAGCATTTGTCGCGGTTCTGGTTAATGTTCTTTTTTCCTTACCAATGGTCACTCTTAATGATCCGCTGCTGATCAATTTTACTCCTCAGACATAACGGACAAGGAACCTTGGACGCTACATCACTACACAATCAGTAATTGTTGCATATGCACGAGTGACTGTGCGCATACAAGTGCATGCAGGCAAGTGTGTATGAGAGAGGATATGTGTTTATATTGCTGGACACTAATTGTAATAGATGAATTATATGTGGAGAACATAGCTGTTTCAGGATTCATTGGTGGCATTCAATGCTTGCTTTTCAAAACTATGGAATATTTCCTGCTCTTGGGTGTATGGGCGGATTTTGTCATGTTGTAATGGTGAGATATGACGTATTCAGCAACATGAGCGCACGGAGTGGCCATGCAACACTACACCACGTACAAGCAGCTGGTCAGTCTGCACAAATGTACTTTATTGCAAATCCTGGCCTTTCCTGCTTGATTATTGCCTCCTCCCCCTCACTCTGCCAAAACATTGGCATCATGTCAAATTCCACTCCTTCACTGAAAAGCGGTGGTTGTGTACATAAAATCCTATGGTTTATGTGCTGACATGGGCATTTGGTAAAAATACAACAAATTGGTATTGGGTTTTTTGTATTGATATATCTGTTTTGCTATTGATTAGCTGCAGAGAGAGTCCCTTATATGTCTTGTTGAATTATTTGCATGACTGCTTTTGTTGGCACACATTAGTCAATACTGGAGCGGCCCGCCGTGCAAGCCAGCACGGGCCTATCAAGCAAACATCGCGCCCATCTTCTGTCTTTATGTCTGAGCTCAGAGCTGACAGCTCGCATCTGCGTTGGAGTTTGTCATACAGGTTCTCTGTGGACGCCCAGCAGCAGTGACAGCATGGCAGCGCCGTGTCCACTCCGCACGTTTCCTCGTGTCAGGGGTCAGGCGGGGCGAGCTGCCTTCGTCAGGCTTTGATATCCAGTTGACAGGTCAGCACTGATGCAGCGGCAGAGGGCAAAAAAATGCAGGGAATGCTAAATTGCTGTTATTTCAACCTCTAAAAGTCAGGCGTGTGTGTCTGTTGTGTGTGTGTGTGTGTGTGTGTGTGTGTGTGTGTGTGTGTGTGTGTGTGTGCGTGTGTGGGGTGACAAAACAAAGATGGGTTCCTGTGCAAAACGTTAATCCAGGCAGCGAGCGTGACGGCGGCGGCCTACCTTCCCATAAATCACCGTGGTTTTAATCATACCTGCCACCTCTGCACGCCGGCTCCCAGGAGAAATCGCTCTCCCTGCCGTTCCCTCCCTCACTTGCTTTCAATTATCTGGGAGCTCTTTCTGGTGTTTATTTATTTATCCAAAGTTCATGTACGGTATGTATGCACAAATTCTCTCCGGGGGGGAGTGAGTCCGGCCTGATCCAGCGAAGATGCACTGGACCGTGGCAGTTAACCACCCGGATGGATGTGAGTGGACCTGCTCAGACACAAGGCGGAGCGCAGGCTGCGGCGGGGAGACGGGAGGGGAGGAGGGGGGGGAGAGGAGTCAATTAGAGCACGGAGCATCATAGATCAGGGCTTAATGCTTAGGTATTTCACCTTTCACAGCTGTGGGCTGACCGGGGGATTATGCTTTCTTTCGAGCTGCCTCTAGCTTGAATATGAATTGTTGTTATGAGGTGCTCCTCCATGTTGACCTCTAGTTTTTTCTTTTTTTTTTTTTTTTAGTAAAGCAATCACATACGACACGGCATGCAGAGTAGAACTGAAACTCACACACTGCAAAACAAAATGAAAATAATGAATTGCCAATACAATGGTATTGTGGCTAACAATTTCTTTGAAAGTCTTGACATTTGTATTACTAATATACATGTATGTGCAATACAAATATCAAATATGTGTGTATGTGTGTGTGTGTGTGTGTGTGTGTGTGTGTGTGTGTGAACGTGTGCATGTGTGTGTGTCAGGGCACATGTGCAGTTCCACGTGTATGCACATGGTATTCAGGGGAGTTAATGCAAGGATATGAGACAGAGCATTTGGCCTGACTCTGGCAGGGAGGTAGAACTTGTTCTTTTTAATGGCATAATTATTACTAATGATAGAGAGGCCACGGAGGGGCCCGTGTTGATTATAACTCACTGCTCATTCAACACATGACAGAAATGCAGATCCTCCGCAGCACACTGCTCCGCTGTCTGCTTTAAATGTGTTTAAGCAGAGAGAAGGTACAGACACTGTGTCACATAAACCATGGCAATGCTGCCCGTGGCACCTATCTGCTTGACAAAACAAAGGCCTCAGCAATTAGACTGTTTCATGTCATTGGACAGCCGTAGCTTTCCTCCGACAATTTGGAGCAACACTAGAAGACACCTTAAGTGCCATTAAGTGATCAAAGAGGAGCAGATATTGGATAACACAATTAGAATAAAACCGAGGAAAGACTTTTTACAGATAATGGGCCGTAAACAGACATTACTGCATACGAAGATTATTCAGATTCCTGCCTGACTCCGGATGTATCGGCTCTATTAAGGAGTCATGCTAGGGAAGGAATAAATACAATTTTCTCTTTTCTTATGAGATAGAGAGAGTGGTATAGTGTGAGAATGCATTCAGCGAATACAAGTGTCTCACCCCTAATTGCCAATATTCAAAACAACACAGACAACAGCAATCGTTAAGGATGTAAAGTAATCCCGCAAAGAGGGTTTTTACTTCAGCTAATGTCTCTCTCTTCTCAGTGTATTTAACTGGAGGACAGAGGAGGCCACTCCTCTGGTAATGGAGATGTTAGACATGGCGTATAAAGAATCAGGGAAGTGGGGGCTTTCTTTGTGTTAAACGACCGGGTCAGGCTGTCAAACTGTAATTACTGCGAAGTGCCAGGTTGATAGCTGGTCACCTGGCCCACCTGCCATTAACCCTTTGAACCTGAAGCAGCTATCAGTCAGCGGGACCAGCAGCTAATTTGTAACAGAGTTTCCAGGGGGAAGATAATTGCCGAGGCCTAATAGGGATCAGTGCTGTGGGACCGCTCCATACATCTGCCTCCCAACAAGACGTGCACCTGAGACTCAGCTGCAGCGAGGCACACGCCAGACCGCCCTCCGCGTCTGTGCTAAAACAAATGCAAAACAGAGCCCACATGAAAAGTATAATAAACGACCCCTTTATTATGGAATTATTTGCACTGTCAGTAACCGAAAGCAAATGCGCCGTACAACTGGTCTGAATCTCTCGAAAAGTCTCTAGAAAAAAACAAAAGGAGATTCGCAATGAAGGTTCTGTTGGTCTATATTTTCAGCAGGCGTGGAGATGAGTAATGTGTCTGCTGTCATTGGCTTTATCTTTTTCCCAGACAAAAGATTTTTTTTTGCTTGTTTTCTTCTTGGGAAACACACATCTTTAAAGGCAATGGTAGGCCTCTTATCCCCCTAAGACCACCTATACTTGACTTTCTGTACATTGTATCAGTGCTCCAGGAGGTCTAGGAAGCATCTCGAGCCATCTTTAATTCATGTGATTAAAAATTCAGGAGGAACCCTTGTACCAGCTGTTAAACTCCGTTAGTAAGCTGTAATTCAGAGTTCAAATCCCAGCAAATTGAGGGTTAGGTTAACAGGAGCAATGGGTGGAAATGCATTATACACCAGCTGTGCCAGGCAGGTTCAGTCAGGTGAAGCCTGCATGCAACGCTTGTTAATTCTCATCTCCAAAACAAAAAAAAAAAAAAATAATAATTTCACAGCCTCTGAAAATGTCAGTGTTGGAAGACCCCATAGAAAATCTGTCTGAATCCGGATAATGTGGAACTTCTTTGTTTCTCTGTTGGGTGAATAATGAGGCCATTGCAGACACCTTGATGGCATTCCTTTCAAATATCCCTTAAATCAGAATGTTTTTCATTTGAAAATTGTGCCCTCCTTGGATGAGAGCAGACAGCCAGATGTAATTGTGACACTATGTGTTGGCATTATTGATTTCAGCAACGCTACTTGCAAGGCAAAAGAGATTGATTATAACACTATAAGGAATATAGTATCACAAAGTTAAACATATTTGTATCAAACAACTCTTCATCCAAACTTCGATCCTAGTACTCTCTGTAGACTATTAGACATAGACAACGCTGCACGTTTTCACCTCGGTGATTCATCAGGTTGTTGTCGCTTAAAAAATGTATTGTCAAGATACTGTAATACACCTAAACATCTGATAAGAGATATTTTATATCTAATGAAAAATAAGATGATACACTATTAGCAGTCAGAAGCTGATAGTTTCTGATAATTGCTATGCCCTGACAAAAGTATAGTTTAGTATGCAGATGCAATTATTTTATCTTTTGCATTTTGACCTGAGCAAGGCTTTGGGTTTCTTTGACAAAGCAATGTTCACAACGAAAGTTTGCATTCAGAGTATGTTTTGGATTAAGCAGCTTTGCTATTATTTGCTAGATGGGGGTAGTGGGTTTGTGGTGACAAGGACTGTTTACAGTTTAGTGAAAATGAAAGATCTGATGTTGCATCACTGTCTTATGCTAAATTACCATATGAGGTGTTATTTTCTTGTGTCTACTTCTATTGACGTGTGGGGAAAATAGAACGGTAGAGAAGCTAACCTTGCTAGAGAAGCTAACCTTTGAGCAATGACAAACACGCACCCATTCTTGTTAATGTAAAAGGCCTGTAATCGTAAACTTAATGACTATATCACTTCACATTATACATAAGACTTGGCCAACTTTTGAAATGTCATCCTCTTTATTTGACACAGGACTGCACTCACACATGAAGGAGAAATCACTGTTAAAGAAAGGCGGGAGAGAGAGAGTGAAAGAAAGAGATTAAATAAAAAACAGGCTGCACTTCTGCAGATAACATCTGGATGACTTTTGTGTACATCTTTCTGCATCAAATGCTCTCTTGAGGACACGGCCAAACTAAAGAAGAGAAAGCTAAGAAAAAGCTCAGGGACCATTTAAGGCATTTATTACACTGTGGGTGTGGTGACATAAATCTGTGGGAAATTGCCAAACGTGAATTTGAACAGCATGTTTTTGTTGCCCCCAACCGCCATCCCCCACCCACCAACTGTATCTTGCTCTCGCTCGCCTTTCTCTTACACTCACTTTTGCGTTTTAAGGTTGCAACCCCAATGATGTACAATCCGGTATTCTTTACATAATTAATCCAGTGTGAGATAAAGAGCGGCAGGTTGGATGCCATCCAGTAGTATAAAAATAGCCGCACCATTTCTGTGGCTCAACAAAATGAAGGTTTTTCACAATAAGAGGGCAGAAAGCACAGGCTGAGTCCTAAGAGGACTCCAGGCAAACCACAGCCAGTTAACGCATGTGTGCTGCATTTGTTTCAGTGAGAATGTGAGGCAAACAGGGGAGACATCAATATCTGCCATAAAAAAGAGAAAGTTGTTTATTCTATTCTTGTCAGTAATGACATTATTTCATGAACGGCACTCGTACAAATAGAGAGAAATGTTTGTTTAAAACATTTTTCCATTTATTTAACTGCAAGGATATTACCTGGCATTTGTTCATTTTGTCATAAAAGTGCTGCACTATGTGAAGCTATTATATAGCAATTACTGTACAATACCAATTGCAATTTAACCTTTAATTACACTGGCTGTGACTTGCAGAGCAATTAGACTTACATGTTTGTGTTTAATGTATTCACAAACATTAATAGAGTTTACATAAAATAAATGCCTTTTCCCTCAGTAAATGGTCTTTGATTGGGTTGCAGCATATGGCAGACTCGTAGTGTGTTTGCAAAAAGAAGATTTGGGATAACAGCATTATGAGCTCTGCATAGCTGTTATTCTAACAACACTTTCTGGCTACTATTTTAGAGTGAGAGAGAGAGGGAAAAAAGGTAGAGAAACCTTTCTTGGCAGTCTGCCTCTTCCAGTGGCTTTTGCCAAGCTCTTTGAAATCCAATCAGTTTAGGGTTCTCAGATCAGCATTCCCCCTTTAATTTGCCATACTTAATCTAACTGACTTTATAGATCACCCCTCAACTTCTGAGGGCTTGTAAGTTCCCCCTATTGAGATTTGGGGTGCACAGCCTAACAAAGCCACTTGGCACAGGACTCACACTGTCCAAGCAACTTTCAGCCATTTGAAGAGTTACCTTAGATCATTCATGGGCGTGACAGTCAAGGAAGTAAGCTTTTGTGACATTAGTTTATTTTAATTATCATTCCTATTTTATTTTCCTCATGACATGAAAGTTCTTAAACTTGAGGTCAGATCCTGTGTGGTTCCCTGCTGTGAAAATGTCACCAATACAGCTCATTCCCTGTGTTCGGATCACCTTTGGAACACAGGTCTGTCTACATTTATCAGACATAATTGAAGGAAATATAGTGATTGTGTCATTTAAATACAATTACTGTTATTGCACTCATAATGATCACAAATATCTCAAGCACAGTTCACTTCTTTACTACTAGGGTTAATCTTCTCTGAAAGGTAAAATTCTTCTCATGTTTTATTTAGAGGAAGCAAAAGAGAACTTTTCTTGAACACTCTCACTCAAATTACAATGTGTGCAGAAAGGTTATCAGAACTATCAAAGGCAGGAAGTGACCGTTTACTTCTCTGGAGAAATTGGTCTAAGAATAGCAGCAGTGAAAAACTAAATGGGGGGTACATTTAGGATTAGTTTAAAGAAGAATGGGCATTAGTAATCCTGTAAAATTTGCTGTACTTTATACTGTACGTCAATATATTCAAAATTCCATAAAGAATGACTGATTGCTTTGTTGAACAGCTATTTGTTGAGTGTTTATGTCAAGCCTTCAAGTGAAAAGAATTAAGGCAGTACCAGTCTCAGTTCAAAAAAAGTTTTCCTGATGGCAATGCTATGTCTGTGTTGCTTTAATTCTCTCCCAGTTTTTCATTAGTATTGGACTGAAATACATGATAATAATGTATACATCAATGCTTATATTTGCTTTAATACTCCACATTAAATATTCATTAGAGTGGGATTTCTTCTTTTTATTTTTTTTAGAAATAAATAATTGCCTTCTCTGAGATCCAAATGTAAATTCCCACTGCAGCACAGATCAAATTAGTTTGGTTGCATGACAGCCACTGGTAAAACTACACTAAATCAATGCAAAATATATTTATTTTATTGAAATAAAATAAACAGTGGTAAACACCCAGACACATCTGTTAAAGGCTTATCTGTGCATCCAGCACTAAACCGTATTATGATTTACTTAATGTGTGCATTTAATGTCTTAGCATTGCTTTTAAAGCCCCAGTCAATTGCCATGGCAGCTCTGCAAATGTTGCCAAATGAACACGTACTTATGGCATTGTTGTTCAGGGTTTCCCCATTGGTTGACAGGTACTCAGTACAGAGAGGTAATATCTTATGGAACGATTTGTTTTGGTGGAAGACAGGTTAAATGCTTGTCCCCCACGTGACAAAGGTTGTCCATTCCAATTGCCAGCACAGGCAACAGTTGAGGTCAGGACAGTTCAGTGACGGGGGAAAAACTAATGAGCAGGGGAATTAGAGAGGGCTTATCCCTACCTTCACATCTACATTTATAAACTGAGAGCTCCATTTCAGACTAAAACACCACATTGCAGAACCCATCAAAATTCCTCCATTGGCATAAAACGCTTCATTATATTTATCTTTTTAATTAATTACTGCACATGCCACCGAATGTTTGCAAATGCGTATGATGTTAAAAAAAGGAGGGTAATGATATTTCATTGCAGTCTGTGGGGTATTTGTGTACACTCTGCTACCTGAACACATTTGGCTGGCTGCCTAAGCACTCAAACAGACAGAAAGGATTTTCATTTTGGTGTGTAAGAGGCTTTTTTATTTAATACCGGACTTAAAAGGTAAGCACAATCTGCCTGTGTTCACCTATGTGATGCTACAGAACGGACCAAAGGCAAGCAGCTCATGTAAACAACAGGGGCCTCATGGGAGGCCAATACACGGCAATGGTAGAGCAACACTTGATTTAATAGAAGTACTTCAGAAGGATAGGTTCAACCTGCAGACACAATAAACTATCATTAGTAGGGCACAGGTCTCTTGTTCGAGGAGAGAGGGTCAGGGTTTGGCTGGTATTGCGTTGTTTTTCATTTCATGATAAACTACAGAGAAAGCTGCAGTCAATGTGGTAAAGGACGTGAATGATGTAGTGAGGTTAGTGTTTCAGGTAAACTTAAATCAACAAAAACTTTTTTACTTTCCTCCATTTTTGTCTGCTTGATCCTTTATTTTAAAGAGCTGATTCATATAGCTGGAATTCCAGTCAAGATTTACCAGACCACTTCTCCATGATGTCTTATCAGATAGTGTAAAATTGCCATTTGGAGTAATTGGACAAATGGTAAAATTAGAGAGATAAGGAAATGAGTCAGGCAATCCTGCTCCAAATAAGGGTTAACAAGTTGGGGTCAATTAACCTTTGGTAGATGGTAGCATTCCACTACAAGCCATTTAATGAACTGTAATGAAATGGGAAACTATTTCAGTCACATGGAACAGTTTCTGTTTACTGCTCAAACGCCACTCCAGAATACAGCAATGTAATTCCCAGAGTAAGTTCCAGGTATTATGCTTCTAAAACTACCCTGGACACAATTAACAAATCAGACCATTTAACAATAATAAATGTTAATAATTATTATTGTCTGGGATTGTCTGTCTGGGATTGTGCAAAATGAAGGATCTATCTTATTCTTTCAAATCTCAGGAAAATGGATGCACAATATTTGAATTTTTTGTTTTTGTTTATGTTTGGACTTAGCAATGAAATGCTCATTTATATGAGCATCAGTTTTTCAAAATTTTAAAGATTTTGAGAAGATACACCTCCAATGGTTTCCAGCAACATTTAATACATGTAAATTGCAGGCTCAAGATTCCCTAAAGCGTGACTGGTCATCCTCCAACAACTGTACTAGTTCAGCATTCATGACCCAGGTCATGAGAAAGAAAAAGAAACAAAGAAACAAACCAAAAAACCCACCAGTATTCCACAGTCATACGCAATGAGTGGAGGTATTTCTCTGAAAACACAGGGTATGAGTTGGAGTTATATGTGAGTTAAATGAAGTACCCGAAACCCAGAGGGAATAATGCGGTCTTTCACTGAAGACACCCAGACTGTATAAAAACAAATGAGATGCTATTTCACCTTTCTTTCCATAGGACTTATTACCTGTGGGTCAAGGTTAGGGATCACTGGCAGGGCACCGGGACATACTGACCTCCCACACTCTCGCCCAGCCATCGGTGACATCACACTGCTAAATCCTACGCCCCCTATTTCGTCCTCCCAAGGCTGCGCTGAGCACCTCCGACATTTCATATGTGTATTGTTAAAATAAATAAACATATTCACTGAATATCGCTCCTTTTTTGATCACTTTTTCACCCTCAGGCCAGCTTTTAATATTGGCTCCGGTTTATGATTTGCAGCTTTGGCCATTTTTAATAATGCAGGGCAAAGTGTGGGTGGTTTCCCTCTGCGATCGCTGAGGCCTCTTTGTCCCATGCTTGACTCCTTACTCCTCTGCAGGTTTAGATGTTATCAAGACCATCTTCCATGTCAGAGGCAGACAGGAAATGCAAAAACAAGAGCAGAGTTAAAACGGAGAGCCTGGAGATGAAGAAAAGTTTTTGCCAGCCCCCAATGCAACGATTTCATGCTGGGAACACAAAAGAGCATATTAAACACTAAAGTTTATCAGTACAAATTAAGTCTTGGATTCACAGTTTCTTTAATCTTTCGCATCTGAACATTTTTTTTCTCCACTCTTCTCAGCTTTCCTCAGTTAAATGTTGAAACGAAATCCAGCCAGTACCATTGACTTCCCCTGTTAAAAATACCCAGACACATCATAAAAATTTAATTACTTCCCCCTCATTTCCATATGATTCCTTAAAAAATGTAAAATTCATTTAAAGTAAGTGGCGACTTTGTCTTTGAAGATCACGACAATTAACATGGATCAAAGCGTAGGTTCTGTAAGGATGAGAGCTCATTAGCATAATGAAATTAACTTGGAGACAAGAATCTCTAATAGGTGCAACAAAAAAACGTATTAATAATATTTGAGGAAAATTATGTTTATGCTGGTAATACAACAATTATAGACCTTGTATTCAATTAACAGTTTGTTAATTAACTTTTAGTTTATACAGAGGACATACTGTATGGTACCCAGCCCGTTTATTATTTTATTTTTCCATCTGGAAGCAGCAATTGCTTTGGTATTTCACATTTACACCAGCCATAACTCTAAACATGATTTTTTATTTTTTCTGGAAGTATTGTTGTTTATTTTAGATAGTACCGCATCAAATTAATCCTAATTAACATATTCATACTGATAATTGCAATAACTGCAGATAGCTTGTTGCTGTAATGGGAAAATAATAATGTCTAGGGACTTTCTAAATATTGAAATGTTAAGTGTCTCACTAAGTGACATCAGCAAGCATACAGACAACTCTATTTCTCGATGAATGATTTTGCAGTGCATTATTGCTACAAAAAAGGAAGAAAAAAGTACTAGTTACAGTAATGTTCGATTGCTCAACATGAACGGTATTCAAAACAGACAAAAATGTACTTCTGAAATGCTTTTGCATGTCAGTGAACTTGGCAGAGTCGAACACAGTTGTAAAAATATACAGGATACTACATGTGCACAGAGCCAAAATATCTCACTGTAGCATTCAGCCCCAGTAGTGTGAGAGCGTATCTCAGCGAGAGCTTCAAATGCTACTGACAGATGTTTTATTGTTTTAAAGAACTGACAGTTTTAAACTGATGTCCATTTCACCCTTTCTAGATTCTGGATGTGTTTTCCATAAATGACCATAATGCACTTGTTGTGACAAGAGTCACTATGGCTAGATTATGTACTTACATAAATCACATGTGATTTGACTGAATTAAAATTAATACTAAACAGACAAACTTTAAAAACCAATGTCCCGGAACATAACTGAATCAAAATGGAATAGAAAATGCTTAGGATGTTGTCATCATTATTCTATTGTAAATAAAAATGCAATTCATGATATCATGTCGGTTATCATGATTTCATCACATTTTGTGTTTTATCTTTTGTGTTGATTGTTGAAGTGATGGTAATGTGTACCTACAGAGTATTTCATATGATTCTAAAATTATATCTCATGTTAAGAACTACATTAAAAGACATAAAAATAGGCACCTCTAAAACCAGCTGATGCAGCCTCTTTCTTTCTCACTGTCTCTCATTTATAGATGTATGTGAAAGTATAGTATATTTATAGAAGTATACAAGAATGTATACATAAAATACTGTCCCTGTTTTTTTTAATTCCCATCTAAAAATAAGCCGAAATGCACTTTAACATGAATGGACTTTAATATTAGGAACACTTCAAAATAGCTTTGTCAAGTGTCTCATTAACCTATTCTTTGAACAACTTATTGTCTCCATTCTGTTAGGATTATTAGGGAATAATCAACAAGAGTAGTCAACTCACTAGTTGCTTCAGTTTTGAAAACAAGTCATCTCACAAAGCCAGATTGATTTTTAAGTCAGACTTGACTTGTTCTTATTGCTGCCTTTTTGCTTCACACCAGATGAGTGTGTGTATGTGTAATATCACATCTATAGTATTTAGTCTGAGAGTCTAACCTCTTCACTTTATCCATGGGAACTGAGTGCTCTTCCCCTGACACAGTGAAGACCCTGTCATCCCCAGCCCCTTTGGTAATTGAAATAAATCGCAACAGTACAGGACTGTTGTCTGAGGTTAGTTAATAGCTCTTTCCGTCCTGAGGATTGTAGAGCCTTTTTTTTTGGGGGGGGGTTCAGTGACCCAGATTTTGTCTCCAAACATAAATAAATAATTAACCCACACACTTTTTCTCAAGCCTACGAGTGCTGATAGGTAGTCCGATAGCAGCAACAATTTGTTGGTGTTTTAGGGGTCCAACGGTGCTGTGGCGTTTCAAGCCGAGCCAAAGTATGCTCTGGCGACTACCGTGACACTGCGATTCCCATGCCCTATCACATTCCTTCCTCAGATCCCAGGCCGTTCTTTTTTTCCCTACGTGCAGTCCAGGATGTAGACAAACGAATTCCAAGTGACCTATGCGGGGGAGGATTTTTGGAATAAAGATCCCCCCTGTTAGTGATCCTTCATTAGCTATTAGCCTGTCCCCTATAGCTATATGTGTGTGTATGTATATATATATATATATATATATATATATATATATATATATATATACATATATATATATATATATATATGTATATGTATATATATGTATATGTCATCCCCATATATATAGAGCAATGACACACAGAACACTGCACTCATAGTAATTATTAAATCATGCTGTACCATGCCACCCCCTTTTTTACGTACCATGTAACATTTTATTTTCCCACTTTTTCACATAGCAGAACAGATTGATGGTTCATTTAGTCTGAACACCATTTTTACAGGCAGTATATACGAAGTATTGTGTGGGCCGAAACACTTTCCATTCAGTCATTACAACATTTCTCTTCTGTTTTCCTTTAGGTGAAGGTTAATTTTTTGAAGGATAACAGAAAATATATGCATCTAGAATGATTAGATGTTTAATTATAAGAGCAGAAACCCATGAATATATGTCCCCTAGCTACTAACATAATAATTAGAAGCTACGATATTACATTCTGTGTCCATTGTACATTGTCCATCACTGCAGTATATTTGACAACTGGAGCTCTGAAATTTCTACTACGTAAAATGAATGTGATGTCGTGTTTGCACATTGCCATGTGAAGTAACACTGTTAGCTGACACCTTTCTGCTGCACAAAGGGGAAGAATTTTGTGAGCAGAACACGCACTCAGATGTACACATTAGTAGATTATCAGGAATAATCTCTGGAGTGATGTACGGACGGGTAATGTAAATAATGAAGGTGAGGGCTTTATGTAGGTCATCCTCTTACACACCAGGAACCTGTGTCCGCATTTCCCTCCCACTCTGTTCGCATGTCATTTGCACAAATGGTGGCACTCACATAAATATAATCTACTTAATAATGCACTGGTGACGCTTTCAAGTGAAGTGGGGGGTGGGGCTCGGCGACGTTATTGGACAGAGGGAACTTTCCACCTTCCCCAACGAGCAGGGCTACAAAGTGCTCTAAGAGTCAATTATTGTAACAGACTCAAATAACGTTTGATCCCCGCGTCGGCTGGGTAGATAACGCTGCGCGAAGTGCTCGGCAAACTCTTTGTACCCCGGAACGCTCGCATAAAAGCCACCTCGGAGGGAGCCATATCTTCACACATTAGCTTGGCAAAGGGATGTGCCTGAAAGCAGAGTAAATGAGATCCCTGACTATATTTCATTTTCCTATACCCTGGGCAAATTAGATCCCAATTATCTCTGATTTCCCAAAGCTTTTCACTGAACAAGATTCCAGGTAATTCTAGAGGCTGTTCTGTCCACCGGCCAGAAAGGGAAGAAAAAAAAAAACACAATAACAAACTTGTAATTTCGGTCATTATCATATTGTTGCCCCAGCACTGCATCTAATGTTAATAATTTATGCCGATAAGCAATGGCCTGAAAACCCAGCTGATAAAAATTCAATATTCATAGATGTGGATGAATGAAACTCAAGGGATGTTGGAAGAAAAAATAATAAAATCCTACAATAGTCTCTTGTCCACTTTAGTTTTGTAGAAAAGCTTAAAGAATCTGGGAACACAGGTGAGTGACTGCTGGAGAAAACATCAGGGACCCTGTATTATATTTACCAAGGACTGCATGTGAAATATGGGTATTGTTTTGGCATCACTACCTCAGGATGGTCATCGCAGAGACTGGGTCTGAAAGAAGAGTTATCAGTGTGTGTCCTGTGTCAGCGGCCCAGTCTCTGTCTAAAGCCACGTTATTGCACAGCAGACCGACTTGGGATGGCCGTATCTGTATAGGAAGTGGTGTCCTTTAAACTGCTCTGCTGGGGGAGGAGTGACGGTGAAGCCAAACAGCTCGGCTTTCTCAAGTCGTTATAATCTGTTGATTCAACAGGGAAGTTTCCTGGCTCCAGCCTGGGACTTTCTCATCACGGCCTGCTGCGGCGAGCAGGAAATAATGACCTGTAGGTGCTCAGCTGTTGAAAGGAAGTTTGTGGGGCCTGATTTTTATTATACTCCAAAGCCCCTGCGTCCCATGGCCTGGTCTCCCACGCTGTATTCTAATGCCCGTTACATCAGCGGAAGTGTGCAATGCTTTTTTAGTCCTCCTGTGGCCAGTGGAGCGGTGAGCGCAAGAGGAGGAAGAAAGGCCAGGGCTTGTTAGAAGTGGAGTTTCGGGCCCAAAGAAACTAATCAACTTATTTGTGTCACGTAGAATTACATCCACTTTTTTGAAGATGTTCCATCTCTTGCTTTGAACATTCCCTTACGAGAATAATAAAATATTTAAACGTCTTCTTACCTGCTGTTTTAATCACTGTGCAAGCAAAAGCATCACTTCCAGTCATTCCTGTTTTCATGTAAAGTCGTTCGTTTTATTGCGTCACGCGTCTATATGTTGATGGTTGGCGGTTGATGAAAATATACGAACTGCCTCGTCCTCGGTAATTAGAATGAGCAAACTTACTTTGAGAGTAATTATATCAGTATACAGGGTTGAAGGCTGTGTGGATTCAGAGGGCATATCCTATGCTGTATGAAGTATTAGAGCGCACATTGGCCTGAAGTTACCTTCCTCATTTTTCCATTACCTTACTGTCATACTTAACCTGCCTCATCCTGCCGGCACAATGACAGAGTTGATTTTACAGTTGCTCTGCCTTTCAAAGAGTCAAAATATTTGTTTTCTGGAAGATGTGCAACCACATATTTTTTACAGTGCTCTCAATATTTGGTATTCCCTTTGATTTTCTTTGGACATGTAAAAAAAGTGAGGATTGACGTGATTTTTTCCTCTCCCTTTGTACATCATAGATTTACATGAAAAAGTGTGGATAAACAGATAGACTACATGTAAGGGTAACAGTGGGGAACTGAGATTGACGTGTTTATTTATTTCATCCCAGCTCCCACTCCTTGCTCCTGGTTTATGGTCATAAATAGTGCATGAGCTTATTAGAAGGCCTCTGCCACATTTCCTACGGTTTTGTACCTAGTGTTATCAGACAGTTTGCCAGTTCAGATGTGGAACATTATTAGCATCCCTTTTCCAGCCGTGCTCTGCTTTACCTTGAAGCAATTTATCTTCGTTTTATACAGTATACGGTACTGTACCGACCCAAATAACATTGAATATTGTAACAACTCTTAACTGGGAATAATTTACCTTCATTCTTTAGGTATAAAATTACCTATAAACAATGTCCTAATACCAGATGAGTGTAGAATGTCCAGTGTTAATACCCAATGCTCAGTCTAAGCTGTATTCATGTTTTGTTATTATATTCATGCCATTCAGGTCCACAACCCCCATACATAGCACGAACTGCATATGTTTTAAAACTAACTTGTGGGTTATCAATCTGCGCTGCTTTTTGCACTGTAAAATTGAGCGGAGGAGAACTGTGGTTACAGATGACCAGCTTACATTTTTACAACAGATGGGCATAATTGTGTGTCAGCCAAGCGAGCGAATAAGCATCAATTTTTAAATTCTTCAGTGGATGATGTTGTTGTACACAGTATCTGTTAACAGGAGTCTTGGTGCATGAATATTTTACATGAAGGTTGGGTGCTCCTGCAGCCCCTGAATCCCGTGTGTGAGGACTGGACTCGTGCATCTGACAGCGAGGAGAGCCTTCTCACTTCCCGTGTCTGTAGCATTCCTCTGCCACCCCTCTCTCATCCTGAAAGGCGGGTTCGGTTTGCTGTTATGGTTGATGGTTGATGTATGTTTTTTTTTTCTTATGGGGTTTCATTGTACTGATCTCATCCATGTTTCTGAGAGAGTCACTGGCAAATAGAAGATGTCACTGTGAGGTCACTGTGAATGTCTTTCACCCCCCCACAAGTAAAATAAGCCAAAAAGAAAGATGACATTAATTACTTTATCCTCATAGCACAATCTTCTTTCCTCAGCATATATATTAAAAGTAATAAATGATATATGATATATGTTGTAACATCCCAGGAAATTCAATAGGACAACATTAACAGTTACATTCACCAGCAAAAACAATCCCACTCACTTTGCATTTGGAATGCATGTGACCAGTGGAATACAATTCTTACTGAAGTGCACTGAAGAATTTCATTGTCACAGGTGACAAAAGGTTTACAATTTCACCTCAGATTTTTGGCACAGAAACACAAATGTTACTGGAAAAGCTTTGTAAAAAATTCTCATGCTTAGTTATGCGCTATGTAATATGAAATACACTTTTCATGACGCCTTATGAAAAATTCAACTGCATATGCATTATGTCTTCCAAGGCAATTACTGTAATTTAGTGGACTTCACTCATTGCAATAGTCATTGCAATGTTCAAGCCATGCACCTTCTTTCAGTGTGCTACTGTGTAAATGAGGCTACCATTAATAAGATGAGGACAATCTGCATTACACTCAATCAGCAGCAGCAACTCCTGAATTCTGGAGACGTTTCCAGGAAAAACAACACTAGAGTCAAGGATGAAACCTTTTCTTCTTTTTTTAACATACAAATATTTTTTTTTAAATAAAGAAGTCAGCAACTTCTCTTGACAAATGAAGAGCTAAAAGTGACAAATATGTTTAAATGTAACTGTTGAACTTGAGGCCGTTGACCTAACGTCATATTTGGAAAAAGGTTAAGTAAGTGAGCATACGTTCTCGGAAACATCTGGATTTGATTGTTCAGGCCGAGGTAGGTATTAAAAAGGGAAACTCAGTGGATTTTCCCTGTCGAAACATGGTTTATCCCTCGATACTTGCCTTAATAATTCCAAGCAAGGCATAACATTTTTATTTTTCCAAGCCTTCACAAAGCATTAAGCAATGTGTACAGCCCTCCATAGTTATTGTACATGAAAGTACGCATGATATATGATCGACCCGGTTTCACACTTTGAGCAGATATGTGCAGTGATGTCACCCTGCAATTATTTATGAAATGTAATGGAGAGTAACACCATCATGTTTTTAATAGCATGATGTTATTTGTCACTGTGTGACTTAAAAACTGCTCTATTGAAGTGTGCATTAATTCTATTTCACCCCTCAGAAGAAAAGAGCTTGAAGTGTGTGTCTATTTTATATGGCTTTATATGGCTTAATTTCTTTACATTTTCCATTTTTATTAAAATTAGGTAAATTTAAGTGGGAACACTTGATCACTGAGACTTTCTGCAGGAAAGGTTGGTTTTGGTATGAAAAGTTATAAAAAAAGGTGGGTCTGTGACAGCCTTGTCATTCGTAATCAAACAATGCTAATAACACTAAAGTAATTATCCCATGTGTGCAATGTTCATATAATAAGAATTGACAAGCCTGTCATCTTAGCATGAGCAATGAAACAGGAAAAATGTTCATATAAGCACAATGTATCAATCTATACAATCTGTGTATTTTCGTATGTAGGATTTTATGCATCTTCATTTTGAATTGGGGAAGGGAGATTACATTTCTCCCAGAGCAAAGCTCTGTTGATAATGCCTTTTGAAAATGAGCTATGACAAAGAAAACAGGCACTTTTGACAGTATCTACAAAGTCTTCACAATCTCCCTAGAGGATCAAAGTGCAATCCTCATTTTTAACATCTTAATTATTGAAAGACTGTGGAATAAAATCAAGGGAGTATAAACCTTTGACCACATGGACTCAGTCAAGAGAGGCATAGATACTTGAATGAGTGCAAAAAATACTATTCCTGATTATACAATGAAAACGATTACATGGACATCTGACAAAGCTGTAAAAAAATAACCTTCTAACCTTCAGTGGAAAGGGAGCTGGACTCTCTGGAGGTAGGAAAAGAACTGGTTAGGGTGTGAGTGGGTGTGGGGTGGTGGGTGTGGGGCAGCAAGAGTAGGATTCAGTCCCCTCGTTCTCGCACCTTCTCCCTTTGGAAGTCCCTTGTGGAGTGGAGGGAGAGGTGACAGTGGCTTTCAGACTCTCCTTGTCAGACTCTGAGAGGATGCTCTGTGGGGGCTTGCCGCTCTCTTGAGATGGGCGAGGGGGGCTCGTCGGGGTTCACCTCTCCCTGACACCAGAGCGGGTCAAGGAAAACCTTACCCTCCCCTGGAAGCTGACGGGGTGAGGAGAGCTGACGGCCCTGATCCAGAAAGGCAATTTGATACCATGCTCTCCTGGGGCTCCCTAGTGTGGTGCTGAAGTCGCCAGGTTAAAGCCTAATTTATCGACATGCTCAAGCAGTGTAACAGTGTGGTAAGTTCTCGTTTGGCATGCGCCAACGGGAAAAGAATGGCCGACAGATCAAAAGCATGGATTGTAATAAGAGTAATCTGAAATTGTTAAATTGTGTGCCACTTGCTCCCCTGATTTACAGAGACATATATGTGTGGTATTTGTCATATATTGATGTAATCTGAGGAATTCTTTAGGTTCCCCTTGTGCCCCCCTCCCACACCCCAAAAAGGAAAATTAGAGAAACATTTATTTTCTTTCCTGACTTTACTGTATTTCTCGTTTAAAAATGTTCCCCACACACTGACATCTACCAGCAGCTCCCTTTAATTATGATGGGTCCAGTGATCTTTAATATTTTCTCAACCTGTAGTTTATTGTTTTAATATTCCTGACATTGCAGGTATTGCAGTCACACACTACGGTTTCTTATGGCTTCAGATGTTTTTTTAATGTGTGGAAAAATCAAATGTTTCTTATAAAAAGAGGAACCACAGCAGAAAGCAGTCTCCAGAAATCCCAAAACCTGTTATTAACTGGAAATTCAAACAGTTATTTCATTTATACGGAAATTGAGAAAGGTTTGAGTCTTGTAAGAGTTCATGTCTCACATGTTTGCTGCCATGATAAACAAACACTGTGTGAAGCAGACACAGTTTTTTCTTTGACAAATTGCTATTTTTATTTTTATTACTTCACTGATTTAAGATACTAGAGAACTTTCTAGCTTTGCTGGAATATTGATTAGTATCAATGCAATGGAGCCATAATATCATCTCATTTTGATCAAGGATTAATAAATAGGAAGATATTTCTAAATGAGTTCATCTGTAAATGTTGACTGCTAGCCCGTACACCAATACATGAAATCAGGGGATCTCATCTGAGCCGCAGGGAGGTTCAGGAAGGGTATGTCTGGGATGTGGCTCTGTCAGGCTCGGAATAGCCTTTGTTCAAACACCTTTAATAATTAAACACCTTCACTGGCCCCCCAGGGATTGTAAGATTGAGGATTTTCACAGGAAACTTAACTTCTGTGCTCCAACATGAACTGCAACACATGAGCAATGGAACCGCGGCCCTGTTTCCCCTAATGCCTTTTCCACATGCGGACCTCAAATTCCTGCATGGGTTCCTACGCGACTCAGAACATTACCACAATCCTCCTGAGGCCAAATAATGAATAATTTTGTGATAAAAACAGAACCTGCAGGTTTACTCATAAACTGTACCTGGGAGAGAACAGCTGTCCAGTAAAGCTCGACCCATCTCTCTCCTTGCATTCCCTTGCTTTTTCTCTCAGCCCTACACCCTCCAGCCCTCTTGTGATTCTGGAGAGATGCAGTGATATTCCCTACCGATTTACCTAAAACAATCTTGGCAAAGGAGACAGGCTTGTAATCCCAAGCACAGGAGAGGAGGTGGGTGGACTGCTATTTCTTCTCTTCTCCATAAACTTACATAGAAATTGACTCTGGTCTCTTGTGGTATTTATTTTGTGGAATGTTGGAAATCATACACAACTAAAAGGCCATTTAAAAGCTTTTTTTTCTTGTTTCTTTCCAAAAATCCTTAAAGCTCTGTCATCTTTCCAAGACCAAATCAGTAAATATATCAAGTGGATTTGTTTCATCTGAGCTGCTTATAAAGGAAGTAAAATCTTTATGTTTTTTTTTTTATATTTGCAAGAAAGAAAACATTTTTTGTGGTACAATATTATAGGCTTTGCATCAAAGGTCTATTCACATTTTGTATGTATCAAATCTACAAATTGTCTGGGCCAGTGAAGTCAGTGTAGAGTTTCTTCGTTCTAGTGACTGCGAGGATGTAATGACTGCTACACACAAGTGCAGTGTGCAGCTGGCTTTGCACGTCATTTCAGCTTCTTCATCCTGATTTGTTGAATAAAAGATTTGAACAGCCTGAGAGCTGATTTGAACAGTCACCTGAAGAACTGCACTTCATCTTGTGAAGCCATTGCTTATTTTATCCTAACGGGATGTATCAGTGTGCAAAAAACAAATGCGCATGTGCGTTTGTACCCTGGATGCTGTGTCAGTGTGAACAAATATCTGCGTATGTTGGGTGTGTTTGTGCTTGTTTGCAGGTGTGTTTGTGTGTGTGTTTGCAGACTGAACATCAAAGTTAGGTTTGTCTGGGCAGCTGGGCCAGATTTGCTCTTTAGCCCCTGGTTGATGAATGCTTCACGGGTCCCGTTCTGTGATGAGTTCTCTCCCTTGTTATCCTGTGCATGCGGAGGCAAGGGTTGCCACGAGGGATGGCCATGGTTATGATATGGTCTTTGCGTAAATCTGGGTCACAAGCTTAATTGTACTTTCAGGCACTTTGTTTAAAGGCGCTGTCCCTGATCTCTAAAGCTGCTGCGTTTATGAGGGAAGCAAATCAGTAAAGGAAATAAGAGAGGACGGACAGGGAGAGTAGGACGATTTCAGATTTTCCCTGCTTTTTCTGTAGTGGCTCCCGACTACGAATGAGTGAAAAATCCCAAAGCACTTCCTCTTGTGTGTGAGACAGGCTGGTCACAGACAGCAGAAGCCTGATTGGGAGTCAACAGCAGGTCATGTTAATGTCATCACTGCTGTCATTGCTTATAGAGTTTACAGTCACATTCTTGGAAGCACATTCCAATGGCTGGTTATAGGAGGTGAACTGGTAAAAGGACAAGTTTTAAGAGTATGACCCCCCCTAGTTTACAATGCTAATTGCAGATGCTCTGAATGAAAAAGTAAGAGTGTACTTGTCTCGTGGACCTTCAGCACTGTGGATGTGCCAGAACTGATTACTTGCTTTTATTACAGAATCAATGGCATTATTTGGCTTAACTGCAGGTTTTTTTTTTATTCTTTATTTGATGTAGAATATCGACACATAAATTCAATACTTTAAATACTGAAAAAAAAACACTTGTCACACATATGCCATTATGTAAATTGAAACCTTACCTAAATGATAAATTGGCTTTCTGAAACGTGTGGCTGTGGAACTGCTGCCAAATAAATGCATTTCAGGTGCTAGCTCAATTCAGGTGACTAAGCTAAGGTATCAGTTTACTCCCAATGGATGGGATTTAACTCTTTCTTGTAGTCCACCTTGAATTAATATGTTTGTGAGAAAAGTGCCCTTTATGTGTGTTTCAGATGAAATCATAGGAGTAGTGGATATGACAATAAAGGTTTGTCTATACTGCATCTTCCACACAGAATGGTTTGCATTTACTCTCAGCATCATCTTCCCCTCTGAACTCATCCAGCAATGTATTAAATGTGAAGGCCTTTTCCTCCTATTAGTTGCAACAGTCCACCTTCCCGTCATTCTTTTTCTACTCTCCCCTGCACTGTATCTTTAAATCACCGCTGTCTTGAGGAATCAGAGGATTACCTTGGGAAACTATCCAACGGGAGCTCAGAGCTTAAGTAGTTTTCATTTGCTGGGGGTTCTGAACTGCCATCTTTCTGGAGTCCTTCCAAACCCAAAAATTATTTAAGCATGTTTCTGACACAGTAACATGAAGCAAGATGAATGTTATGAGCAAAAGCACAAGCAGTGTTATCAAGCTCTTTTGTCACAGCTTATTTGTCTATTGACATGTTTACAATGAGTAGCAGAAGCAGTACTGACCACAAATACACAGAAACACACACACATTTATGTGTGTCTTGAATGACTACTTGTCCACTTTACTTTGGTGTATATATGGGAATGTGTAAAGGATTTGAGTAAAGCCTGTTATTTTAGAAATGTTTTTGCATAAATTACTAGAAACCATTCTGTCAAGTTGGATGATTCTCACTCCATTCCAAGGTTGTTTTTCTCAATAAATTTCATAAAAGTGATTTCTATGGTGTGTGTGTGTGTGTGTGTGTATGTGTGTGTGTGTGTGTACAGCTACTGTATTAACTGATTTTACAATGAGCAGGGAATAAGACTAACCTGTGTCCACACTCAATGCACTATTGGGACATCTGAAGTAATTTAAGATAAACAGGCTCAGCGTGCTGCATATGTATACCTATTAAAGAGGCTGATAATCCATTAAACAGATTGTGAAAAAGAATGTGTAATCAGCAGTTTCATGGTAATCATTTTAATTCTGCCCAAATCCTTAGACTTGACCATGGCCAACTACAGAAGAGCTAGAGACACAAAGTACCTTGATCACATGCATGTGAACTTTCTTGTTTTTGAGAACACTACCTGAAAGCTACCCTGAAGAATAGCAAATAGGAATAAAACTCATTATCATTGCTAACATTTAGACTGGATAAATAACATATCAAAACAAATGGAGAATTTAAGTGGATGGAATCAGAACTGTAATGTTTCAAAGCAATATGCAGACTACAAGCTGATGTTTTATTGATAAAATTGTTTCAAGCAATTATGTAGTCATGTATTTTGAGGTATGTTGAAAGTACATGAAATTACTGCTGTTGGATACTTTCTAAACCACAAATGGAGCACTGTATTTTTTAATAGAAATATTAATGTCTCAAAAAACAGCACTATTGTGCAGCAATAATAATATGCCATTTGTATAATGTTGAATCTTCATTACCAAAAGAAAAAAAAATCAGTCGTAGAATAAAAGGCGAGAAAAAAAACCCTGGACCTGCTTTGTTAAACATGAGAGATGAATAACAAATATTGGTTAAAGAGTAATACAAACATCTTGTGAAATTGGATAATTATAGCTCGTCTTATGCAAATCATTTGAAGTTTACAGAATAATTTACATTCCAGTGTGGTATACATTTTTTGGTACATTTTAAATTATACGTTGTCCGTAGCAGTGTCTGTGCTATAATTTTGTGTGTCTCTGTTCCACAAGCACTGTATAATTTGAAACTCCTGAAGGTATTCTCTGCCAACTGGTCTATCTTTTCTGACTCTTTGTTAAGCCTTTGCTGTTTTATGGCAATGGGAAATGATGGCAGGTTTGTCTTAAAGTAGGGGAAAGTTTTTTTTCTTGCCTTTTCTTTCTTTTTTTCATAAATGAAATGAAAAAGGAAGTGATTTCACATTCAAAAGCATCAATATTTTATTGTAATGTAAGTGTAATGTAAGCAATGTTGCTTGCTGTGATTTGTGCATATAATGTGCAGGCATTTGGGTGAAAATATCCAAGCTCCTCCATCATCCTTATGTTTGAATTCATGTTAAGGAGAATCTGCTCCTTCTTTCCTCTAATTTGTCTAAAACTGTATCTGTTCAAAAGCGGTTTTGGATTTGACGCGTTCTATAGCATCATGATGACTTTAAGACAGATTTTAACATTCCAGCAGCACACAGTTCCTTGCAGCTGGAAAAAAGGCATTTATAGTCATGGAATGCCACAACATCACTGAAGGATGTCTATTCTCCCCCCAGCCTAGTGTTTGGAAGCTGTATGCCAAGGCTGAGTTGTAGGTAGTGCTCAGATACTTATGTAACTAGTTTTTTTTTCCCTACAGTACATCCATATGAAAAAGGTTTACTGCCAGTCAACTGGATATGCATATACCTGTAGTGCATCTTATGAAACAAACCTACTTATGAGCCTCAATCCACCCCCCTCTGTCACAAACTGGTCAGATTCAGGCAGTCACTAATCAGATTATACTAAGCATCCTAAACACATAGCGCAAAAATATCACCCAGCTTTATAAAAGCATTTATCCCTGGAATTATGAATTCATCTGAGGAATGAGAGAGAGCAGGCAAAACGGGTACAGATGTCATGGTATATATGTGCTGTGTATTAACCTAAATTCTGAAAATGTGCTGCAGGCATGTTTTATGTGCTTTATGGCAGGTTTTAACTTATTTGGCCCCCCGTGTGCTTTTTTGACTAGACAAAATGTCCTTTCTGAAACATGTATCAATGTGTACCAAAACAAAACAGTTTAATGCCATGACACGAAACGTATGATGAAATTATTACCAATCATTTCCATTAGGGATGCCGCATGTGAATCTGACCTTTTTCGAGATGACGTGTACTCCTTTGCACTGCTCTCCTCCCTGACACTTGTCTGTTGGCTAAGTTAGTTAGATATGCTTTTGCGTTTGACTCAGATATTGGCATCCCAGAAATGTCTGAATGACAAGTAAAAAAAAAGAAAATTAAATTTAAGAACTGATTAAAAATGTAAATAAAACATATTTTTTGTATTTCTTTAAAGCCAAAAATCTCAGAAAAATAGCCAATTGTCTCAGAAGGGAAAGTGTTAAATGTACTTCACAGCCCCGAAGAACGCTAACCCTCCCTGACGTAGGGCATGTACCTGATACCATTAGAGGAAAAGAGAGCTAACAGCTTCTTCATCCAAAACAACCAATTTTCACTGTAAGGGGACACTAATCATGAGTGACAAAAATTATACTTAAAATTCTTTCGAGGACAGCCAAGTGCAATAAGCTCTGGGAGTGAAATCAAATGTATGTTACTTTTCCAAACCACAGCCTCCCCCTGGGAGAGAGGATTCTCGAGTGGGGCCTTGAAGAGCTGAGCCATACCGAGGAGCCAGTCACACCCATAAGCGCAGACTCAGAGGCAAGAGCAGGGCCCGAGCCTTCCCCCTCAGCTGCTACAAAAACACGCTGTGTGTTTATCTGGCCTCCTTTATTTATCTTTACGATTAACCGTTGGAAAAAAGCCTCCTTCAAAAAAAAAAAAAAAAAAAATTTGGATTTCAGTTTTTTGAGGAGAAAGGGGAATACCCTTGATATAGAATACAGTGGCTGACATCCATTTTTTCATGGCCTGGTAAGCCATGTGTATACAGTCCCCTTGGATGTCTATGCTTGTGAAAAGGGAATCCGGGGCATGGCATTTCACCCTTCACACATTGTGGCTTCATGTGAGGATGTTGAGGGGCTGTGGGTTTTATTAGATCTTTCCACGCTTAATCAGCTGCATTGTGACAATGGCAGAAAACATTGTAGCAGGACTACCCTGTTGCAGAGCAAACACATTGCATATTGACTGCCGTTTTTACACATTTTGCCGGTCTCTATGCCTAACCATTGGTGTGAGACACTAATAGGCCCTCTGCTCAAGCAGCTAAGTGAATTAATGCAGAGCATATCTGACACTAAGCATATTCAAGGTTCAATAATAGATTTGCCAGAGGATATTACACAGGTAGTGTCAGATTCTCCTTTCTTCTGAGTGAATGAAATTCAGACAATACCTTTTCATATTTTATAATATGACAGTCATGGATTTAATACTGACTCTGCTGAAATGAGCATGTATGACATAAAAAAGAGAATTGCTACCTTTGCAGAGCTAAGAGTAATAGAAGAGCTGTTTCCCCCATACATTTTTTGTGTGAGGTTATGCATTCAGTTTTTTTATGCTATATCATGTAAACAAAGATATATATATATATATATATATCTTTCATATATATACGGTTTGTGTGTGTGTGTGTGTGTGTGTGTGTTTGCATGCGTGAATGCATGCTTGTGTGCATATGGGCATTGCAGAGGTACAGCTTTTGGAATTGGTCATCCCTAGCTCAAGGGAAATCAAGTCTATCGGCTTGCACAATAACCATAGATTAATTATTTTATGGAGATGTTATGCATCAGGGAGCTATAGGACTTTTGTCTTCTTTTCAGGAATCCTTTAAAAAGCAGAACAGTAACACGAAAAATAAATAAAAATAAAGTCACATCCATGACGGGAACAAAGAGTTTTGTTGAAATTGCTGTGAAATAACAGCCAGGAAGTTAATCTCTCCTCTAAGAAAGTGATAAGCCTTTAATTACTCCCTTGATTTAATCGAGAAAACAGCTCTAGGAGATCACAACTCGAGCTGTTTGCCAATGGACTCCAATCACCTTTACTGTATGTGACATACAAAAATATACACATATTTAGTCATCATCCATGGGGAAAAAAATGTGCCATAACCTTAAGACAGTTGTGCTGTCCTCAAATATAATTTATTTAAACAGCCATTTTCAGTAATTTTACTGGACTGTGTAGTTATCTTGTTGAGCTCAGAAGCCTTGCTCAGTCTTGCACAGCACGTGTTTTTCATGATGGAGATGGTCTGTATCAGTGTTGAATAGTGGATGAGTTCTTTATTGTGAACATAAGAAAAAATGCCATTTGGAAGCCCTGAGATATAAACTCTCATGTCAGAGGTGATCTTTTTTTCAGGTTCATTGAAAGCAGTGCAATGAAAATGATGATGGATCATTGAAAAGTGAAAGCTTCAATGTAAGCATTAGTTGTACCAGTCTTATATAGGAAACAAACTGCTGTGTACATGACTCTCTTCAGCGCTTCATGGGTTAATGTATTTTCAGTAGCATGAAATGCAGTTAGTTGCGTAAAATTCAATACTCAAGGGCCTCCTGCTCTGCCACCATAATGGAATACAGGGGGAAGCTTACCAAACACAACAGTAAAATAAAATGGTATTCCTTTCCAAAAGTGACCAACTCTGCTTTTTTTGTTGTTTTTAAAGTATTCTCCTCTGACATGCAATTTCAGCTGTGGTCTGTTTGAATATTGCATGGTGGCTTGGCTGACATTAAGCAAACCTGTATGGAGTTGACAGTGCTCGTTTGAGGTTCACCTTAATCAAATGCAGTCTGCACATAAAGGTTCTTCATACTCAGTGGCAGCAATGTGGAGTGGGGGCAGCTTCTTAAAGACTATAAAATGGTCCCAACAAAGACTCAACAGCCTGCCCCTTGGTATTAACATTTAACCCTATATTAGTCACTTTTTGGTTACTATTCATATCTATCTAGTCATGCACTCACATACATTTTTACACCCACATTCTTGGTTTCTTTCATCTTTCAAATACTCACTGGCTGGAAGAAAATTACAAGCCTTTCACGTGATTTTGAAAATTTGTTTTACTGTTCATTATGTCAACAAGGGTATTCTCAAAAAGTTTTTGTTCAATAATATTTATGCATTAGTAGTTTATACACTAAATTGCTCTCATATGTATAATTTACATATCTGTATTAATATTCAAATCATACATATATTTGAAATGTGTAAAAGCTTGTTTATGCATTGAGTTATATAACAGTAGAATCCATCTGTATTCCAGACAGTACCTTTGCCCTTCTTAATAAGCTGTGCCTGGTAGTGTTCCTGAACTTATTATAATACAAAATACACACAAGAATAAGCATCACATATCCTTAATATTATTTCTGTCAATTAACATAGAGGTAATAAAAAATACAGACCCTATGTTAATTTGTGCAGACATTCACATATAATGCAAAATAGCGGGAGTAAACAGACCCTCTGACTTCTGTACACAGTGCAGCCAGTCAAGTGTTTCAAATCTAATTTGAATATATGAATGTTTACTTTGTCCATTTCGCTTACTTACTTAGCTGTATGGGAGCAAATTGAATGCATCAGCTTAATATTGTGTCTGAGTGGTCAGAAGAAGGAGGAACAGCAAGTTTACTGTTTGGTGATGTCAATATGGCAGCCTCCTAGTCTACTCGATTTATACTGTGGGTAGCAGGGGGCCCCACAGGGACTTCAATTAGACAATTACCTGAATCCAGCTGGGCTGCACTCATAAGCCCTTCCCTTCATACAGAATCATAAAGCCCCAGTTAATATTCCTGTGAAAGTAGAGATCTATAACATTTCCCCTATAAATCCGGCCTTTCATAACATCAAAATAATAGCAGTAAATAAAGGGGCTTGCACCTGTATAGCCATGACAGCCTTGCTCCAGCCCACAAATGGATGTGCTCCTGGGCTTCAGACAGTTGTAAACGCCTTGAGTAAAAAACACTGAGTGCTGTTAATGGATAGGTTTATTTTAAAGCATGCCATCTGCTATCAATCACGGAGAAGTATTGGGAAACAAGTTTGGCTTTGCTCCCTTCCACATTGTGAGCCCGATAAAGACAGGACTCCAGTACTTGGGAACATTGGATCCCCGGGAGAATATAACATCAAACCCACTCAGCAGCTCCACTAACAATAATAAAAATGCCTCGGCTTAAAGGTGACATTCCCAATTTACGATTATTTGTGTCTATAAAGTGTATTCTTTGGCTCCTGACTCATTCTGACTGTCTCCCTACAAGAACAATACATTAGGACTGTTGGGAGTAAATGGAAATTCTATCCTTTATATTAAACCCACAGCCACTACCTGCGAATTTCAATTTGGTCCGCTTGACCTCAGAGGAGACTTTTTTATTATTATGTGCCTGTCTGCCTTACTTTCAGTCAATTCTGGTTTAACATAATCTGGAACTAACTTCCTATACATCCAGACCTCACATCAGAGCTGAGTGAGAAAGAGGGATACTGAAAACCAGTGGTTCATGGTGATAAAACTGACCAATTACTCTGTAAAACATTAGTGCATTTGACCAGCAGTGGCTTAATGATCTATGCTTTAGAAGTACACATGTCAAAAGTGGAAATTCTGCCACATCTTTATACTGAGCAGATGACTAAAGGTAAGTAAATGACTAAAGTAAATGATTAAAGGTATTAAACAGAATAAGTATGAAAGAGTGTGGCTATGGCTTACCCTCCACTGCAATCATATTCTTACTGTTTGTTGACTTGCCTGAGTATCTGTCTTTATAGACTCATTACACCTTTTCCCTTAACAGCCTCACCTCAAAGAATGACTGAATCAGGTCCTTTGCCCAAAATACACTTTCTTCTAATGGCGTATTGCTAAGATATGCATGGCCTTGAATGGGGAATGTAAGTGAACAGTGACCTCTGCCTTGGGTATTTTACTATTGAAAGCTGAAGTGTCTAAAGTAACTTCCCTCATTCTCTTGTTGATAAAGCCCAGCTAAGCTCAGGGATAGCCATCCTTCTTGATTATGGCCAGTTTCTCTGCCCAAATGGTTTTCCCAAAGTGTATCTTCTACCTGCATTGGTCACTTTTGCAACACATTGGGTATTACGCTAATATCCTAACTTGCAGTTGTGTGGGTTTGCCCACATGAATTTAAGTCTTTGGCAGTCATTGAAATATGGGGCAGTGTGACATAGTGGTAAAGAGCAGGGATCGTAACCAAAAGGTCGCTTGTTCTATTCCTTGCTGGGGCACTGTTACTGTATCCTTGGGTAAGGTACTTAACCCACAGCTGTCTCAGTAAATGTCCAGCTGTATGAATGGATAACATGTAAAATTGCAATTTATGTAAGTCACTTTGGATAATAGCTTGTGCTAAATGACAACAATGTAATGTAACGACGTCATGCACTCACATACATTTTTACACCCACATTCTTGGTTTCTTTCATCTTTCAAATACTCACTGGCTGGAAGAAAATTACAAGCCTTTCACGTGATTTTGAAAATTTGTTTTACTGTTCATTATGTCAACAAGGGTATTCTCAAAAAGTTTTTGTTCAATAATATTTATGCATTAGTAGTTTATACACTAAATTGCTCTCATATGTATAATTTACATATCTGTATTAATATTCAAATCATACATATATTTGAAATGTGTAAAAGCTTGTTTATGCATTGAGTTATATAACAGTAGAATCCATCTGCATTCCAGATGCCTTTTGCCCTTCTTAATAAGCTGTGCCCAAAGTGTATCTTCTACCTGCATTGGTCACTTTTGCAACGCATTGGGTATTACGCTAATATCCTAACTTGCAGTTGTGTGGGTTTTCCCACATGAATTTAAGATGATAGCTTGTGCTAAATGACAACAATGTAATGTAACGACGTTTGCAATGGCATCTATGTTTCACTTTTTACTGACCGGTACCAATGTATACACCAACCCTGCATAATATCACCAGACGATTTTTCAAGGCTTCTACAATTCTCTGTTTTAATCAATTATTCTGTGGTTGACCGCACAGATATTATCACTTTCTCCAATCCCGTGATGGCTTCAGACCAGAGAAGTGGTCTCCAGAACCTGGAGAAAACTGATATCCTGCCTATGTAAATTGTGTTTGGGTGACTTGTAAACTTTCGTCACAGAAAAAAGTACATGCTGTATTCAGTATACGTAAATTCTCTGACTAAGTTGATTAAATAATAACAATAGATACATAAAAATAAATAATAATCCAGAATTAACAGACTTGTGTCTTCAGAGGATTCCATGAATCACTGGCCAAACCAGTGTTGAATGGAAATGGATGAAGACTGTAGCTTTTTCACCTATACATATACAAAATCGACTTTTTCGAGTTCATGTCCTTAGTTATTGTGGCTGTTTTCAAGACCACTAGAAATGTATATTCTCCAAACCAGGAAATAAGCCACAATGCCTAAGCTTAAATTCTGTTCAGCCCCTGTATAAATGCTACCAGGCCATTATTAAATATTGTGAATTAAATCATCAGGTATTTAAATCCTCTCTTTTTGCTTCATTAAACAGTTAAAGGGGTCTGAAGCCTGAAACCACAAAGTGGGCCTTATCACTATTCTGTCAAAAGAGTTTGTCACACCTGCTCCCAGTCAGCCTGTTCAGCCACAAGCCACGCCCGCCTCAGCCTGGCTCCACCACCTGTCTGTTTTAAGGGTGAGGTATTGTCTTAGTCACTGATTCTGTCAAATTGTTCCTGTGTTTTTGACCCCGAGTTTGTGTTTTGGATTCTGGTGTTTGCTCCTTGGATTTCCTTTTCGACCTGTTTTGTCCCTGACTACGATTCTGGAATTAAACTTGTGTTTCTTGGATCCCAGTCTGTTTCATAAAACATGTTTCTTTAATAAAAGTTTTTACTTCCATTATTGATTGACATTTGACATCAGGACAAATATTTGTATATTTTTCAAATAATTGCTGTCAGGCCAAAATATCTATATATTTTTTACTAAACTGCTGTCACTAAATGTTGGCATAGCTACTGTGTGATAGCTCTCCCATGAATTAGTAGGTGAATAAGAAGACCATCATTTCATCTCTGCTGAAAATAGAACAAAGTCAAAATGTTTCATAAGGTATCCATATAGTTAAACATAACCATGTCCTTAGACACTACAGTATATAACGAGCCAACTAATTGCTGTTCTCCTTAGGAGAATTTGCATCTAGATACAAAAGCAAATGCAATGCAATAATGTTGCTGTGTAGAATGCTAGCAAGGCTGGCTAGGTGGCTAGATCTTCCATTGCTGCAAAACACATTACCAAGATGTTTTAGAAATGATTCAATATAGGGAGACCATAGCTAAACAAATGCATGCTTTTGTTTTGCATAAACAATCCCTTTATTACATTAACATTAACATGCTGGCATAGGTGATGATCTTTATGATATCTGTATGGTTATATATAACTTAGTTAACACCAGTGATACTGTCTGATGAAGCGTGCCCAGAACTGAATGACTTTTTGCACTCCTTCCTTCCTTTGATCCTCTGGCAGCCAGAAAAGATTGCACAAAGTGGTCATATGGACAACTTGCTAGAGACACAGCCACACAAGTGTACTTTTTTGTCGACTGAATTCAATGAATAACTTTCAATTGCAGTTTATGTGCAATGGTAATCTCCTAGTGAACACTCCCCATGCGAGAAACTCTTGTTTTCCATCAGAATTCTCACTTTATGTACTGAGACTCAGCAACTTTTTTTCTCGCAGCAGACGTTATAAAACCAAGAGCAATATGGACAGACTAAAAAAATATGTCACTTTCCTTGGCAGCACTGAAAGGAGAGCAGCATAAAAGAATGGGAAAGGATTCAAGCTTAAATATATTCCACATATATTCATAATCCTGTAATCTCATGGATGGGTTTGATCAATGGCCCCACTTATGGATCTGAAAGCTTTTTTTTTTCCAAGAGCCGAAATCCGAAAACAATTACTGTCCGCTAGCTGCCATGTTTTTGATGTGGGGAGGGACCTGGTGTGGTCACGGTAACTAGCCCCATTTTTGTTTCTTCTTCTCTTCTTTCCAGGGTCTCATGTAAAACTCTCTGGGAACTGTGTGGCTATTTAATCAGCAACAAATGTGTGTTTTTTTTTCTTTTTTTAGAACGATGATGTAAAAAAAACTTACCAAGAATATGTGTTCTTACCAAGAATAATTTAATGTCACATTACCTTCTACATAAGCTTGCATTAGTTATTTGTAGAAATATTAGCATGAATTGAATGTCTTGAACTTTATAATAAGTCTTTACCTCTCTACTAAAATAAATCCCTCCAAGTAAATATTATTGTCATGAATACTGTAACTTACTATATCTCAAATGTCCTGTAAGAATAAACACAGATAAGCCACATGTCACATCTGTAAATGTTATCCAGTGTTAACAACTCTTTATCCAATGTTGTGTGTTGTTAAAGACAATAAAATAACTCTACAAAGCCTGTATCTGGCACCAGTCTATTGGTAGATAGTCCTGTACTCGATTTGATTTTCTACAATTGTTGTGTTGAGAGGGTGTTTCTAATATGCTACCTCACTCTCTCCAGGCATTGATTTTTACTAGAGTAGAACAAACTGCAAGCTCATTTACAGCCCTGATTCATATTATTAGTGCAGTGATAAAATAACAGCAATACCTCCATGAAACTATTAAACAAATGTGCTGTCTGTTCTGATATTAGAAAATATAGTGGTACCATTTAACCATGTCACAGTGAAAACAAAGAGAAAAGAATAAATCCATTTGTGCTAGCATATTGAATTAGCCTCGGTCTCGTTCATGCATATTGCTGCCACACTACCTGGAACTGAGTACTGCTTAATGTTTTTCCAACTCATAATTAACCTTTGTGCAATGGCCAACACGCATTAAAAGGAAAGACACACACACATACACAAATCGCTGTATCTATGCTGATGTTGAATCCTCTCAGCGGTTAAAATACACAGCCACTAATAACATTTGATAAAAGAGATAGGCCAAGATCTCATTATATATTTGAAATCAGGTGGTAGAAGTTGGACATGGTAATGTGCACTCTGAGAGTTAATGTTGATATTCACAGCAGAGAGGAATTTGTGTGATGAGAAAATGTTTGCTTATTCCCATAATGAAGCTTGTTAATAATAACATAGATGTTGATGGAATTTGGAGTCATTTGACAGCCATGACTCAGGTACACAGGAAAGACTGATATGGATTGCATAAGGCAGAAGGTGATCAGATATGTACAGTACAATATGCAGTAATAGTAAATTCACACTTACATTACCTTTTGACCATAATGCTTCTCTGAACTGAAGGTATAATTGATGGGAAATGGAGAGGGTTATAGTCACAGTCCTCATGTGATGAGAAAATGTCCACTAGTGTCTACTTAGTAATAAGCCTCGCTGAACAGGCAGCCTAACCGTTAGATTGGCGATTGTCTCAATCTCTGTGACCAATCAAATCTGCCAGCTCCATTCGCATGTCTAAATCTGCTTTAAGATGCTGGCATGCGTGGTGGAACAGGGAAGACTTTATTTTGACAGTGATGCAGGAAGGATGACAAATGAGTGGCACAGGGAATAATTTTGAGAATGGCCATCTTTAAGAAAACAAGCACATGGAGGAATCCAAACAATACTGCTTACCTTACAAGGTTCTTTCCCATGCCTCAGGAAGTAGTTTCCAGAGGAGACTTGAACCCTTGCCAAAATGACTGTGGGACAATAAATGGCAGAAGTTTTGTGAAGCGATTGAGGTACAAACAGACATTCTGAAATGATGTACTGTGCCCACAACTGGAGTAATGTTGGCTGCTGATTGAGAATGTTTAATATGGGTGCATTCTCTGCTGCTTTTACACAAAAGTGTCATAAAATATATAAAATGCATTTATGGATTGTAGTGATTCTTTTGTTAGTTGGCCTGTTTTTATTATTGGATCACGCCTTACTAAAGGGTACAGTAGCAGTGACCCAACTGAGTGGGCTTTGTATGCAAGCCAGACACTTGAAAGAGAAAATCAGTGGCATGTTCCTTCATCTGTGGTTTAAGATGAACCAACTTTTTGGCAAATAGAACACGTTAACACTAATCGATGTACAATATCACTGGCAAACTATACAATCATAGTTGTAGTTTTAAAAGGATTCATTTCACTAAATCCATGATAAAAGTAATATGATGACAACTCTTAAAGAGTTATTAATTGTATTGAAAAATGTATTGACTGGAAGAAAAAAAATCTGTCCACAGTATGCTTTGAATGCTTTATTGCTCCCCTCCAGGCCCTGACACATTTAAACCTGGAATAATAGCACAGTGTTTCCTCATGTCACTGAAAAACAAAAGCTTTATTGAATAAATATGTGTGAAAATACAGCAAACAAAACATCTCCACAGGCGTTGTCTGATTGGCTCCTGGCTGTAGCCTAGCGTTTCATATCAGAACGCAGCAAGACGCTTCCTCTTTTACCCCTACTGGCCCTTTTCTTAAAAACATTTGTCCGTCCTTCAAACAAGAAAAATGACAAAAAAAATCACATCTACACACAAAGTCCAGCAAATAAAAAAGCTCTTGGCTTCTTAGTGACAGACATGCACTGGGGAAAAAATGCACTGCAGATCCCTGTCGTCACAACCATACAGTTGATGCCAACTAAATTTTGACCTATATGCTGAGTACAGATACCATGGCAACATTCTGAGACAGGATGTGTATTTTTACAAGCATGAGGGAATATTAATATCTTGCTAATATTGCCAAGTTTCACTGCATCTTATACAGGCTTATGCTACATATACACTTCCTGTAGATAGTATAAACAATAGATAAACTGCTTATATTGCATACATAGTAGGTTCTAATTAGTGTTTTTGTGACCATTGCTGTAAATTATAATGGATGGCTGGTATGAATCTGCCAAGTTGTGCTAAAGAGTTGTCATAACATTTGTTACTGATAACATAGGAGGAGTTCTGTGGCTGCCAATAGAGGGATGCTTCTTGTAGTTTTTCTTCCTAGTGCAGTGACAGTGTTTCAGTAATTCTCAACCAGAAGAGCAACCAGAGTCAAACACAAACAAACGACTTCTCAAAATATGGGTGGGGAAACCTGAATAAAACCAACATTTTCTGTTCACAGTAATGTCAAGGGCCGAGAACAGATATCATACCTACATTGTTGTTGTAAGTTTGCTCTTAGTGTAATTTTTTTGTATGAAACATACTTTAGCTACCTAACCAACATGATATTTTAGCATTAATTAGCTATAAAGAAGTTGTATGAATCTGTTGGCTGGATAACTAACTGGATGCTATGGCCTGTTAAAACAGCAAAGTATGCACAAACAAATTTCTACAGTTTCAGTTTCTTAATATGGCAACAAGAAAACCCAACTCATTTGGAGTCTAAATTTCAGAGTCATCTTCATTTTAGAGTCTTACCTATTCTTTTAATTTTTTCCATCTGGGAAATGCATCTCCAGTGCTACTCAACGCTCTATGCTACTCAGTGCTACTCCATAACTGCTAAATGAGGTGAATGTTTTCACAAGTTAATCCTTTGACAAGTAGTGTCTCATTTGAATTTGTATTAGTGGATGAGATTGTTCGCTGACAGTTCCTTTATTGAACTAAAAAAAAATAGCTAGTTTGCTGCAGAGGCCAAAACCAACTTTGAAAACATGTTTATACTGTTCACTAATTTTGTGTTAGGAATTGCATTTATTCAAGGGCTTATTTAGACTTGAGATACATGCACTGTAAACCCCACATAATTGCTTCCATGGAGAGAGACATGTGCCACTTAAGCTCCTGTGTGGGAGATGCACATCTAGGGTGGAGTTTCTGCAAAATGAGTGTGATTTTGCTCAAAATTAGTGTGTCTCATTATTTTCCAAGATACGTGCATTCTGACTTAAGTCTGTTTTCTCTCCATAACCTGTAATGAAAAAGCTGAACAAATCATGCATCACAGTGGTGTGTAACAACAGCAGTGTTTGTAATAAATTGGGCTACTTGCAATGAAAATACACATAGAAAACTCAGTTTCTGTTTTACAAATATAATATTCTGTGATAGAATTACTAATAACATTTTTGATGTTTACTTTCTTCAGACTTCACACTACATTGGCTAATGAAAGTTTGAAAAAAAAAAACTAAACAGGTATAGTTTGCCTATCCTAACATTCTCATTGATCAAACATATGTACCCACAAATAATGTTCTGTAGAATCCCTCTCTGTACCATACTAAGCATCCCTACACTCCTGAGGTAAGTGAATCAGTGTAAGACATCAGATTTTCTCTGAAATCAACAACAAGCTAGCTAGTCAATATAAAAGGAAATAATGTTATTGTGAAACACTGTACTTTCAAACTATCATTTGAAAGGGGGAATTAGCATTCACTTGTCTATTGGATAACACCCCTCCCTGTGGTTTGAATGATAGGTGGGTCAAGACATGGCATGGCACAATTGGAACAGTCATAAAGTGTCTGTGACCACTTTGCCAGCTATCTACCCAGCTAGCCTGAGGTTTAGACAGCAAAATATTTCAACCTCCTCTATATTAAAGACCTGGCATAGCTCACAGAGGGTGAGGGTGAGGCAACAATGAATCCCTAGGCCTCAGTTAGATGGTATGACAGGCAGAGTGTATGCAGAACTTTTGGCCAGACGAGGGGGTGATTTATGATACTAGCTCCTCTCTGAAGACCTAGGAGCCTCATTAATCTATATTGCAATGTCACTTATGCTGAAAATGATCTGTACTCTAGGTCCTGGTCATGTAGTAATTCCAGCTGGTGTCAGGATATGTTTTGCCATCTCACAATCATATGTCCTAGACCCCAAAAGTAGTGGCAATATTTTGTGTAGCTAGCTAGTAAGCTGTCCAGTGGATTTGCAATGTTCTTTATATGATGTATGAGCCATTTTCTGCAATCACTTTAACATTTACACCTGCATTTTATTTTTAAATCTTGCCAATGTGGTCTACAATAGGAATGAATTGCTCTGTGAAAAAAAAAAAAAAACTGGCCACAAGACTCCAGGCAGGGAGGTGTGGTTTATCAAGGAATTTTACATGTATTCATAGCACACAACTTTTCACTGCTGATTTCACAAAATATGCAGGTGTGTCTAGTTAAATTTAAAGTTATGTTTAAACTCTAAAACTAACAAACAAACAAAAAAACAGGTGAAATGTGAACAAGTTTAGATAGCTGGTAAAAGATGATAGCTAATTATCATATTGCCTCTCTTATCGTAGCATGTAATTATCTGGCTGTGAGACTGCAGTTATAGCTAGCCGACAAGCCAGTCATAACCAAAACAGTTAAAACTTTTTCAATGTCTGATAGACAACATTGCTAAGTAAGGTACAAATAACTAGGTGATTGATTTACCTTGTGAAACACTTTTAACATTTTGATAAAGGCCTAAGAAGAAATATTTAGTAGTATTTAGATCATACAATTTAAATGAATGCTCTGGTGCAGTACAGCCCAAGTCCAAGAGTGTTTGTGCAGCAGTCACTTTGAGGGTACTGCTATACTGAGCAAAGCATGCTGCCATTTTCATGAAACTGCTACTATAACATTTTCACCATGTCTGTCTGGCACATACAATGCCATCCCTCAGCAATGTGATGCTATTATTATACTAGCTTGACGGTCAACCATTTCAAAGCATCCTACCTCAAATTTTCACATGATATCAATTTGAATGACTAGGTATTACAGGAGCAATTCAGGAGGGATACCATCACGTGAATCATCATGACATCAGACCTGCTGTTTCTTGGGTCTAATCCTAGTTTTAATCCACCTAGCCTTCCTACTGTCAGTACCCACCGGCATTTTCCAGTAAGTACAACCACATGGTGGAAATGTTCCGATTCACATTCCAAGTCAAAAGCCGATACTGTCTGCCTCACATATTTTGAGAAGAGCTGCTCCCTCATAATGTCAAACTAAACTTTGGGAGATGCCTCAGTAGGTCCTTCCTTCAAGTGGAATTCTGCATGAAAATTTAAGATGATATTTCAGCTTTTCAAACTGCATGCCTCTCTCAGATATTTTGTTCCAGCCTCAAAAGCATTCTTCACATGCTCTGTAACACTAACTTTATTTTGGCATTCCTGTATTTCTGTTCAAACATCTTTGGTGGACGAAAGGTTTGAGTACACAATGCCGTTCTCCCTTTGAAATAATCCTGCCCCTTCACATTAAAAAAGTCCCAGTTGTATACAATTTATGCGAAAAATATTCATATGTTTTTAAATGCTTAAGAAGTGTTTGCTTTCAGTCAGAAATAAAGCCAGCATTGTGTTAGTCTTTGCAAAGAATCATAAATGAATTAGAATCCTCAGGCTGGCTGTTCAGAGTGGAGAGCTTAAGGTGAAGTTACAGAACAATACACCAGGGCTATCAAACACAGAATAATTTAGGAGATTGCATTTGCTTCTTTTACTCCTACAGTAATACCTGTCATCTATCTGTATTTGAATTACTGCTTAAATAAATATTTGGAACCTGACTGTAGTTTAAATTATAAGACTGGAGGACAGAGAATACAATTTACCTTTACTTCTAAATCCATATTATTGTGGCATGCTGTCCTGCATTAATTCCCATATTTTATTCTTAATTCACACATTAATTAACTCAAATCAATTCTGTTAATCCTGTGTGTGTATGCGTGTTTGTATATGTGTGTTGCATGGCTATGTTTGCAAAATTGTTTCTCTCATCACTTTAAATAATTTGATATGTACAAAACAATCCCCTCCTTTCCCTGTCACCTATTTTACTTCATAAGATCCTTTTACAAGAGAGGAACCATCCTTTATATTATTGGGCATGTGCAAAAATATATGCATATACAATTGCTGTATACTAAAAAATTATAAATTCCTTTTGGAAGTAAATTAGTAATCATCATGACTACCCCATAGTCATACTGAGATTATAAAAAGTCATTTTTGAAACAAATGACAGAAAATCATGTGCATATATTAAGTTGCAAAATTATGCAGCTTTTTTAACCTCATAGCCAGTTTATAATAACAAAAATGAAAATAAGTCTAATAAATAATGAATATGATAGTTTCAAATTTGCATAATTGCTTCTTTTAGAAGCATATGTTGAAATTGCAATCCTTGTTTTGTTTTAAAATAAGACTGCCCTACCTATCCACTTTAATGCATTATCCATACCAAAAGTAAACACATTAAAATAATGAAGTAGCTATTGTCTTAGTAGTAAACATATTTGAAGAAACCTTGACAAAACATTTATTCTTACACATAATCAATGTCAGGTTCATATTACGACATTCTAAATGCCTCATTTACAGTTGAATTCATCATTGCCCAGCTATTCTAAACTATGCTTTAAGATATTGTATTACCTCAACCTGGAGAGGAATGCAATTCTGTATTAAATATTGAATGTCTCTGAGCACAGCTGGAGAGGGTCAGGGTTGCTTGTTGCCTAACGGTACTAACCCACTTTATTATCAAAGAAAACATTAACCAGGTGACTTATCACGAAACTCTGTTGCTGACCTTTTAATGCTGCCGCCATTGATCGCTTACCATGGTACACACTCTCCATCCCAAGGTGATAGATTATTTAATTAACTATTGACCTTTCCGCCAGACTCATTTGTCGATGAAAATGCTCTTATGACAGCGGTGCATTTAGGGGCGCTGCTATGCTGAGTTTTGATTTTTGGATTTACTGTTCGTATTGTTATCATTTTCTCCCAACAGATGACTTTGGATTTGCATTCTAATAACTGGACGAGGTTCAGCTCTCCCTGCACTGTGCCAGGCAGGAGAGAGCTACTGTACTGTTACAAAGATCTGTACATCTATATCTTGGCAGGCTGTACTCTGTTCAAGATTTATCCTGCTGTTTGTTCATAATTTAACTGTATTCCATTTAAAGCACTTTGGACCAGCGTATACTAATGTACTAATTGTGCTGGGTTCTGCCGCATTGCATTTTAGAGTGCTGTACCTGTACATGTGTTAGCTGATGCTGAGTGAAATTGTTTATTCATTACCATTGACAGTTACTTTGCAGTCGTCAGCCTAATGTCAGTGGAGTTCCACTCTTTACGAGCAAGATTTGTTTTATAATACTTCAGTGTGAATTCCCTACCCCCCGTCAATCTTGAGCACAGTGACTGTCAGTAACAGGCTGGTAACCTGGCAGGTGCGGAGAAACTAGGTGAGGCTCTAGAGTATTCAGCATGTGTATAATAGTGGAAAAGTATTATACATGTTCCTCAAATGCAGATAATTTTTCTTTCAGTTGAAGGGTAATTGTTCTTGTACCCCCCCCCCAAAAGAAAATACAAAGAAACAAAGCAGCCAACGAAAATGTTTCTTTTCTCCAATTTCATTGTGAGATGCTGTCACTCTGCCATTGATATTTGTTGCCCATAGCTCCAATTTCTCAGGGTGTTCAAGTTACAGTGTCGCAGCACTGAACAAATTTGCTGCTGAGATATCTCTCTCTGTGGCTGCATGCCATGCTCCTATCCTCTGTAAGCTCTGAGAAACATCTTACTTCTGTGCTCGTTGTTAAAAAGAATGTGACAAAGGAAGATATTGGAACAATAAATATTTTATAACTTTGCTGACTTATTCATGTTCTGTGTGTGGGTCTCCCTTATACACCATCATCTGCACCTGTCACTTTCTCCCCCCCAAAACATTGAGTCACAAAGGAGAGCAATAACTTTGCTTTCATAGAGACATCTCGATTGGCGACGTGGCGGCGGCGCTAATATCATGATAGATATCTATTAGTGCACACACCTCTTAAATATCATACACCCCAACAGATTTGACAGCAGTAGCTTTTCCTCTTGTCAGCGTCAATCGGTTAAGGAATGGGGGGATTGAACTAAAGTGGCAGGACAGGACGGCAGCAATTACAGATGAAGGGAACGGTATCTATCTGCAATGTTTGATGTGATTTATCCGACGGCGGCAGGGCGTATTTAAACGGGGCTGCCTTCGCGAGTGACAAGTTGTTCCTCGTGACATTGACTGACTCGTCTAATCAATTCGCCTTGTCTGCAAAGTGGCTTGGAATCTGCTGTCAAGCCCTGACTGACAGTACATCATAACTAATCCAACTTTCTCCTTGCCACGGCGTGCACCCGGCTAGAAGAGACCTGGAAACGGGAGGAGATAAATCAGCTCGGGCTAACAATGCATCAGGGGTGGCTGCAGTAAGGAGACACGGTCATTAGGCTCTTTGCATGACCGAGGGTTCTGTACGCTTGCTTTTATTGAGAGCTTACTGACACATCATACACTGCCCATATTGGTGGCACCATACACCTATTTATCATTTATTACTATTATCATTTTTTACTGGTAGCATAATAAATAGAATATATATTTGTTCAGGTCTGACTGCATACTCCCAAGAGTGGGGTTTCTCTTGCAAGTCTTTTTGGTCTTTTTTTTGTGAAATATCAGGAGGAAATATAAACTGGCGAAACCTTCAGGTGAAGTTTTTAAGAAGTGGAATCGTTGCTTCCCGTGCACCTGAGGGTACAGTCGCAACTGATGCTCGTTCTTCTTTCATCTACCTTGTTTTTTTTCTTCTTCTCACTCAGAGCGAGTGAAACGCTAAAAGGAGTTTGTAGGTGAATGCTGGTTCATATTTGCCAAGGTAAAAAAAGTAAAAAAAAACAAAACAAAAAAATGGATGATGGAATATCACCTATAACAAAGCAAGAGCTAAGCGCAAACATAACCACATAACAGTAACTCTTTAATAATGTGTGGGCTAACTGCATTTGATTGTAGCTTATCTTTGAAATGTTTATTCAGGGCACAGGTACTTGTGCATCAGAGACTCTGCATGTGATGTTACGACCCCTGAAATATTAATCCCAAAGATGTGCCTAGATATGGCAAGCCCAAGTTACGAAAACAACGATACATTGCACTAGTCGTGACCCTAGTCATGTGTCAGAGACTGGATTATAGAGCATCATCAATCATGCATGCTCTCAGATTTTCTACCCTGCAAATGACTCATGCATTTTTAAATGCAAAATAAAGGAGAAGGGACAGTGCTTTATTCTAAAAATATACCTTTTATACCTCTATTGTTGCACTTTAAATACACTGCATTTATTTATTTATTTTCCCTTGCTAAGAATGCACTATGACACCATCTCATATAAGCCATGCAAAGAAGCATCTGCCATTGAAATGGGCTGTACCTCACATGTGCATTAACCAGTCTTTAGGCAAGTTTTAAAAAATGCAGTCTCAGTGAAAACATTTGATACGTCTGTCTCAGTGAACTACCTTACTTTTATTAGATCTTTAATACCTGTAACTTAAATCCACTTTAAATGGAAGTGAAAATGTGCCAATGGTATGTGTAACATTTGTTAAAGCAATTATGACTAATGACAGTCATGTATCCCTTAAAGGAATTATTCTAAAACATGTGTGGATGTCCTTTACTGTTTTCAGACACAGAACTGTTTTTATACCACATTTTTATTCAGATATGCAGTGTATGTGTGCTCATTACAGGCTGTATACCCCTCTCATCTCCGAATGAGTGCCAGGTACATGGGCCAAAATCCCGCTTACTCTATCGCCATGTTATTCAAATTTATTAAACTATATTTCACATGTGTTTGACACAGTGTCAAACTCCAAACTCCCGAAGAACCACTGCAACGCTGGAACTGTTATGCTTTCTCCAGCTTTAATCATTTTTGGCCTGGATCCACTTCCTGTCAGAAAGTGAAACAGCTTAGGAATGTCATTCTTTCGAAAGAAAACAGAGAGTGTCCAAAGAGGAAGTTCTCCTCAAGTCTCTGGTCTACATATACCCAAACACACACACACACACACACACACACACACACACACACACACACACACACACACACACACACACACACAGTATACACACATATTCAGCATTGCAATAGGGCTGGGATACATCAAACGCCCAGTGAGGGAAAAGGACAGCCTTTTCCCACATTAAAAATACATGGATACTTCAGAAGTATGTCTAAAAATAGTTCTCACGGTCAGCACAACCAACATTCAAATAAAACAAGCGTCGTGCTGGTCTTTTCTCACTCGCAGGATGGGCCGGGGGAAGATGCCACTATGTGAATTTACTGTTTGCTCAGTTGTTTTGCAAACAACAGCAGCATTATTGTCACAGACGGTACATTGATATAGCCTGCATCTCTGGCCATTGGGTAGTCAGGTGAACCCAAGACTTCTTCAGATCAGTCCCCAAATCCAATGTACTCTTGACTATAATATAGTGTTTGTCTTTTCCAACCAAATCTGACCCTGGATTTTAAGTATTATATATAACTGCCACTCCCTTGGCTGTTCCCGTGGCTATCTTTTCTTTCGTTATGATGGTAAATCAATGGAAAACATTAGAGATCATTTTAGGAATCGTGAGAAAACAGGCCTTAGCAGAGCCAAAAAGCACAATGGATTGTTTTTGACTTTCATGACCATTTCTGCCATTTTCTCATCTCTATCAGTGTGCAGTGATCTCTAAGACCCAATGTATACAGACAGCTCTATAACTGGCCCGGGCCTCTTTTCCTGATTACTGTTAGTGGCAACATTTTTTCTCCTCTCTTCTCCAATTAAAGAACATTTTCCAGCTTTTCACTTATTCCATGTGGAAATTCTAATGTTTCTGATTTATTCAAGTTGCAAATGTCACCTCAATGCTGTTGTCACTACAAGAACAACAGTGCGTATGATTCACCTCAGGGTATTACGGTCCCAGAGGTCACCACGAATTGTTCTCATAATAACGAAGAAGCAACTAATTGCACTTTGCCCTCAGTGGGTAAACCGCATTCAGGTTACTTGTAATTTCATATTAGGCTATGGATTGGTAATACCCGCCCACGTTGTACACCGCAGGGAATGAAGGTCAGCACCAGGAGGAGGAATGAATGAAAATAAGCACACATATAAAGCTCCTTTTCTTAGACATAACCAAAGTGATGTGGACAGAGTGGTGCTGGTCTCTCTCTATTTGCATTTGCCCACGATCACGTAAACAGATTCATATTAACGGCGACCCAGGGCCTCTGTGATTGAGCTATTTGAGTGTGCTAAGCAAACAGCTTAAGCAGTTGCAGCAACATTTATCTCTGGCATTCCCAGACATGGAGGAGTATTTGAAATACCTTTGCACATGGATTTTGGGCTTTGCTCAAAGCCGCGTGCAAAGAAGGTCTGGTAATTATATGTAAATGAGGAGGTGCGGCAAACAGTTCCACCATCTACACTGAAGTATTAGACCTGGCCTTTTTAGGAGGCAGAGTCCTGCTTTGTCACAAGATTGATAAACGCTCGTTCATTCGATCAAGGTTTTCAGTAGCAGTCATCTTAACTAGACTTTGATCGACAGTGAGTGCTCAGCATATCAGAAGTTAAATAGCCTCAAGTGTATTTTGGACGGAGCATACAAACACTTCTGTCAGTATCCCTGCACTGATGCACTCATTAATCATTATAAGGTTGGGGATCTGTAGAGCGCTTCAACATCCTCTCTCCCCACCTTTTACCCTTTTGTCCCAGGCAAGAACATTTCTCAGGATCTGCCAACAGCACCGACGCAGGGAAATGTGCACAAACATGCAGGATACAATGCTCACAGCTTGCTGAAGGATGTTTGCACTGGGGCTCGTGCTCTGATTGGGCGATGTGGTCAGATGATACAGAAAAAATATAACAACTTTTAAATAAATGACTGCTTATTTCCAGCTATTGAGGCTACCCAAAATAAAACACACTGAGGGCGTATGCATTAAGCTGGGTAACTAAAAAGTGGCACCTATCTCAGAAACGAAAAAAGACCGCGGAAAATGGCACCGCCAATTCTGAACGACGTATTTCGGGTCACACTTGAGCTCACAATTACATGTGTGTGTTTTTACACAGAGTGATACTTTAAATGACCGATTATCTTGAAAATCAAAAGCACAAGAGTCACTCTTCATGTGCCAGGTAATTAATTGTTCCCCACTCTTCACCTGTATAAGCTCACATGTGGCCAGGTGTTATGCTACAACTTTGGAGTGGTGTCCTTTTGATTTTGTCACCTTGATGACATTTATATCAGAAACATGGGTGTTTTATCAGTGTTTTCATCTTTGATCTTAAACGGCTAAAGCATCCGGAAAACCTCCCGCTGTATGTCTTTATGTATTGCTAAACAGTGGCGGCTGTTTCCTCTAGGTTTAATGCCACAGACTTTTATACGTATACCCCATAGCCTTCCAGCTTGTTGCATGTGTGTGTTGTGTCTCTTTGATAATTGCTCATGTGACATAAGTACAGACTTAATTGGCAGTGCAGGCCAGATTTTCCTACTGGCCCACTTAGCACGCTCCTCCTACTTTCAAACATTTGAGTAGAAAACATAGCGAGGAGGAAAAAATGTTGTGCTATTTTAGAAAGTATAAGCTGCTTCCTTACGCCTCTCATGTTTCACAATGCATTTTTTCATGTTGCATGTACAAGATGCAACAAACATTCGTGTTGTCCTTGAGAGAATAAATAGTGTGAATCAGTGGCGTGAGAGCCGAGGGCAAGATCCTTGATGTGGGTTACGGTGGAACACTGACAGTTCCTCTCCCGGCAGAGGCATTTACACATGTCACCTGAAGCTCGCTGTGGTTTGATAAGCAATCAGTGAGGTGGCTTCCTTCTTAACAGCCATATGGTGCAACAAACGCATGGGTGGTACGCACGCCGGAGAAGCTGAAGCACACTTTAAATGATTTTACTCTCAGCTGAGCCACATGAAAGCGCAGGAACAAGTGTGCCCCACGTCAAAGGACTCTTTGAAGGAAATAATGTCTTCTGATGATTCAAAGCAAATATTTGCCTCACACAAGCCTACTGTATATATAATATTAAAATGAGAGTTTAAGTGAGTGTGGTATAGTTTTACTCCATATAAAAAAGGAAAACCTTATATGGCTTTAGCGATGTTACAAAGCCATGTAGCTTTGAGCTGTGTCGTTTTGGGGGATTTTTTTTTTTTGCACTGAATAAACTCTGAATAAACTGACAGGTATGCCAACTCGTTTGAGGATATTGAACCATTGAGGGCTATACCACTGAATAATAGCAAGGCATCCCATCACAGGAGAACATCCCTTAAATCTCCCATGATGCTCTTCTTCCAAGGTCACGTGGAAAGATCACATAGTTGATGGCTGATCCATTGATTATGCACAAATACAGCACCATGATCTTTACTTTGAGACATTGACAATGTAAGAGTTATACCAAAGTAAACCTGAAAATTAGTATTGAATAAATGTGTATAGATAACTTAAAATATGAAAATATTTAATATTCATGCTCATGATCATTTCAGATGTATGCATTTGATTTGGAAAAAAAAATTATAAAAACAGAATATCTCAGCTAAAACTGAAAACCCTGTAATGTTATGAAACCAAATAATGTAAACCTCATCTCTTTTCAATTTTGCAATGCGGTACTCCAGGAATCCGGGTAACAACATTAATTTTACAGACAGAAAACAGGGTTTCCTTTCATTAAGCATGACTTGTTCAGGTGCAGCGCATGTACACACAGGCAGCACTGAGACATCTGAGCAAATACAAGGGCCCTCTCCGCCTCACAGGAATCAACATTTAATGGACTTTTCACAGGCTGACCAATAGATTGTTTACAGTAGACACAGACCACTGACAAATTCAGTTAGTGCTTTGCTAAATTTGCCGTCAAGGCCAGTAGCAGGTTTCGTCTGAATGACATCGGGTAGTCCAAAGGTTAATATTCTCCCTTTACAGCAAATCTTAGTGTCACATCATTTAAATCAGACGGATTTATGGCTCGTGTTTTGACACGTCGTCCTGACGGGTGCGATGCTGTGACACCGCCTTTTTCCCGAATGTACCAACCTGCTAATAATTTCATTTTCTGGTTGAATATTTCCAAATTGAATTAATCTGATGAAACGTGTTAAAAGTGCAGATTCCACCTTACACCTCCGGTTTGAAGGGCACTTTTTTTTCCAGGGGAGTTGATTGTAAAACCTGGTGACAGACATGACAGGCTGTTAAGAAAGCGGAGTTCATTACCAGAGTCATTGCAGTCCTTAAAGGTTATTCACTTCTTTTCAAAGAAGCCTAGACTACAGAGTGACATGTTAATGCTGTATGCCAAACCGTGAAAAAAAGAAGAAGAAAAAAAAAAGTTGCAAAGAAGCAGTGTGAAATAAAGCTGGACATGTTTGAAAATTTCAGTCACTTAGTGATGTGTATAACGGTGCTTTGCACAGTGTGAAGATAACACATAAAAAACCCTTGCCCGGCATATCACTCATTCCTTTATGTTTCAGCAGATTGGATTCTACTTTTATCCTTTTAGTAGGTATTGCAATTTTTCAAATTAAAAAGGAGCATCTAGCATTGCATAGTCGGGATTGTAATTCTACTTCAGATGTTGAGTCAAAGTTGTGCCGTAGCGGTGGAAATGATCAATTGTAAATCTTTATTAGAAAATAGAATAGTTCTAAAAGGCTGGAGGTGAATGAGAGAAAGCTTTTGGACACCTTCCCTGTTCATTGCAGCCATATATTTCCCAGCTCTGACACCAAGTGTATTGAACATAAAAAAGGCGAGGCTGTTTCTCAAGGTTTCACATGAGAAATCAGTTAAGAACATTCAAGTTCACTGTTACAAGTTAATGCTTTGTATTCACACAGGGAGAACATCCCTTTCTCATTAAATTCCAATAAAATATCTTTGATTCTGCCTATTTTTAGCATGTGCCTGATGTGGTCTGTGAGACTTTTTTTTTTTACCCTTGTCTTCACATGTATTGGCAGTTAATACATTTATTTTGGCTTACATGAGAATATTTATATCTCTATCAGGTTATACTTCATGTGAGTTATCAGATAGATTGGGCTATGTAGCTCTGCTGGAGCCAGTGTTATCGGAGCGATCGGTGTGGGGTGCTGCATTTCGGGAGGTGCTGTTCTGGATGGGGCATAGTGGAGCCAGTGTTATCAGCGCGATCAGTGTGGGGTGCTTGTGTTTCTAGAGGTGCTGGCGCAGCTGAATCAGCCGCTTCGCTGCAGGTCTGGTCGCCAGACCGTGACCCCCTGACAGGCCTGCGTGGGCTGGCTTTGGACGCCCCACCACACGCAGTCTGCGCGTCCTGTCTTCATCCTTGTTTATCCAGACTGCATCTTTCCCTGTGATCACGACAGGTGCCCCTGGCCTGGTCAGCAAGCTGGACCTCAGAAAAAAAAAAGTTAAAGTTGTACAACTTGCAATGCAATGGAAGCACAGCAGTCCTCAGACACCTTTTAGAACAGGTCTGCACACACATATTCAAGTGCACATACACATACAAACATAGATATAGTTGAGAATCCCATGAGTGATTTGAATTTGTAGTGGGATTCCACCACTCTGATGAGTGTGAGATGGTTTACCATAGTACAAAAAGATTCAAAGGTTTTTGTTTTTGGCTCTCAATGAAGGAGTTTGTTTTAAATGTTGTCTCCCTCCAACTCATGCTGAGAACGTACTGAGCAGAAATAAGCCTGTGGTCCACAGCAGGTAAGAACCAGTGTGGCCCTAGTGTTACACTGACACTTATCATCCACTGTAACTTATTTCACCATTCCATCAGTGGGTCACCTCCTTCAGGTCTCACACCTGCTGCTCACCGCACTCCACACCGAGTCCGAGCAGTCTTGAGTAATGCAATACTGCTGTGTGAGCATAGAAACACACACAGACTCATACACACACACACACACACACACACACACACACACACACACACACACACACACACACGTGCACGCATGCACACACATCCACATACACACACACATGCACACACACACATATTGAGACACACAAACACACCGAAAACGTACTAGTATTAAATATTCCTGCTGTAAAGTGTCTTGTGGATGCCAATAGGAGTTAAAGCTAGAGATTATGAGAACAGTCTTCCAGATGAATGAACTTTACAAGAATACAAAGTACTGAAATCTTTCCAGCTGTGGTCATGTTCAAACGTGAACGAAAATAATGGCGGTGTGGCTACTCATAAAGAACATTCAAAATGTTCTCAGGCAAAGGGAAGAAGTGCACTCACTCTCCGTCTCCATTGATATGCGACATCAGCTAATGCTTCTGATACATATGTGCCTGACTGAGTAAGAAAGGGGAGTGTTCTCTTAAGGAGAACAGCTAAGTAATGTTCCCTTGGCAGCGAAAAGCACAACTGCAGTCCGGGCGTCATGGCGCCACCTCAAATAGTCAACTGTGGTCGAGCGTTCTCAAAGCACATGGCATTAATTTTTGGCTGTTGAGTTACTGCATGGGATTGTCTCCTTTCCAGTGGTGGGGATGCCTGCACAATTAAGGTTCCAATTAGAGTGGGTGGATCTCCTGGAGAACAAAGCTAAGATTAATGTAACCCCACTGAGGATCAAATGACTTTTTGTCAGCGAACGAACCTTAATGGTTATCACTGGAATAATTTACATCAGGAACAGTGTTTTGTGCCGTCTACTTCTGTAGGCCCGCTAGTTACAAACAGACAAAAACAAAGTATTGGAGCTGCCCTTGTGGTGACAGAGATCATTAAAACACATGAACTGGGCGATGCTGTCAGCTGCTTTTGTGTCATCATTGTGTCATCGGGTTAAAGATGGATCTTGCATTCTTCTTTCTTGGGAGTTTTAGGTCTCATCCAATCTAACATGGTTCTGTGTTTAAACTGTGGAGGTGTGTTACTGTAATTAACAATATTGTCTATAGAGTGTTTAATGTGCCATCTAACAAACTTACTGGGCCTCATGTTAGGCAGTATACAGCTGAACACCTTATGTGTAGCTACTGTGTACACACAGTGGAATGAAAGTGTGTCACATCCTCGATGTAGTTGGTTTAACATACAGTAGGACAGGTAAAAAGGGGGCAGTGCAAAGTTGTTCTCTTTGACAGTGTTCTCTGCATATTTTGAAATGTACATCAATCTTGCCCTTGAACAATGAATTTAAGTGACTATTATGTTTTGATTTACAAAATGGTGGTCGATGAAATACATGGACAATGTTGTGTTCAGTGACTAAATACCCGCACAGGTAAAATCAAAGTTAGAAAAGAAACAGAATAAGCATAATTTTTCTTCAAAAGATGAAGTACTACAAGTGTTACTTTGCATTAAGAAAAAGGCAATCACTTCATATGTGTTCAGAGAATTTCAGAGAATGTCATTCAAGCATGACTCAAACTTAAACTTCTCTGAGTTCTGTGTTAATTTAGCAAAACAACACAAAAACTAGGAAAAACAGTCAATGGACAAATAGGCATTTTTAAAATACCCTTAAATAAATTAACTGAACAATTAACCTAATGTTTGAATGCTATCACATATTTTACCCGTCAAGAGGGAACTGTGTCCCATGACAGAGTACAAAGCCACAAATTGCATTGTTTCATTCCGATAGTGAACTCCTCGTGTTCATCTCCATTGCAGCAAGAAAAAATACTTCGTTAAACCAGAGTTATGACAGCTGTGATTTTTTTTTTTTGCTATTTTTTGTGGCACTGGTGCAGAAAGATATAACATTGTAGAATGTGCTGGAACACTGCCTTCCCTCTCATAATCAGATTCCCTTGGAAATTCCTGATTGATTGGTCTCCATGACAGCAAAGCAGTTCGTCTTGAAAACAACATAAATTAACTACAATTCCTTCCTCGGTTTGGGTTGATGGCGTAAACAAACATTCCAGAGAATGCCTGTGTAATAAGCGCAGCAGATATTGATACATGTGAAAGAAGGCCTCTTTCATAAAATTGTCATCATGTTGCGATTATATTGTACATTTGCAAAGCAGCGCACTACCTTAGATTGCAATTGCTGAACTGTTGTAAGAGTGGTATGAAAGGGATGCAGAGGGGAGTAATCATGGAGGACACTGATGCATGCAAAATGTAAAAGAAAAACCAAAACTATCACCGTGCATAGGGAAATACATGTGTTGACAGGGTGTTCAGCTGGTAATCTAATGTTGCATGTGTCGGCCCTCGTTCTCCCAACTTGTTGCAAAATTTCCTGGATAGGAAAAAAGTGCAAGAGGCAAGAATTGTGGCATAATTTGGTTAAATATTTTTCAAAATATTAGAAGTGACCTCTTGGCACAAAACAATGCAGCAAAATACTTTTTTTGAAATGAGGTTCTGTAATCTCTTCACAACCAGTATGCTTTTTTGGCATTTAATCAAAATTGAAATCGTATGCACATTTCTCAGCTTCAAAAGATAAATGATGTAATAACTCTTTTGAGTTTCTTATAGATGTTTCCATACACAACACACTTTTCATGATTTCTCTTGCTGCTCTGTGTTGAAGCGACTGGGAAATTCTATGAAAATGCTTGCAGCGGCTCATTGGTAAGAGCCCATATTTTCAGTTTTATTGTACTTAATATAAAGGCAGCAATTATTTGATTTCAGAGTTATGAAAATATGTATGTAGTGAGAAAACAAGCAATTTAAGCTTTAATTGGTGTCATTTTTCATGGAGTTGGCAAGGTACTTACTTTGTTGGCACTTTTTTCTTCATAAAACTGCACATTTACAGTATGCTATGAATGGTAATGAGAATTTAAGTTTGCTTTATTCCCTGCAATTTGAAGGCATGAAATGTACCTATAAAAAAAACATTTAATAAATGTTATCCTCTAATTTATCAAATTCGGCACTGATTTTCTTTCCTGATATCATCTAAAAGTATACACTACTTATTAAATGTAAAAAGATAGGCCATTTAAAATTACTTTTGCAATTCTTATCAAAACGTCTTATTAAAATCAACATTTTCATTACTAATAAAAATGCCAAAGATAGCATTGCACCTGTTTGCAACAACAGTTTATCATTTTGAAAAAAAGAAGACAAGTATCCATAACAACTGGCATGTATGAGAGATACTTTGCCACAAGTTTGCACTGAAAGTGGTAGACTCAGATTCAGCTCAGCTTTTAATAGCATAAGGCTTGTTTCTTACCAGATAAAGCTCTGCCTCAGAATGGCTGTAAATGACAAACACTTAAAGGTAAAAGAGAGGGCTAAATTGATCAGAAATTAGAACCAGAGAGTGAGACACTTTATCAGTGTATCAGCGTTTAATTCAAATACTATTCAGATGAGCCTCAACTGGAGGGTGGACACAGTTTAAGCACATTTAATCAGTAATGTTCCTAATGACCTCCACACACACTGTGGCACTCACAGAAATCCACTATCCCTGAAAGCACAACTGCACTTCCAGCACAGAATTTGGGGGATACAAAACAAAAGCACTTCCAAGCCAAGGACAGCATTGGAAGTTGGTTTGGTTTAAGTCATTGACATTTGTTCTGCGTGTCTTAGTTCAATACATGTGCATTTCAAGCTTTAGCATCACTTATTAATTGCCCTCCATATGTTATCCATGTTAATTATGAACTAGATAGATAGATAGATAGATAGATAGATAGATAGATAGATAGATAGAATATCACTTAGTATCAAAAAAGGAAGAACAAATGTATAGTCTATATAACCACAAGCTTTGACATTCACACATATGGTTAAAAGTAAAGCACTGCCATTTTTCCTGTAATCCCTTTTATATCCAGATATTGATACAAAATCCCGATAAGAGATGAAGAGGCTTCAGAGATACAGTTGTGCAACATCTTTCTTATAAGAGCACTCATGATGACAGATTACATTGGAGGTCAAAGGGAGATCAGCGACCACTACCTTTTTGGATGCAGGAACCTACTGTACCTCTCATTTCTTATTTATGTGACCTAGAAGAAATGGCAATGAATGGATCACTTGGCATCTTAAATTCATTGTATTATGTGTGATATGATAGTTGGGAAAAATGACAAACACACCTTTGGCTGATGATTATGTTAAAGACTTCCAAAGAGTGTGGATGGCCCTAACTATTTTTCACTGTATAGTTTCAGAAATTTGTTTTACTGTGTTTTCTATGTCTTCTCTTTGTTGCACATTTTATAATTCCTTGTAATTTTATTACATGCTTGAATTTCATTATTGCCCATCAGCTAATGTCTGCAAGTCCAGCATGAAGCAAAGAAAAGGAATCAAATTCCCTCTATTTTTTCTGATGGATGTAAAAGCAGACAGCTTCTGAGGAGAAGCAAGATGGTAGAGAACGAGCCCAAATCACTACTCTCTGAGATTAAGGCCAGGTCCTACATGTCTTAATAAACACACAACATACGTATAGCGAATGATATTTGGTTTTATTTATTTTTTTAACAATAGAAAAAAATGGATTAATGATTTCAAAATAAATCCCTTCAATGTAAAATTTTTAAAACTTGAATATACTTCTGACCAATTTGTTTGTTTGTTTCCCCTGTTTCTTTTATTATGGTAATGTGGCATTTAAAAGAAAGTAAGTCATTGAGGAGCATTTCTGTATCACATTGCATTGAAATACACATTTTCCGAATGTTATATTTTACTCCTATATAATGTCACCACAGGTAACATTCTCAAGGCAAGGACATTTTCGTTTTCACATTTTTTTTTCCTTTACAAACATAAGTTTTTCTTATGTTTGCAATTTTCTGTAATGTATATTTTACTTTTTATCCTCTTAAAAATGAATTTTTTGTTGATTTTTGTTCAGCTAAGTCCTTGATTTTACATTTTCATAAGTTCTGAATATTTCAATACTGAGTGGTGGCCACAACCTAGTGTGGATGGAATAAACAGAAGCACACTTTAGTGTCAAAAAGATTTTGGACAACTGCTTATTAACATGACAAACGGCCATAATAAAATTATATAAAACAGGGTGGTATCCCTACCATTAGATAATATTAACATTTCAATAAATTGATCATAGCGGCAAACTTATGTGCATGACTCTTATTTAATCAACTAACAGTTCTTCGCCCCTGCTATGTATGTTTGCATTTGGAAAAAAGAGACAGGTATCTTATGCAGTTCATTTTGAAACCGCCTATGTTGTAATAATCTGAGTTCCTTTAAATTTAACTAAATGACTCAGCCTGGTGAAAAGGACTAACCTTAAATTTAAAATGGATCATTGTTCAACATTATTCAGAGTTAGAAAAACAGCACGGTTCTGACCAATAGCAGAAAATAGTCCTTTGTGGCTAGCTTGTGACCTACGTGTCAGTAAAGCTAAATAGCTAACAACAAATGATTGCCCATCAACAAGGGAAAGCTTTCCTCTGTTATTGATAAGAGCATACTCAAAACACAACTCTAGCATGATCTCCTCATAACATTGTAACTCCCTGACCACATGCAGAGCACCAAGGACATAAGCACATTTTACTGTCAGAATCAATCAATCACAGAAATCTTTAGAGGTCTAAATTCAACACATTAGCTATAATTGTGGCATTTCACCTCATGTAATACACACTTTTTGTCCTTACTGCTGTTGAAGGGTTGAAGGTTAGCCTGCACAAACCAGTCTCATGCACCGCTAAGAAAATATCAGCCAGTATGCCACATTGGTAAAACCATTTCACATTAAATACACTGGGACCAATTTAAGAGGAAAATATATTTCTTTATGTTATTAGGTTGTATTACTTGTGTGTTTGGTTACTTTAAATAATTTCATTGTATGTTTTCATTTTAAACAACATAGCTGACATGTTGAGCTGGTATTTTACATCCCTTCATGGTGGTAATACTGTATAACTAGGCATTGCATCAGATTTGACTCCTCGACAAAGTCATCTTTTCCCTGTAGGCCACTGTCTAAAAGTTCAGTTTTCATTGGATCAGTTTGCGTCTTTATATTCTCTCAGTTGTATGCCGACTCAAAAGCAGCTTGTCCTGTATCTAATCTATGAAGCAGCTCAAATAATAAATCCAGTGAGGTCCGGTGAGGTCCAATGACGTATTTTGAAGATCCTGATGAATCTAAATGGTCCAATTTGCCAAACTGCATTGACATCATTCTGAGTGATAGATATGTTTTGAGATAGATGTGTGTTGGTGACTTGAGTGATGCAGACAGATATGAGACCTGGAAATTTGATCATTTTTATTTGCAGGTAGCTAGCTAGCTGACCCGACCCTTATATCTTGTGTCGATATTAGTGTGATATCTCGCAATTTTAGTTGCAACCAGAGGGCAAAGATCACACTGTAGAAGTCCATAGATGCTGTATATATATTGGATAATGTACATATTTCAGCTGCTGTAGCTAGTCACAGATGCATGTACACTACTTACTAGGTCAGGCAACAATTTTTAGCTTGTAAACCAAATAGGCTTGATCATTGAAACAGATTTTGCAGCCTTGCTTGTCAAAATTTGCCCACTTTAAGTCTAGCTACCGAGGTAACTTCTTTCCAATTTGTACTTTAAGTAGTTTATGTCAACAAATATTGTAGGGACCTCACAGTATAAATATTTGTAGGCACGTGAGGAACACTTTATGTGCTGTTCAGAATGCACCAGTTCCATTCTCATTAAGTGAGCTCTTTTTTGCAACTGCCACAAAATTAATCTTAATAAATTATTATCTATCTTGCAGATGCAGAAATGTAGCTACTATGTTTCATACTCATGATAAATATTTGACTTAATTACAGATATACTTCATAAAGAGATAAACATAGGAATTTATGACTACATTCAGTGCAATTGTCTTCTCTGGTATGACATTTAATAGAATGCACATGAAGGGGAAAAGCTGATTTGCTGACATTATTTAGCATAATATTTAGCATTATCTAACTTTGCAGACCTCTTATTGTTTCTATGATGAAACACAGCTGCTTGGTGATGTGTGTGCCCCCATGAGCAAAACTAAAGTTGTGGCCCTCAAACATCTCCTTAACAGAGAAACCGAGTCTCGAGTTTAAACCAACATTTAATTTATTTTGCCAAAAAGGTTATTTCAGGAAAACAAACAAATTATATGACAAATGAAAGAAAATACTGCAGGTCAGTACTTATTTAAGTCAATGGAAAGCATCAGCTCTATGCTGGTTTGTGGCTATGCAGATAAGTGTGGTTGGACTATTTTCTAATATTATTAGCAAACTACTTTGTTGACAAGTTGGCTAAGTAACACTCCAATTACAGTTGTCACTCAGTGTCAGATGTGGTTTCAGCGTACAGCATTCATTTTCCCATTCATTTTGGTACTGAAATTGATGCAAGTCTGATGGTACATTTACATTCATCTAAATGATGATAAAAGAACTAGCACTTTTTCAGTTTGCAGTATAACATACAAGATGCTCTCGACTTCAGCAGTGTTTGCATTCATAAAGCATATCAGCCAAAAACTACTGCTTTTTCCCCTCACATATACCAATCCCAGAACTGTGAACTTAAATTGCAGCTAGCGATGCAAAACTGACAGTGGATTAGTATATTAAGTCAAATAGAGTACTTTCTTCTGATTTGATGTCAGGGCCATAAACCACCGCAACTGCCATTTACAGCCATGTTTTTTTTTTTTTTTTTTTTTTTTTTTTTTTCTATAGCATACATGTTCAGAATAGTCACATATTGCTGGAAATTTTTAATGCAATGTTTTGTTTATAATGTTTGTCATTGACATGACAAACTAGGGATTTAGCTAGCTAAGATGCACCTAAACTGTATGGTACATAATAATGATAAGTAAATTACAATGATCTGTAAAGTAACTTTGATCTGTAAAGTCTTTTCACCTTTTATTACAAAAAGATATTGAAAAACAAGCTGTTGCTTTGTGTTCAGACATTGCATTTTTCTTCTTAATTTCATGTGTTCATTTTTTTCATTCTGCAACAAATGCTGGTCTGACACTTTAATTTCATTTCTGAATTACTTTTGGTTACAGTTTAGCAAAAGTATAAATTAATTTGGAGACCTGTGTGAGTGCATATGTACGTATGCAGCAGAACAATGTATATATAATTTATTACCTGATGACATTGTGTCCAGACTAAAACCCAACATCATAACAGCACCGCTTTTGAATGATTTGATAGCCATGTATGTCCAAAAGCTGATTGGTTGGTATACTGTATTGGACATTAATTCACACATCACTATGCTTCTGTCTTCTGCTGGCAGAAGAACATTCTTATAGTTGTTTAGAAACAGATGATAAATCTTTGCTCTGCCCATATAAATTGTGTGGATTTTTAATGATATAATGACAACATAATAATTAGGGCTGTGATACTATGTGGTGGAGGCAGTATCTGCGTAGTGGGAAAGGGGGAGACAGGCTGATAGAGGAAGAAATGGAGAAGAAGAGGAACTATTATAGGAAGAGAGCCCCCTGTACAGACAGTCTGACGCCAGATGGCTTCTTCTAATAAATATTCAACCTTAACTCTGTTCCCATGTAACTTTTTTGTGCGTCTGCCAACACACCCACACGGATCTGGGCCAGCAGAGTGATTACAGTGGTAGAAAGAGAAAAAGTGCAACAGAGGAAACAGGCAGAAGGGGTCCTGAGCACAGCGATAGGGCTGCAGCGTGTGCTGAGAGACCGCACGTTTCGGAAGGGGCAAAGTTAAAACTGTGGGAGGAACGGAATGGAAGCGGGAGGGAAGAATGGCTCTGGCCGAGGCTCACTTGATCACAGGATACTTCCACAGAACCAGTCACTCAGGGAGAAATAATTTACAAAGATGTTCCTGACATACTACGAAGTGAAGTGACATTTCTTTGATCCATTGTGATTTATGTGAAACTTGTGACTTATAGGTGTGTGCGCATGTATGTGGGCGAGAGAGCACGTGTGTCTGTATGTGACCGTGAGAACCAGTGCTTTGGCCGTCCGTTGTGCCTCTGATTGTGCTAATACAAAGCAGTTTCTGGTTCTTATGATCCTTGACTCTAACTATGACAGATGATGGAAATATCCCAATGCACATCCCTCGTTCATAAGCTTAAAGACTTTCCTGAAATACGGTGCCCTCCTCCCTCTCCCTGCAGAACACACACACATAAAGGACTGTACTCTGCAGTAGGATCTGCCCTTTTCATGCTGTCCCTCCTTGGGGCAGGAAATGAGTTTAAAAGAAAAAAAAGAGAAGTGAGGAGAAGCCCCTGGAGTCTTGAATTCTTCTGGCTACAAGTGAATGGAGTATCAACCTTCCTGTGGAACGGGAGGAAAAATTACTTTTCATTTGGCACCCACACAAATCTTCATACGGCGAATCATTAGCTTTGTTTTTACCTAGATTGCTAATTGATGCTGTATACATCATACACAATCAATATTAGAAAACCATCTAACTTTTGTGATTTCAGAGTTTTTAATGTCAAATGTGTTGCAGTGTTTAGGTAACAAAATTGCTCTTGATGCCAAAGGAAACTTTGAAGATAAAACCATAGCGACTGATTAGAACCCAATGAGGTCCCAGTGCAGCTCTGGTATTTACTTAAACTTTTCACTGAACCCCACACCTCTGCCTCTTAAGCCAATACTGAGGTGTATATCTGGCAAACTGTAGCTGAGACACAGACCTGTGAACTCTTCTCTCTTCAGTGTCTACTTTTACATTCTGTAGGTGGCAAAACCTGCAAACAAAACAAAAACCTGACCTACAAAAAAGAAAAGCAAAACATTAAAGTATGTTACAATATAATACATGAATTCTGCATTTTCATTCTGTGTATATATATATATATATATATATATATATATATATATATATATATATATATATATATATATATATATATATAATCAAAATATACATGAATTGCAATATTTCTCTTGTTACACAAGGTAATAACACATGTGTATTTTAATGCATTTTTTTCTAACATAGCTTTCATGTCAAAATCTCCTTATGTTTATTTCTTCTGTGACGCAAACACTTTGAGGATGTTCTCATGAAAGCTGGATCAAAAAATCTCCAATATACAAAAGCAAATGTATGAAATCTCCTTGTGTGTGGATTTTGTTTGGCTCTGTAAGCATATGTAAAAGTGTGTCCACAGCAGCTAGGTTATTGTTAATCCCTCATCTTGAAGATACCATTGCCCTTTGGAACAATATATTTTTTTCCCTTTTCTCTTTTAATGTGAAAGAAAGGTCAGAAAGCTTGATGCTTTCATAGGACTTATATCTGGAGATGATTTTCCCTCATTACTGGCAGACGAAAGCTCCCTTCTGTATTCATTACACTAAACACACTTCACTGTACAGTATCTTTGCAAAAGAATGTACATTCAATAAGTACCAAAATAAAATAAATTGGAAATAATAAGGCTATCTGGGCAGCTTGTTTCCTATTTTACTCAGATTGTGTAATGAATATTTATTAGGCCTTCATAAGATGTCAGGCATCAGGCTTACCACCCGTTTCCGTTTGAACAATCAAAGGCAAAGAGTCTTGCAGTAGAAATGTTTATGAGAATGCTCTATATGTATAACAGCATAAAATGGCCACAATGTTTTGCACAGTACTATACCCTGGTTTCATTTCCAGCCTTGATACCAGAATTGTTTGGTTTTCTATTTTTGGTGGATGACATCAAAGGATTTTCTGACATCAGGCTTTCGAATCAAAATCAAGGCATGGTTCTTATATTTTTTCATTATTTTGTGTATGAGCCTATTCAAATACTGTTTCAGTTAAAGTAAATGTTGACTCCTGAGGTAGAGCCCTCGTTCAAATATGTTGTGAGACCACCAACACTTACGGCTTGGCTTGGGTCCCTATACATGCAGTGTGTGTTTCTAACGGTCTGGTTGTTTTTACAAATGGAGTACATGGGGAGCTAACTTTTCTTCAGGAACATGTTTATCTTAATTAGGAAAGTCAACAGACTTCTAATAGGAAGGACTCCGTATTTTTTTCCTGTGGTATCTGAGGCATCAAAGGCCTAGGTCTCATGCCAAACCAATCTTCCTTCCTGTGTGCTTCCCAAACCCAGGTGATCTTCGGCAGCTGAACAGACACTTTCCCAGAAGCCTCCGCTGACCTGGCTCCAGCCTCCTCGCCTTTCTTTGTATTTTTTGCCTGAGGAAACCCAGGGATATTCATGGCACTGAGGCAAATAATCTGGAATTAAAAACTAAATTCTTCAGGCCTTATCCTAGCAACAGGCCCATCACCATCTGTTGAGAGGACAGGGCGGCCATTATCTGCTCCAGCCTTTGTGCGTATTCCATCACCTGTGAGAGGAGAGGCAGACACAGCCCTTTCTTTGTCTTTGTCTCGGAGATAAACAGACCTTATTAAGAATTAGCATGTTCCTAAAACCTACCCCCTTCCCCTCTCTTCGTCTGGTTATTCATATCGCAATATTGGAAAACAAGACTGTGAGGGATTTGACAAATATGACTTGCTTTCACTGGCAACACTTTTTTGCACTTTTTTTTTTTTTTTACCCCGCATGAAAATGATGACATTAAAATAAACGTGTCAGTTTTCAGAGATGGCAAACGACAAAATGAATGTGTCAGAAAGAGCAAGAGGAAATGCATTATTTTTGTTGTATTTGCGCCGAAGTGATAGACAAGTTTAGATGGGTGCCGTTAGCTCCTGCACTGCATAATGATCTCATAATCAGTTTAAATAGCAATTTTGCTCCCGAGGTGTGCGCCACATCGCCACTCCAGTAAAAGCTTCCTTAATTCATTCCAACAGGAAGCATTATTTCATCTCTGCCAGCCAAACAGCTCTTTCACTGTTGTGTCAGCTCACATCCACCCAATAATCACCATATTGTCAGTTGCTGCTACTCATCTCCATGTTGTCCTGGAAATGCTGTTAAAAAGGTCTCTGAAAGACGGGCATCATAAAGCTCTTCCCTCCACGGGGCTGGCTGCAGTGCATATAACCATGGCATGTTCTGGAGCCTACATGCGTTTACCCCTGTATTCATCTACCTGAAACAGTGCACACAGTCCAAACAGGTCTGTGTGTCCGCTTTGGCCGCTAGTCTAAACTAACTCCTTCCACATGAGTGAAAAGGAAGTTGAAAAACATTTTATACCAGATAATGCAGCACTGAGCCCCATTAGAGTCGAGGTATTATCTCCCAGTTGACTTTAGCTATGAGAAAAGCTGGCCTCCCCTCGGTTTTGTTCCCACTCATAACAGACCTGTTGGCTGTCTAGGTTTATCAAGCTCAGAAATCTAAACAGCACCGGGAACTGACCGAGAGAACCCCTGGTACACAGGAAGGACTTAATTCTCACAGGATTAGTACACAACTTACAATTTAGACAGCTGTCTGCTTATTAAACCCAGTTTACGGTGTCCCTGCCTGGTCACAAATGCTGCACACATTATTTATCAATCATCTGTCATATGATAAAACTGCTTCAACTGTAATAATGTTTTGGTTACAAAAAGACAAATGGAGTAATTTCTCAAATTGATCAAAGGAATATATGGTGATAATTTGTTTGGTTTGCGTGAGAATTATACTCTTCAAGTATTGTTTGTAGTATAGTTGAATCATCTTGATCTTTTGAGCACAAGCCTCCCAAAACACACTGAACCATCATTTTCTGTAATTTATCCCTGGTTTATTACATAATATTTTACTATAATATCATTCAATAATTGAAAAGCACATTTTATATAGCATATGGCTATGTCCCAGGACTGACCCACTTGTTTGGTCATGTGCAGCTGCATTGTGACCTATCGACTCATGAATTCATTCACCCTCAAGCTTTCATTTCCTTAGAGGAGGATTATTTTCACTAATAAATGCATTTAAAAAAAAAGAAGAAGAAGAGAAAAAATACATGCATTGATTGACATGACAATGTGCCAATTATTTCTTATTATTAGTTTTAAAAAGGGGATTAACTGCCATAAAGTGTTCAGTGGACATTTTCAGAGTATTAACCATGCTTCTTTCTGTTGTTTCCCTTTAAAACTAGAATTAACATGAAAGAAAACCATGGGAATTTTGCCCTAAACCACTAAGGTAAAAGGTCAGAATCCAACCTAAATATTTAGCTTATTTGCAACATTTAATGTGTTTGGTGTTCCCATAGTAAAATTACACACTCACACTTAAGCGTTTGAACAAGCTAGCCATGCGGCAAACATCTGTTCATCCATTTTATTTCTTATATACCTTATTTTTGCATGTTGTTACGTATCAGCAGAGTCTTTTTCAAGTGTATAAGGTTGACCATGAAGCTCTTCAGAAGGCTGAGAGGCAGAGAGTGGAAACAGAGTAGGAAGGGCATGCCTTTAAAGCAGTATGAGTGAGACAAGTTAGGGAGCGTTAAGCAGTAGGAGGTCCTGCTCACCCAGGGACATTTAGAGCTCCCCTCTGGAGTTTCTACTGCCCCCGATACAACACTCCAAGATTGTATGACTATTATGGGAATCCAGATTAACAACTAAATCTTCCTATTGCAAAGTAAGGGGACGTACTGAAACATGACATATACTAGACAGGTTATGGTCAGTTTTTTATTCATGCAGATTTTATTTGCTAAATGCTGTTCTGTAGTTTCAATGACTTACTGTCTACATAAAAAGTGATTATATTCTGATGAGGTGGTTATATCAGTAAAGTGAGTATTTAAATTGCCCTTGTGCATTCAAAACTTCAGCACCTATTACCATGTTGGTGAACATGCTGTATAATAATTTAGTCATGAAAGTCTTGGGACAGTACACCCTTGTTTAGTATGAATTTAATGAAATTAACTAAGGAAACGAACTGTGTTGTGAAGCACTACAGACATGATCCCATGGGGATAATTAAGTTAATACAGTTCTCTTTGCATAAAATAAATGTTCTCTTTATATCTTTGCTTTTAAATATAACTTTATTAAATTGTGTATGGTTTCTGTAAAGTTAACTACCCTAACTACTCCTCTACAACATTCAGTGCATTCAGTGGAGGCTTCATTATCTGCACACCAAGCTGACAGGGCAGCTGGTTTATAATCATACAGCACAACTTTGATTCTTTCCTCAAATCTTTTTTCAGTGATACACATGGCCTTTTTCTATTCTCTACACAGGTATACTGTAGGTAATAATACAGATGATGCGGTTTTTTGTAGTTTTATACAAGTCTGCCTGTGTGAGTGAGCTAAACTTTGGAACTTGACAACATTTATTTATTTATTTGTAACAGAACATCCTCCATTATGCCAAGTGCCCCAGTTAAGCAACACAAGCTCAGGTCTCATACACAGATGCAATCAACTGACATTAGTGTAAAAGACGTTTGTCAAGGTTACATTAGGCACTAAAACAGTGCTATCATGTGTGTCACTAGTATAGGAAGTACAAGAAGCAAGTAGGTTTCGAGTAACTCTGAAATAAGTTGAATGTAGGACTCAAGTGTGTCAAAATGCTTATCACATTGCCGTTAAATTAGTGTTTGTGTCTGTACCGTTGCACATTGTTATTTACAGGGTATCAATTGAGGATGAATTATTAAAATTAGTTGGGAAAAAAACAAAATACACAAACTTAGCCCAAAGCCTAAACAAAACTGAACAACAGGAAACAGTCTTCTTGCAAAGGTATAAAGTATAACCTTTGTTCAGTTGTGCTCAGTAAAACTAAATACATAAATAAATAAAGAATGGTAGTAATCCACAAAGCAAGTCAAACAAAGTACATGGGTCTTAAACTGCAGTGTCAACCCCCCCTGCCACACACACACACACACACACACACACACACACACACACACACACACACACACACACACACACACACACACGCACACACCCTTCCCTGACTGTGATAAACTCTTAACAGTTAGCTCAGATTTGGTTAATTATTTTACACATTTTGACTGAGAAAATGAAGCCTTTCATTCTAATCTAAAATAGAAACAATAATCTCAGATTTAATGCTACAGTGCCTTGTCATACTTCATTTCGGCTTTGTCCCATGAGCTTTTTCCTCTTTTTTTGTGTTTTTATTCTAAGCTTAAAGTGTTGATCAACTTAAAATTGTGCTCATGCCTGGGAGTGCAGTCATTATGGCTGCTCTTTGCCAGGGTGGCTATTACGAAGGTCTCTGTGAACTTCCTCTAATTAACAAGGTTGAGGGCGTAGAGGCACCTGCCAGCGATGAGCACACTGTTACTCTTTTCACACAATCAAAGAGCTGCGTTGTTCAGCCTGTTGTGATTAAATCCCCTTTCAAGGAGCAAAATTCAGCTTTTAAGCTTTTAAAAAAGAATAAGGTAATGAGTCATTCACACGAGCAGTGAGATGCATCACAAGAGCAGTGTCCTGTTCTTTTCTGAGTCATCTCGAGCCCTTACACAGCGACAACAAGCGCAGAGCCAGCCCAAGTAGCTAAGGTCAAATGGCGGCAGGGGAGTTGAGGTCAGAAGATGGGATGCTGATTTTTGCTGTGACATTCTTTTTGAAAGAGGGCTCTGTTCTATTTATTGTTGAGTGTTTCACTCATATTCCGTAAGAAGGAGAAAACACCCCTTTTTCCCCACAACAGACGGAATCATGAACTAATAGCACCGCCGGCTTCATCAGCTATCCTGCCATTTGCTGAACCCAAACAATGAGTAAAAAAAAAAAAAAAAGCAGCCCCCTAGGCTGCATTATGTTACCACCAAAGACAAAAAATCATATCTGTACTTTAATGGATAATGGTTATAAGACATTTTGAAAAACTTAAGTTCTAAAATCAGGCACAGTTAGACAAAAGTGGAAAAATAAATTCTGTACTGTGGCACTCATTGGCATGACTGGATGCACACTCTGTGTATTGCTACAGTTTGTGTGCTGTCTGAACCCCAGATCCCTTTTGATTTTGAAATCTAACTGATCAGCCAATACCTAAGGAGGGGAATGTTAGTAGTAAAAGTCTCCATTTTCCAGCAGCAAGCTGGAAAACAAGGTACGATAAGCAAGGTATGACCACGTATGGTATGTATGAGGAAATGGTAATAACGGCTATTGTGCAGAGCCTGGCTGGTCACACAGATGTCATTTATCTGTGGACTGCAGAGAAGACACAGTTTTCAAACCTGAAATGTAGTGGCTGGGCTTCGGCATGCAAATGTGTGTAATTACTGAGGCGGGGCTGAACAGGAAATGCAATTTTTTTTGTATCAGGTTCTTAAGGGGGGAGCCCACCTTAATGACAAGGTGAAGGGCTTTGATGAATGAATTAACTGTTAATCCTTTGGCACAAACCTTTGCAACAAGGCCAGAGCCATGTAGGGGGAGGTCCCATCTCAGACTTATGAGAGATTTCCTGAAGGAAAAACATGCTCAAGAATCAGAATTATTCTCCTTGCAGGCTCTGTGTAGTTGTTCATTTATTTATTCATTTTTAGATTTTTTTCCACCTGAACACTTCAACTGCTTTTATCACCATTATTGCATTTTGTGGATGAAATGAGGGAGTGAAGTCCAGGATCTTTGAAGAATATGATGCTTGTAAGGTGCTACATTTGGTATGATATAGAAGTAAAATATTCAGACAATACACAACTCATTGTTTTAAGTTGTATCCTAATAACCATACTAAGATGGAAAATAACCAACACATTCACTTGTAGTCACTGTTGATTGCACAGTGATATGATCACACAACAAAATATTCAAATGAATAGTGTGTGTGTTTGTGTGTGTTTTATTTCCATTTTTTAACAGCTCCAAGACCTTATTGGTCAAGCCTTTAACAGAAGAAATATACTGTTAATAACTGAGCAAATCTTTCTACTTTTTAGTAATTCAAATTGTTTATTTCATTTGAAACAAAGCGACACACATTTCCAGAAGAGAAGAATCGCAGCCGTAATTGTTTTTGTCATTTGTGCAGCGATTTTACTCCTGAATGCCTCGTTTTAGGCAGGAATTAATAAAAATTGCATGCGCTTCAGGTGCCACAGAGTTCAGCCTTTACCGCTCATCCCTGCCTGCAGCGGTGAATGCTCCCTTTCTTATTATCAGTTAATAATTCTCTCTCATTCAGGCAAATTAGGAAACTTGACTGTGTTAGAAAGTCCAGAATGTCGCTGCAGGCAGAGAGGGGGCTAAATGGCAGAAATTCCACCCTGAGCAAAGACGCATGAAGCACAACATTGTGTCCACCACAAAAGCCGCTCTGTAGTTTTGATCCTTGCTAATTTAATTAGCCCAAGAGGTAGCACATTAATTTGCCAAGAATTCTTCTGATGCAGAAAGCTGCCCCCAATACAAGGAGGGGAGGACCACAACCTGCAGAGAGAAAAGCACAATTTTTACTGTTGCGAATGGCTCCTGATGAAAAGTGGATTGTTTTGTCTCTCAAGTTTTCAGACAAAAAAAAAAAAAAATAGAAATGTGCATCCGTTGACATGCATATTGCAGGACATGGCAAGTGTTTGTGAGCCATTTCTCCTCTGGGCATGATTCTGATGCAGAACAAGAGCACAGCACAGTTGTGACGTCATGGATTAAAATTCAATTAAAAGTTTGTTTCAAATGATGTTTCTTTCATCTACTGAAATGAGACAGAGTGAGACAATGATATCTGACAAGCATAGTTTGCTGACAGGATGTTTCCAAATGTGCAGTTTTAAAGTGAAGATTTATCTTCACAGATAACAATAACAAATAAAAAGGACAAAGGGAATATGAAATGTGATCATGTTCATGAAGAAAAACTAGCAAATGGTAATTCCTCAGTACTGAACAATTCTACATCATTTTCTTTTTCTAATATCTAAATATGAATATCGGTCTAGGTACTGCTTTATATTATCAATGTAGTGAGAACATTACTCTACATACTGGTTTCAAAACTATTTGTAGAACATTTCAAGCCCTTAGTTAAGAAGGTTAAAGCTTCCTCATACACCAATATCAATTAAAGAAAGTCAATAATTCATATTGATAAGCCATGTTACTATACTCATCTTCCACAAAATACAGCTGACATCAGGTGAGAAAGTATGTGACCACACACCAGCATTCCTTTATTTTTCTTAGGTCCAGTTGTTTTGGTAATAATGTTGTAGCTAAATCTGTTATAGAGCCATAAACCAACATAAACCTACCAAATATGTCTATTGAAGGCCATGAAAAAAAGCTTCCTGATTTAAAAAAATTATGCTTTGGGACTTTGATGTTGGAAATCAAGGTTGTGTCCAAATATTGAAATATTATTTGGTCAAGGTGGGAAAATGGGTGTTTTCTTTTCCCTAAAATCATGTTACCGAGGAAGTCACACTGGTCGAATGTGGTTTGTTGTGAATTATGGTTATGGTGAGGATCAGGCATTGCCGCATTCTCTACACTTATGTACAACAGATTCGCTCACATTTGTTAGAACATATTTTATAAAAATCAGAGCACCTTTTAAACCATGCTGATCAATGTTTCACTAGCTCAATAAAACACAGGCATACAATATCATAGGAAACCTGCAAGAATAGTGCACAAGTTATTAGGTTTTACTGAAGCCCTTTGTTAACAATATGAGGATGATTATGATGATGATGATTATTGTTGCTATTATTAGTGTGTTGTTATTATTATTAGTATGAGAGTTTGAAAACTCTGTGCTATAAAGCATCTCATTGGCTCCCTCACATTAATGAAAAGAGTTGCGTAAGATGGGCTTGATTCTGCTCTCTGACCAGTGAGACTGCAGAATGCCACTGCTGACATGTCTGACACCGTGATTGGCTGAGCTGGCTCGGGGTCATGACCCGGGCCAAAGTGGACAAAGTGGCAGTGTGAGAGAGGCCTCAGTTTGACCTGTGATAGAGTGCTCTCCCTCTCCAAGTGAAGCAGCAAGACCGATCAAGCACACAGTAAAATCAAGGTTCACAGTAGATCATTAAAAACTGCTTCCTCTGACCTCGAAGTGAATAGTCTTTGTAGTCAGACTTTTTGAAGTTTAATCCGAGTGGATACGTGTGGCCCTGCATGCACCTGGATCTTGCATAACATGATATATATTAGTCTTCCATTTGGGATTAGCATTCCATTGTAATAACTTTTATATCGTTCTCATCATTTTTTAATCACATCCTTTATGTCAAAGACATAACATGCATCATTGCTATACAGTTTTTTTCTTTTTTAATGTATTTATGCAGGCTTTAAGATAGGCCAACACTGAGAACAGTTGATAGTACTAATTTGCAAGATATCACACAGAGCCTCTCTGATAATCTTTCATCTCAAGAACCTCTTCCCTGATTATTTCAGATTTAAGAGGCCCCACTGTATTCATTAAAGAATCACTCCTCATTTACATTTAGGCAATGCCATTGTTCTTTATGAGGGAACATACACATACTGCAAGGAACAACCTGCATTGCGCACACCTTTAAAGAAATCACCCCAGTATTTGCCCCCAAAAATATGTATATTTTTTTTGCAGTTTCTGGTCCATGATCTTGGCAGGGTGTTGTTCATAAAACAAATGATGTAGCATCAGAAATCAGTCTTTGTAGAATGAATAGTAAACTCTTAGCCCAAGTAAGCAAGGTTTCACTATGCAGACCCTTGTTTAGTTGAAACTGAAGTGAGCTTGGTTGTAGGCCTCCATATCTCTGAGTACTGAGCATTTGGGTGAGTTCTGTACCACATGCATGTTGCCATGGCCTCCCTTTGTCTGTGAAAGGCCTTGTTCACTCGTGGAAAGGAGAAGACAGGACACCCTCCTCCAAGTGGTGGTTTACTTTTCAGGGTAACCACGCCAGACACACTTCCTGTCACGGTGTGCTTTTTTGTTTACCAGCAGGTGAAGTCTCACACATGTAGCTGTTCCCATTTTCCCTTAAACAGAGGCAGACCCAATGCACGGCAATGCTAAAGGGTAGGTTCAGGCAATCACCGCACTCTGTTCAAATATCCTCCTGTATTTTTGACCCCTGTCTAAAAATAACTGGTAACATCACTGATAAGTTCACAACCCAGGCTTGTGTTTGTATGACACATGTACCATTTTCATATACACCACTTCATGAGAGTATGACACAGATGTTTTATTGATACTGTGATTTGGTCTGTTGATTCAGAGTGACGCATTTGTTCTTCACAGACTTCTGTTCTTTCAGCCCGGCGCGAGACACCATTTCTTAAACGTGTCCCTTTTTTGTCCATGAAACTAGGTGCATTTTCACAGTCTGAAAAGGTAAAAGCCTGAGCGTACCAGCGAGCAAGGCTCAACAAGATGAATAATTTACCACAGTGTGTTTGAACAGGTACGGAAATAATCCTCCAGGAAAGAGGGAGTGTGTCGGATATCGCTCTCCCTCTTCAAAAACAACTTTCAGTGAAGAGGCTCTCTGAACGTATCACCCGAGTCTTATGAAATATTGAAGGTTGTTAGTTATCGTGAGAGCATGCCATCCTTCTGCTCCCGGTGCGTGATTGCGGACGTGCAGGTAGGCTGTCTTGCACTGCGGAGCAGACAGGATTAACTTCATCTCTGATGTTGCGCGATGTTATGCGCTCGTTTCAATTTTTCCCCAATTCTCGGCTGCTGGAAAGACATGTGGACTTTCATATCCTGTGCATCAGCACTCCGTGAAAATTGACGAGGGTGTCTGTCGGTACAGCGAGCGGCATGACACATGAAAATGGACAAGAAATTCTGCTTCTGTCAAGTTCTTGAATAATGTCATGCATGATTACGACAACATATGCTTCCCTCTTACAACAGCCATCTCTGGACTTGTGTTACTTTTAAATCTGAGGCTACATCTAAGGAGTCGTATCCATTTTCTCCTTTTTCTCATACATTATGGTGACAATATATATTCGATTCATACACAACCACATCAAGGCGGTCCTGAGCCTCACATCATATTGGCTCGGTTTCAGGCTGCATTTAAGAATTCTTTTAAATGTAATATCTGAAAATAATCTGATACTTTCATAAAGTCTTTTTATGTAAAAGGATGGGACAGGGACATTTCCACAAGGGTTACACAGAAGCAGAATACTGGAGTGTAAAGTTGCTTGGACTCCAAACATCTGTAGCGGAGTATTTGCCTGCGATAAAACAGGGCAGACATGATTTGTACACTCCTTCATATATCTCTTACATGACACCACAGCTCACTTACCCCAACATAATCTAAATGCATCAAAACACAGTGAGGGGGGAACAGGGGGCTTAATTTACCCATGATGCCCTCTGTCTTGCCTTTAGTCTAGCAGTGCCCATCTAGTTCCTGCTTGACTGCCACCGTACTGTCCTGCAGTCAGAAGGAAGAGGGGGAAGCGCCCGCGGGTGGAGAGATAATTAAGCAAGCGCAGTGACAGCTGCGGCAGGTCCTGTGCAAGCCTGGCTTCACTGAGCTGAATTAATAGCATCAGCAGCCCCGCCAGCCCCGCCGTCTCCATTAACATTTGATCATTAATTATTACCCTTTGACAGCGCCGATCCCCAACCTGCCCAGGAGTGCGCCCACCTCACCTGTCCCCACATGAACACGCGCCACCTCAGTCAAAGTTCCACATGATGAACTACCTGTGTTACGTCTTCCATTCTTCTCATAATAAGCACATAGCGTCTGTTGCTGGATCATGCAGCACACTGCTTAATTCATCAATCCGGTGAGACGTTCCACAGTCTTTCTTTCGTTCACCACCCTCTCCCACCTGATATTGTTTTTTGCTTTTATGCACTGTGGATGGTGTAATATGAGGCAACCCTGCGAGCTGGTCTCAGTCAGCAGGTTTTATGCTCAGCATTTAAAGGACCTGGCTCATACACAGCCTCCCAATTAGGAGTAATCTTGGGCTGCCTGATGTTAATTTAGGTGAAGAAGTCTAGAGTCTGGTGTCAACCTGAGCCTGCCAAGCCAGCCTGTGGTGAAAGATTCAGAAGAGCTTTTTAAGACAGAGGATCTGGCATTCCTCTACAAATGTTTGCTCTCTGATTGTAGAGACATATACCAGAGGTCTTGCCTTGTCTTCAAATACAGAAATGAACAAGACTAAGAAATTGATAAAAATTGAATATATTTTCCATAGTTTTGCCACACAAATGAGGGCATTATGTCACAGCAATAATTGTTTTAAAAATCACCATGCTCAAAGTGTGACACAGGCATTTTCTCTGGATAACGTAGATTACAGCAGCTCAGGTAAGGAGGGCACATGGGGCCTGTGCCACTGCACTTACAAAGTATTGTGCAAATTGCTGTTTCACTGTTTGTTCAGGTTTACATTATTAAACAGGCTGCTGAAATGCTTCTTGTCTATTGACTGGCAATACTGACGACCGCCTGTGCAAGTCTGTTTGTCTGTCTGCACCAACCCCCCCAAACAACCACTACCCAACTGCCCACACAACATGCTGAGTATTACACCCAGGTTATGTAAGTACGGCCGGCCACCGGTATCTGTTTAACTGCAAGCGCAGCTGTGGTTTCTTCACTGCTTAGGGAGGAAGAGCCACCATCACTTCCCCTTTTTTTCCTTTCTGGTTGCAACATCTTTCAGGCGAACAGGTGTGTGCAATCAGCCACCACACTGGCCGTCTTTCTAAAAACACCAGTGGCATGTGAAACCCTCTGGTCAAGGTTAAACAACCCTGTCTTCCTGTTCGCCATTGATGAGTCATTCCACTCGCAGAAAGGAGTCCTTTTTTCCCCTCTGTGAAGCATATAGAGGGTGACCGTGTTTACCCTCTTTGTTTTTTTGTCAGATTTGTGTAATTGGCGCATACAAATAAAAAGGTATTATGACAAGAACAGTGTGTTCAGCCACCTACAGAGTAATAAGCTTTGGCATTTCCCAACAGTCTAGAGCAACTCTCTTGCTGCAGACAGTAAACTTGCTGGTCGAATACATTACATTACATTACATTATTGTCATTTAGCAGATGCTGTTATCCAGAGCGACTTACACAGGTTGCAATTTTTTACGTTACCCATTTATACAGCTGGTTGTTTACTGAGGGATTTCTGGGTTAAGCACCTTTCCCAAAGGTACAACAGCAGTGCCCCAGCGGGGAAGCAACCTTTGGGTTACGAGTCCTGCGCCTTACCATTATGCTACACTGCCACCCATATTACACTACCAAATACCATACTAAGTAGCCATATTTGCTAAGACTCTTTGTTGGTACACATTTGCATGTGTAAGTAGTAATGAACTTGCATCCCATCACACAGTACTGCAAGTGAGGTAATGATTACAATAGCATATTAAGGGGCAAAGTGAGCATGTACGAGGGCTGGGCTGGCTACGCATGCTGTGCAGTTATTCAATACATGTGCAATTCTGTGTGAAGAATTACTTTATAGTCTTAGCCTTAGATTTACTGTTTACCAGTTTCCACCTGTCCCTTCTAGTTCTGTCAGTCGAACCTAAGATGAAATAGCTTCCATGGTCCACTTTGTGAATCCATTTAATTTATTGGATTGATTTTACTTGTGTGATATTGAGTACAGACATATGTTCATGCATGTTTTGTACATTATAATTATCTGAATGTGGGTGGCCTCAAAATGTTAACATAAAGCAGTAAGACAAAAAGAGGTCATCCAATGATGGAAAGAAAGGAGAAGTTATAGGTGATGGGAGGGGAGTGTGATCATATGTGGGGTTATTAGCTTTGATGTTCAGGGCAGCAGGTGTTTGAAGGTACTAACTGAACAGTTAGCTCTATATTGGGCATATGTGTCATGTGATAGATATGGAAAATGATTAAGAAAAGAAAGTGAGAGATGAAGTGGGGATTTACAAGGTATGCTGCTGAGAGTCGAGGGACTAGAATGACATCTGTGGCATCAACTGACACATAGATCAGACAAGAGAGAGAGGATCAAGAGAGGGCCCACGGTTCAAAGAGAAGTGAGATATTAAATGAAATTATGCTGTGTAAGCGTTTAGTCATGTCTGCTGTGTAAGAGCCAGAATTAGTCCTATTACCCATCTGCGTCATTTTCACGTGAGCCTCTTGGACTTACTTCATTGTTTTTGCTATAAACTCCAGCATACCGTTTGATTTATACTGCTTCAGCACCACTTCTTGTTCCTGACACTGTTGAATCTACTGCAAGACTTAAGGGTTTATTATATTGTGTGCACCTCAGTTTTATGACCCTCATAAAATATTCTTACCTTAAAACAACAAACCATTATGAGCTCAGGACTGCACTGCTTGTTGCCACAGTGGAAGTACACCGTGCGGATTCATGGGTATGTGTTTTAGTCCAGGTTGATGGTGCGTGAGCAAAGGGCAAGTTCCGTTGCAGTACAGTTATTTTTTACTCCATGCCAAAGGTGGGGCTGGACACATTGTTGTGTAATTCTGCAACAGTACATCCTCTGGAAAAAAAGGGGCCATGCTTAAGCTTGGACTGATGGAGCGCTCACAATGAATAGGTTATTAGCCCCAGTTATGAGGGTTGATCTGAGCTACAGAATGCACCATAGAATTCATATCTGTACAGGGATCTTAAATTAAAGACCAGCGATGACATATTTTTCACACTTAACATCCCTCTCAATTGATATTAGAGACGCAGATCACAAGACACGTTGACGGTATAGTCCATACATATCTCTGTCTCGCATTAGACACTGGTTCCATTCATCAGCCTTTTTAAGTGCCAATCATTTGCTATGGGACTTAATGTCTACAAGGGGACCTTTCTTCTGCATGCCTGCGATATGTCTTCCTGTGAGCCTCTCCTGAGTTTCCACTAAAGCATCGGTAATTATGAAAAGTGTGGCCCCAAGCTTGGGTGGGTAGATGTCTTTGCTGGGAGTGTACATAGATGTCAATTTAAGTCCCGATCGGGTTAGACTGAGTTTGAATTAAACACATTTGTCTTCCCTCCGCAAAGCACTGTGGAGGAGATACCCATGCTCCAATTATTTTCCATTAAAAAAGGGACAATTGATCTGAACTTCTGGTAAATTAGCCAATAGCCATACCCTCAATGACTTCCTATTGGGCAGGGTGGTGGCGATGGGAGGGGGAGAGTACCCCCGTGAATCAGCACTACAGATCTATGCAGGCCCCGGCCTCCCACTGTATACTGATTGAATCCCATCCTGAGAGAGAAATGCTGGCCTCTGTGTGCCTGAGAGGGCCTGCGGAGAAACGCCGGGCCTCCGTATGCCATTGTCCAGATGCCTCCCCCAAAATCGGAAGCGGTTGTCAATTCGACGCAAACGGGAGGCCAAGATGTGAGTGGCCCATTGTCCACCACTGACTGAGTGAGACTGAATGGAAATGCGCCAGGCATCACAAGATTGATTTGAGCCTGTTGCTGCTCTAAGCATTAAGAGGGGACTCAGACACTGAGTATCTATTTCCACACAGTTTCATCATGTCTGCGAACACATGTGAATAACAAGCCCCGAAGAATTGGACACACTACATTTTCTTGCTGTGAAAACATTCAAGAAGATTGAGATGAACTTACGTACGGCAAACACTGCTGCAATTGTATTATAACAATTTCAAATAAAGATGCAAGTAAAGGAGAGAAGAATGTTTCACAGAAACAGGAATAAAAAAATTAGGTGTGGGAAGGCTTAAGTTGAGGCCCAGAAATTCTCCTGGTGTTTTTCCGCTAGATATGTTGAAACGGCTTTTATTGCCACCTTCTTAAAGAAATATAACAGCTGCCTAGCCACATAATTCCTTAACCTGTGAAATCTGGCCGCGTTTCCTTCAGAAATGTAAATATCCAGCGTTGCCAATCGCATTACAATATGAAGTCATCGGAGGTATGACAAACACATAGTTCAGAGAGAAACCATTACATTTCCCCTTAAACTGCTCGAGCTGGAACCGGTGCCAGCATTTTACACAAAGGCTCCCTTTTTCTCCTCCAGCGATTTGCAAATCCCGGTCTGAATACACCCTTCAGTGCACAGAACACCTTGAGGTTAGCACATCTCTAATCATTATTTGATGACAGAAATCTGTAAGCATCACATCCCTAGGAACAAGAACACTGTCTCTTAGCAACGCGCCTGGATATTCAAACAATGTCATTAATGCGTGGCACCTCTTAGCAGGTGGGTGAGTGCAAGTGTTGATAAACATTCGCACCAAGATCAGCCATGGTGTTTGCCAACATCACAATTGATAACACAATTTTATGACTTTGTTTACAAGGCCACTGAATTCACTTCTAAATCAAATTATAGGTGTCATTAAGACAGGCATTGCTTGAATGCCTTCTTTTTTAACACAATATACAGTAACTCGGAAAGTGCATTCCCATTTTGAAAGGTTGTTTATTATTATTATTATTATTGCTAATAGTTTATTTGAAGACCACCCACCTCCCCTATACACACACACAGTTTGAGAGGCAACGGTCTGAGACAAGAAGGAAAAAAATTGACCTTGCAGGACCTGTGCTGGGAGGCATAAGGAGGTGGATGGAAAGAGACTTATGTAGTGCAAGTACCTACAATGAGGGTACCTGCCCTAAATTGTCCCTACTCATTCATCTTAGCTTAGGGCAGGTGCAGTGTAGTTGAACTGTTCCATTCACCTTTGCTTAAAAGGGCAGCAGATTCCAGGAGACAGAAGGGGAGGTGGGGTCAGGGAAAATAGCATATAGAGGCAGGTGCAGAGATGCAGATGGAGAGAAACAGCTGATAGAGAGGGAGAGAAAGAGAGACAGAGGGAGGAAAAGAGAGAGACAGGAGGATTGGACAGGGAGAAATAAATTGAAAGTAAGAGACAGAAAGATTGGACAGGAAGAAATACAGAGACAGGGACGGAGAAAGAGAGAGGAAGATGACATCTATCTGGTTTAAAACTAAGCCAGAAGAAAGCCCATAATGCCTGGAATTTCTATTTGATGGTCTGCATTGCATATGTCATTTTGTCATTTTATTGAATATTGTACTCAGTGTCTAAGCATTACATTATTTTGGATGCGGAAGGAAGGTTTTAGATCAACGGAGCAGCATTTAAAATGCCCTTATTCTTCTCCCCTTTTCAAACTGAACTGTTTATTATTAGATGATCAATAAAGACAAATGGCCAGGTCTTCAGAACAATGCAGTGGCCCAGTGTTTGCTTGTCTCCAGGACTGTCTATATCTTATGGTTTCCGATATTCTTCCTGGATGGAAATGATCACAACCCTCTTATTGACTTACTGTACTTCCAACTCATTTCATAGCCAGCTATTGTGTATTGTATTTGATTTATAAATATATTTATTTTTTTTATTTTTCAAAGACTGAAAAGAACAGGTTTTGATTTTCATCCATGACAGAACAAGTTTGTTTCCATAACTCAATCAGTTATGAAAAAGTCCATAACTGATTAAGTATTGGAAACAAATAGCAATGTGAAAATGTAGCAACATTTCGTTTGCTTTGCAGACTCTCTTATCTTTGTGCAAATGAGCCACCAGGCAACCTTAGAGTTATTAGCCCTGTTCCCTACCCCTACACTGCACTACTGCCCCAGTACATCTACTTCTATAAGCATGACTCCTGTCTTGACAGAAAAGGGTTAACTGCTACATCCTTTGCTAACAAAAAGAAGTGGTCTTGTACAGTTTGTACCTTGTACCTGTTGCCTCCAAGGTAACACCGCCGCATCGCATCAATAGTTTGGAACAGGGAATAGATTAACAGAGCTATAAATCTACCTGAGGCACCTGGGCAGAGATGAACCATTCCTGAAATAGGTAACAACCACAATTCTGGCATCCGGACAGCTTGTCCATTTTTCAGTGTCAGCCTCTTTAAATTAACTCCTACAAAACTGTCGTGGCTGAGGAATGTGATATGGAGGTGAAACAGCCGGACGTTGCAATATAGATTAGCTCATACATTAACTGCAAGATGGCAGCATGAGCTGACCCAGATGTGGATCACCCAAAGAGGAAGGGCAGAGGGTTGCAACACATGCACCGTCTCAAGCATGTAAACATTATCTAGTACACCTCTGGTACCTTCACCTCTTGACATCAGCCGCTTGTTAGACTTTAAACAGGTAACACATACTCATTAACAGGCTGTGGTCAGAACCTGTCCAGGTGTGAAAAGAACTGACTCGCCTTCCCTTAGAAGTGATGACATTTAAAAGGAGACACAGGCCATGAGCATGTGCTCTGAGCTGAGGCCAACAGGACCTGCAGATCCCTCACAACAGCAATGGCTTTACATGGCAGCACTTCGTAACAGAAGGCACATTTAGAATGTTTATGTTTAAAAATCATGTTAAGACATACAACCGCCGGCTGTGCCAAAATTAGACCCATCAGATTATTGGAGATGCAAGCCAACATAATCACAGAATTTAAATCAGATTAGGTCTAATTACTGTGTTGGTGCTGTTCATATATTGTTTACCAGTTGCGGGACGTCTTAATATCTGCCCCAAATACTATAATGATTTATTTATGAGCAGTGCAGTGAACAGACTTTACAGTCTTCCTAACTGCAGAAGGAGGTGCAATAAAAGATGTATTTTTTCCTACTCATTGTGCCCATGTTTTAGTTCCACTAAAACCAGAATAAAACATGTAGCTTGCTCCGTTGGGTTGGTATTGAGAATGAGTTTTGGTGCCAAAGCGTGCACAGATTTTCACAGATAGGGCCTTTTACTCTGAATTAAAATCAGCAGCTTTGGTCAGAACTGAGTGATTTCATTTTTGGTTTGTGTTTGGTTAACTGTAGCAGAACTACAAAAAAGAGAGCTTCTTCTGAGAGTGGCATGTTTCGCAGATAAACAGAGCAGTCAACCTGTTGGCAACGTAATATTGAAACTGGTTTTGATGGTAGATGACTGGGAGCTGTAGGCCAAACTGTAGGCCTTTTCTTCATACGACTGTGCTCTTTAGGTAGCTAGGCTGACACATGCAGCATACAGCAGGTAAAATGCAATGCGATGTATACATTATGACAGTGCATTCATTACCATGTGCTTAGAGGGAACAGTTACTGTGCCTCAAATAAAAATGTTAATCTTTCAGCTGAATAAGTGCAGAAGTAGGGAAAATTCATTGCAAAGTGATGCTTTCTCTTTTCTTTACACATAAATGCAAGTGGTCAAATGGTCATTGCAGGAATTCTAAATGGTTTTGGGAAACTGATGTTATTTTTTCACCAACAATGCAAAGATGCTCTAAAAAAAGGTGACTTGGAAATACAAATCAACAACAGACTCACAATGAGGACAGTAAAATGGTTTGAGGGAGGGAAAGAGGAGGGGGTGTTAAAGTGTCGTCACTGTCATATGTATTGATCTATGACAAAAATGATAGAAATGTCCTCAGTGGGGAGAAAAGAGCTGTTCGGAATTCATGTGATGAATCAAATATTCTTAACAAGACGTGCTGAGGCATTTTAGCCCCTATTTCTTTTATTGCATTACATTAATCAAAAGCTGTCCAGGACATCCATCTGGACACAGTGTCACCATGATGTTCTGTAAAAACATCCTTTAGAGAGGGATCACTCCTGACAGCAGTATCAATTGTACTGTCTTAAATGATCACTGCCACTGCATTACTTGAAAATTAACAGCTAGAATTTATGTGAGTGCCTTCCTCGGCTTCCTTCATAGCTGACTCGGAGAAACAAATAATTGAATTGGTACAAGTACATAAACCATTCCAATGGCTAATGTAACAGGCCTAACTGGTTTAACTGAGGCAAGGCCACGGACATGAGTGGGGCTGTAAAAATCGGTCCCCACTCTCTCCCGTCCCTCCGTTCCTCTCTCCTCCTTTTCCTTTGCTAATTCAAAGAGCCATTTGACCATCTGTACTGCTCATTTGCATTTCCTGCCGTTGTCTCCGCCGCTGACAGCAATGCGACCACCCTGCAGAGTCCCGAGAAAACGAAGCGGGGAAAGTGCACTCCGCTCGTGGAAAATCTGAGGAAACTTTCACACAACTCCTCTTTCATGAGGGCTGGCATTGCCTCGCGGTCATGTGGTCTGGGCCAAGGCCGAGAAGATATTGACATATAGATATTGATAGATATTGATAGATAAAAAGATATTGATATACTGCAAGTGTAATATCATCCGGCCATCTAAATCACACTTCTCAGTAGTTCCCCCACCTTTATTTTAGATGATTATGTATCGCATCATTCATTTCAAACCATATAATGCCAGAATGGCTGACGTTCTTGTGAATGTTAGGTTAAACGCAGCACCTGCCTTAAATGCATGACAGGTAAAGTACAAACAACTCAAGACATTTACCGAAGATGATCTGACCACAGTGGAATGTAATCTTTTTTTTTTCCCAACATCATATTTTGGTCTGCAAACACACAAGCTATGTGTCATGGCTCCTCTTCCTAGCCCAGAGTAGATGGTCATACAGCAAAATGCTAGCATGCTAGATGAAATTTGCATGTGCTAACAGCGCAGTGCTCATGGTCACCTATTCTTGTGAAACTGTGGCTGAAAATGTTCTCACATGCTTTACAGTTTGTTTTATTTATTTATGTCTTATTACATATATGCATACTGGAGACATGTCGTTCCATGGTGCCATAAATTTTGTAAACAGAGTTTTGCTTTTAGCTTTTCACAGGTAAATAAACAACTCCTTTTAGCCTGTGAGCTCCACAGCTATTTATTGTTTGTCTATAGAAGCCTATAATCGGGAGCATTACCCGGTGATAATATGCTTAGTGCTCAAGTAAGGCGGGATAAACACTCCAGTATTTGCAAAGGTATTGCACTTGACACATCTTTTACATGTACATTTTATGCAAATACTGCAATTTGATTGTTTCTGGAAGTGGGTGGATTTTTTTCGTACCGTGGCCACTCCCAGGCAGATGCAAAATCATCACATGATCTGATGCTGTAGATGTCAGATTTGCAATAGTTGCTGTGTTTTGCTTGTACATCTAATTTATATCTAGCTGGCTTTTTGTTTTCAAGCATAATTGAGCCCTGCAAAAGACTCCTATGATAGTTATAAAAGTACATTTTTTTACCCTGGCAAGACAGTCAATGGAAATAACAGAAAATATTGCTAGATCCAAAAATGAATAAAATTAACAATGATTCACAATGTTGACTGTACAAGATACAATTCTGGCTCAATTCACTGAAAACACAACAGAAAAAAAAATCAATTCTAACATCTGGGAGTGATATATCAGTGACATAGGCAAAGCCAGAGAACTTGAAAACCTCACCTGCAGATGAGCTAAACATCCTGATCTGATTTTCCATATCCTCTTTGTAATAATAATCCTAAAGCACTGAACTATTTAGGTAGGCTATTTAAATTTATATGGATGAAGAAAGTTTACCACCTACCACATAAATATGTTATTCACAGCCGTATCTGAAACATGAAAGCAACATGAAACCCTCTGTTTCAAAGCTAAAAAACAACATATCAAATTATCTTTCATCTATTTGACAGCGGGGTCTGTCTTAATTGGGATAAACCTACTAATGGGGGTTTGTGCTGCCAGTGGTGCAAACCTGCTCTCTCCCGAGGAATGAGTGAGATAACCATGGACTATATCAGGTGACATGCAAAAAAGGGTATTCTCAAAAACTGATGAAAATATTTCAGCCACAGTGAGAGATATATCTGAAGCTCATCTTAATGAGGTCTCTTAACATCTACACATAACATTTCCTCTCACAGCCCTTGGATTTAAATTGAATCTGTTGATTTTAACATTAAACAACAGTTTTCTATATGTTAGAATTATTCAAAATGTACATCCCATATTTTATTTGCCTCACCGAAAAAGAGCAATAGCATTCATGCCAAAACCCACAGTATTCTCAAAAGTTTTGTCCCTGACACCCATTAAATAAACTTAGCCCTGTAAACCTCAATAAACATCAAATTTATAAATTGCTAGGATAGTCTTGTGGTATGTTTCTGATGCTGTCATTCTTTGATGAAAACTACTTGGACAAAAACAGAAAAATAACAAGAGGTTCCAAAGCAAAAAGGTCTTGTTTTGACATAAAGATTAATTTACCAGGTTCCTTTTCTGGTGAAAAAAAAAAAAACATTGCAAAAAGGATGAAGAAAGATGAGAGGATCTTTTGATATTTATCAGCCTGAACCTCACCAATGATCTCTCCCAGGACTGCAAATGTGACAATTATACCAGGTTGTGCTTTCCATAGGCAAGTGGCCAAAGTGCATCTCCAGTCAAAATATCCAGGCCAGTTAACAAGCGCCTTCTCTCTCTCTTCATAGACTGAAGAAGAAAGGAACCCACAGCCTTGAGACATGAACAAAGGGAAGAATGGGGCAAAACAGCAAGGCCCCCAGAAGGCTTCACTGGAGTTTGCAGAAGAAAATGGTGTCAGAGACTCGATGTGATCAAGGTGTTTTGGAGATAACTCCTGAAATGTCCGCGCAATGCACAGGAAAGCTGGAACCAGGCCCGCGGGTCTGCTTTCTTTTTGTCCCCCCATTAATGAACTGCCTTGATTCTACAGCCCTTTTCTGCCTGCACTACACCTTGCCTATTTTGCCCACAGTCCTGTCAGCTCATTGGTCCCATTGCTCAATCTTCGCCCTCATTTTTTTCTCTTTCTAAACGCTGTCTTATAGGAGCCACGGCCACACAATGGCCATCTAAACTCATTAAGTAAATTCCGAAAGAGCCATAAACGAATCGTTTTTCTTTGGCCAGAGATATCAGGTTTAATTAGGTGACCGTTTTTGACAGGGTGCAAAAACAAAAGGCGTGCTCATATTTGAAAAGGTTCAGGTCCTGTTCAGGGCCTCACGTTTTCCCACTGTAGCAGACTAATGACTGAGGGTTTGACAAAAAAGGGGGGGAAAAACCTGCCCTGGGAAGGCAACGGGGGACGGTCTCTGGCTCAGACAAAGGATTCCCTGGCTGGGACCCACTTTCTCCCCACCAGGTGATTCTCTCTTCTCATTATGAGACAATGGGCCAACAGACACACACGGATTGTAAACACTTCAACTGCGCCGTGAAACCATCGCGCCATGCTGTCGGCCCAGTTTACCACTAGGGTCACGTACAGTGTGGACCACCATCGGGTCTGTCCACCAACTTTTGCAGAATGAGCCACAGGGACCACACTGGGCTGTCTGTGCATCTGTGCAGTGCTGTTGGGAGTGATGCTTCCATGAAATCATTAGTTTTCCTCAATCTTTTTTTGTATACATCTTTGTATAATGTGATTAACAGTTGAATCGAAATAATTTCAACACTACAATTTATACAAAGAAGCATTGCTAATATGAAGACTTTTGAGATGCATGTCTCTGTGTTTATCGCTACAAGAAGCCCCCCCCACACCAGCCCCAGCACATAAAGGACTGCGTTCTGTTAACTAGATGCTCACACTGAAATACACATACTATGAATAGCGGCCTTATATCTTCACAGTATTTGGACGTTAGTCAAGGATTCTCCACTTACATTGTAACAAGGCAACCTCCTTAACATAGGATTTATAAAGTATAGCACTCTAGTAAATTGTATTGCCTCTGTAATGCAAAGGCATTGTGTAAGTGTGTGTGTGTGTGTATGTGTGTGTGTGTGTGTGGGTGCGTGCATGTCTTTGTTTCTCAGAAAAAGCACCGTATAGTCAAAGGCAAAAATCTTTAGAAGCAAGATGTCTGACATTTTTGCTATACTCACATTTGTATAAACATGTGTATCTAGTATAGTAGCAGTATAATATGAGTACATAAACAAGCAAAAGTGACAAAAATAAAGGTGAATGTGGTCCATTTAGCACACATTATGAATTCAGGTTTGTGTACTTGATGGCATTAGTCTTAGCCGCACGCTCCTCTTTAAGCTTTAAAACAGGTGAGGAGAAAATGAGTCTCGCCCCCGTCCCTTTCAAAAATGATCAGCATGTCACATTCACGATCAGGAGATGGTTTGGCGATGCTGTTTCAGCGGCCGCGCGGAGAGGAAATAAGGGTGTCAAGTATCCGCGGCAGTTCCGCTTCTGACAAAACGACTGATCTGGGGTGGCACAGCATGCTCGCAGGAGGCTCCTCGGACCCCTCCTCAGGACGGACGCCCTGTCAGAGGCTGCCGGATTCACTTGCGCGGGGGGGGAGACCACTCTGCGTCTCGCGCCTCACAAAGCCACGAGTGCTGTAATTGCAGGCCTAGGTGGGATCGTTTCTAAAACCCAATGCCAGCGCTGGCGAGTGTATGGCATAGAGATCTGTGTGGGGACAGGCGCAGTTAATCCTCCTGGTGTATCATGGGAATTCTGAGCCGTAAGACCGGCGCTGTAACCCCCGTGGCAGGACCCCAAACAGGTGCCAGGTGCCTCTTACGGCACAGCTGTTCAGTCAGACTGCATTCCTCCCCACCTCCTGTGGCCTCTGCCCCTGTGGTTAGTGGGAAATACATATCCCCTGCTCCTCTGCTGCACTTAAGCATTTCTAATGGCTTCAAGAGCCAGCCATTTTTTTTTCCACCGTAGAGACTGCTAAGAGGGTAATCACTAACAGGTGGGGGTCATTTTTAGATGCTGCTATGTGTGCTTTTTTGCGAATGTGAAAATAATGAAACGGAGAGGCTTGGAAGATGTTTAAGATTCTCATGTTGTCAGACTTTTGAATGCTTCTAATGACTGGTTGTGCAGTTGGACATTTATTTAATGTGCACCACTTCAGCCAAATTGAATTTTAGTGGACAAAGCATACACACGCACGCGCGCGCGCACACACACACACACACACACACACACACACACACACACACACACACACACACATTCTCCTGGACATTAGCTGCTGACAGACCACTGCGACAAAATAGGTTGATCTTTTATGCATGGTCAACCAATTATAGTTGTGGAAATACGGGTAGCCTTACAAAGCACTGTGCTGTCATTCAGGGGTGTAATGCAAAGTTCGGCCCCAAGTTCCCTGTTTAACAAGGAGTGCTGATAGCACACTGCTGCAGTGTCATAGAACAGTGAATTTATCTTAGTGGCTGCTGGTTCTACCCGACTACTGCATCTCTAACATTTTTTTTCACAGTCTTTTTTTAAGTTAGTATTCATACAAATACTGCTGCCTGCATTACAACCCAGAAGAATATAAAACTTATTACAAAGACTGCTGTAACAGTTTTGTAAAATGGAGGATAACATTTGCCCCTAGAATATGGATGCCACAGTTTATATCAAATGGAGTATAAAATAAAATTGCCATGTTTATTAGTCTCCTGTACATCCAATACACCTCACCATTAAATCCTGCACTAACATATAAAGCCTTCACTAATATATAAAACTCATTCATCTATTAAGCAACATCTTTCAGTTTTCTCACAACACCAGTTGTGTGGGAATCTTACCTGGAGCATCAGCTCTTAACACTTCAGATAACATAACTAATGTGAGTCATTACTGCATATGTCTAACACTTCCCATAAAACACTTCCTATGGTATGGATTGTATCAATATAAAAAGAGTGTGAATAAATGATGAATGTAAATTGTGTATTTGTATGAAATGTAGGCCCAAAAACATGCTGTCCACTACACTGCAATATCTTACCTTGCAGGGCACCGGTAATTTAAGACTTTCCGCACTGTAATACACTAAACCATCATAACCTGTCTCTTCCCATTTAGTTTAACCTACAACCACCACATACTGATTTGGCTGTGTGTGGCTTCCTCTATTGCCATTTATTACTCTGCTCGACTCCTGAAATTCTGTTTGCAATTTAAGTCCACAAATTAGAAGCGTAAGTCATCTGTTTTCTATAATCCCCCTGTCAGGCCGGGAGTCTCTGGAGCGAGCCATTCGTCCGCTCGCTCGGCCTGGCCTGCCATGCTCCCCCCGCTGCCTCTGTGGATGGTCTGGGGGAGCCAAGCGCTGAAATAAAGCACCCCCCCCCAAACCACCACCACCAATCCTCATGTTTGCACCCCCTCCCAAACATAAAAAAAGGAAAGCGAGTTGAATGTGCCAGTGAGGTATTTAATTTCAGAATGCCCCACACCTTATGGAGACGATGTTGTGGAGGAAGCTACCTCTTTTAACACAGTGGTGACCCTTTTCAAAAACACTCTTCAACATCTTTTGTGGCAAAAAACAATTCATACAATAAACAATGTGTGGCGAACTTGGCTTAGCACTGTTTGGTGTGGTTTATCAAGCAAGAATTTGATAGAACAGGTAGGGGAAATTATTAATTTCCCAATGAACTATCTGCCTCCTAAAATATGATTGCAATTCCAGAACTGGTCATATTTCTTTAAGGTTTTGTGATAAACTCTCTTCATTTACGTGGGAAAAATGTGAATCTTGGCTCTGTAACCATTTTTCTCTGAAGTAAATGGTTCGGCCTTTGCAATGGTATTTGAACTCTTTACTCAGATCTACTATGTCCCCATTTGTCAGGAGTAAGTTGGACAAAGTGGACTTCCAGCATGTTAATCATATCTGAAAGCTGTATACAAGTTAATCTAGGGAATAGACCCAGTTCCCATATTCCCTTCACGGTACAACTGTCTCAGTGTATATTTCTACCTGTGTGAGAGTAAGTCTGTGTATATCAATTTGTCATTGTGTGTGTGATGCATGCATGTAGTGCATATGTGTCTTTAAGGAAAACAAAATCCATCTTCTGCAGGATGGCTGAGAGACTGAAGGGCTCATTATTATGCTCTGAGTAAATGCAGAGTAAGGCTTCATATTCCAATTATTTACTTTTCATTTCTGTCTGGGTTGCACTTTCATCTCAGTATTAGGGGGATATCAGAGCGAAAACAAATATTCTATTTGTTTCTAAAATCTTAAAAAAAGGTCTCATAAATAAAATACCTTTTAATTTGCTGATGCGGACAAATTAGCTGCTGATTTCAGCATGAGGTGTTTGGGCCATGGTGAAGGAGTCTTAATTATTACGAGAGAAACATTTGTTGTTTTGTGTTTTTTTTTCATTGTGGTGCTTTAAAATTTACAAGAGTAGAATAAACAATTTGATGATGTTTCCAATTAGCTGAGCACTGCACTCTCGACATTAATGGTATTCTGCTAAATGAATTTCTAGACTAAGAAATGTGTTTAAGGATTTAATTGAAGTTACAGTTAACAGACTATGCATGGACAAGGTTACTAACGCACTTGGTTTGGAGTCTGTGGCTCCCTGTGGACATCATAGACATGGTTACGCAAGGAAGGAGAGGGAGATGAGGTGGAGAGATTCTGAAAAACAGCCAGCACAGTCATGTCATGTGGGTGTTAATTCTGGTTAAAAACACAGTTTATCAGAATTTGATTGATTCTCTTTCTGAAAAGTTAAATCACAAAATGACAAAAACTGAGGGTCTCTGTGGATGAGTGGGGGGGAATGTGGGGATGGTGGACATCAGCATTATCTACTATAAACGTGGCAAAATATTTCTCTGCAATTTTTTATACAAAGTTACTGCAAAAACATCTCTGTAATGCACCTGCTTCCCCACTACTAGTTTACACCAAATCCCATCTGTCCCCAGACCCCCTTAATGTAATGATTACCCAAGTATTATTTTCCTTTGGATGGCTGTAGAGATTAAGATAGATAGAAGCCTATGGATAAACTAAGTTACTACAATCCCAAAATGATCACTTTTTCGTTCCCAATGCACATATAGAATGGAAACAAATTAATGTTTTATTTAGCGGAAAATTACATATTAACAGATGTTCTACACTCTAAGAAAGCTTTAATTATACTACTATCAGTATTCATACTGTATGCTAGAGCTAAGCAGTTAGAGGTAACACTTTAGATTACGTGCTGTTGATTAAGCATTGATTAAGATTTGCTTTTTGCATTATGCATGAATCTGTGGTGAATCTGATGAAATCTGATAAATTCAAGTGGAAAAGAGTTTTGGGATATCAGGAATGTAAGGGTCAGGATGGCATGCATTTGTCTATGATACTATTTTAGCTAATTTAAGATCAAAATGAAGTGAATTCACATGTTCACATTATTTACAACTGACCAAAAAGGCCATCCAACTGTACTATCACAAAAATAAGGTCATCTCACATTTACTAAGGTGGAGTAAGCAGCCCTTCAGTGGAATCTTAGGATTACACTGCAGTGTCTAAACACGGCAAATCACAATGCTAATTATGTAAATTACTGATGCACTTCCACCCAAATAAACTATCCTTGTTAATGTAATACTTGTTAAAGACACTACTGCCGTCTAAAGATTCTTGAAGAGCCTCCGAGTCAAATAAAATGGCTTGCTGCCGATTGGAAACAAAGCCAAATGCTCTTTTTCATCAAATGGCACTTTAATTGACTGGTGCCGTCCACCTCCGTTGACAAGAAAGTCTTCCCTTTTTTTTTTGTTTCAATGTCAAACAGACTTATAGATGCAGTTTTGCACAGCAAAGCGAAGGAGTATGGAGCTTTTCAATAACGTGATCATAGATCTCATAAAACGATGCTGTTAGGCACGGTAAAACCTCTGTGATTCTTCCAAACATCTGGCCATCAGAGTGAGAACGTATGGTGGACTTTGAACTCCGACGGAAGCGAAGCTGGCACATTTAGCCCTCGCAGCTGGTGAATCTTCTGTCATTTAGACATCAGGAGCTCGCTGGAAATTTGCTCCTGCTTTTCTGAAAACGTGGGCGTTTAGAATGGGCAAGTTGTTAAATAACTCAATCATTTGGCCATAACGGCTTCTTACAGGGCCGCGGTGTGACTTTTTCAATCTAACTTTGACTCGCTAAAATATGAACAACAAAGATGAGAGCCGATAAGCACTATGAAAAACTGGTTTAACACAATGTTATGCTCTCTCTCGGTATGCTTAAGCTAAATTGACAGAGGTGGTCTTAATACTAATCACAAGGATTGCTCAATCCACAAAAGATGTGGAAAACCACTGACAAGTGCATTTAAAGCTATACTGAATTTGCACAAGTTCTGACATAGTTAGACTATCATTTTAAAATTGAAGGTAATGAGGTGCAGCCAGGAGGAAATAACTCATAAAAACATCATTTTCAAACTTTTTTGCACAGATGCACATAAATACAGCTTTACACATGCTCAGGATGGAAAAAAAGCCCTGTTGAGCAGAACTGCGTATCATCAAAACAAGCACTTACCTCTCTGTTGACTGGTGACATTTGACAAACAGCAGAAGTTATGATTGAGATTGGGGTCATTTGCACAGCATAAATGACCCTTAGTAAATGAAAAAAGAACAAAAACAAAAATGGTTTACATTTTTTAACATTTTTATATGTGTTTGTACTGCGTGTGGATGTTCTGTGTGAGGAGAAGGGCATTTATCATCCACACAGGGAATAGTTTTGTCATCCTGAGACTTTGTGATGACAAGTTAAAGTGAGCCGTACCTATAACTTACGCAATCTCTCTTGGTCATTTCCTCAGACTATTAATGTTCAGCTCTGCTTCCCTAAAAAATATGTGTTTTTAATGTCTTTATAAATGGGAAGGTAAGACGTAAAACCCCCACTTGTTTTTAATATTTCATGTAAATGATGAATGTATTAACTATCGCTATTTCTCACATGGACACCACTGTGCTTGGTGGTGTATGTCATCTCCCAGGGCTGGATGGCAAAGGCACACGCTGCCACCTGAGTACTCTCTGACACTGCCCAGATTCTGCTATTACCTCAGTCTGCTATGATTTGCAGCCTGCGGCGCTGAGCAGTTATTGCAAGGTGTTTATATTCACGAAACCCACAGCGATCTGAAAGGGGAGCTGTATTCTGTTTCCACTCATCTGCCAAGAGTCGTGTCAATGCAAGCCATGAATATGCAAAGTATGCTTTTTAATTGCCATATATGGCTACCCACAAGTCACTTTTGGTTAACATTTTGGGGGATGTCACAATTTTTTATTACTCTTTCCATTGTGTAGGACAAATTGACAAAGAATAATATCCCTGACTGTTTCATTCATGATTCTACATTTGAAGGCTTACATGCATTACATTATATTGGTGATATACTGCATAGAATTCAACTGCTGACTTCAAATTTAGCTTAGTTATCTTTTGCTATTGCTGTAGTCTATTGCTGTTGAAAAAGTTATAGGTCATATAAGTTATCTCATTTTCAGCTAGTCTTTCACCCAGAAGGGTTAGCCTGCAGCTTGTTTATAGAGTAGGGTTACCTGTCGTGTCAGACCTTTACATGTCATGAAATTTTAGCCAAAATAAGGACTGAAGGCTGAGAAATATAAGGAGGACTGGTGGCACTGCAGAACAGAGTGGAATCAAAAGGAAAGCTTGCCTCTTGCGGTGGTGCCAGGGAAGTTTGATTCATGTTTTCTGAAAACATTGTGACATTTTGCAGTGGTTCCGTATATATTTTGCTGTGATTTCAGGATTTCACATTTGAGGGTGTGCTAGAGAATTATGTCATGATCCACAAGTATTTAAACAAAACAACAAAACACAGGTAACACAAGGTAACTCCAATAAAAAGAGACACAAAAGACTGAAACTATGAAGTTTCTTTTTTAGGGTGGTGGTGGGGGTGTGCTTGCTTTCTTTCAATTCTAAGGACTTTAAAGTTAGACAGGACAGGACCTTGTTCACAGTAACTAAAATAAACTGCCATGCTGCCGTACCCAACAGAGCTAACAAACAAATGTTACATCACCTCCCAAGTATCTTTGACCAATGAGAATGTGGTACCATGTCACTGTTAATGTGGGACCTTGTCCAATATTCCTGTATGCACAGTTATTAAAACAATATTTCATAATCCAGCTGACACCTTGTATCAATTCAGGACTGTCATTGGACATGTCTACAACTACCAATCAGATTATAGGTAGTATGAGTATACGCTAATCGCTGCAATGCTTTAAGCTTCACAAATTGTCTTCACTAATCAGATTCCCTGGCTTACTCTGACTCAAATTATAAATTGGATCATTAACGGTTGAGCTTCCTCAGAGAAGCAGTCCAAATCCATACTTTCAAAACATAAAATGAAATATTAGGTTGTTATTGATTAATTTCCCTGTTAAAAGATCCACACCAATATCCTTATAAACATTTCTGACTCTCACCATGTATCCTGTTTAATGAGGTATATAATTGCAACAGAAAAGAAATTGTTAATAATACAACCTTTGATTATTGTCCTAAACATTTAAATGCTGTTTCAGAATTGGCTGTTTAAAAAATGCTGTAGATCTGCATTTCATTCAGAGCAAACAGGGCCTGAAACTTCCCTCATATCACCTTTGTGTAGTTGTTCACTTTTTTTGAAATAAAATCTGCCATAAATCTGTCAAGCTTCTAAACTCATGGCTTAACATTGTTTTCGCAAACCATGTTGTTTTATACCACAACTTTCCTATTTACAATAAAATAAATCAGCAATATTCAGCATGAGGGGCTTGTGATTCTTACGATGACTTCAGCAAGACAGCATTACCAGAGCACCAGAGTAATCCTGTTGAGCGTGGTCTGATCCAACATGCTTGTTTTTTCAAAATGTTTCTGATTACAAGAGATTCCTTAACCTGATCCAATAAGCTGCTGCTCTGCCCCTGCAGAGAGAGAGAACTCGCTGGTGAAAACCGTAGCAAAGGTGACTTGGCCCGCATGCACACTGACAGCTTTATGGGCTGTGCGCTGCGGAGAGAAAAATGTTGGGAAAGGGATCTGGCTATTGTCCCAGAGGTTCAGGTAAAACAGCGGGTTCAGTGCTCGTGTTAACTGAAACAATCTGGCATCCAGTGAGCGCACCTTAGACCCACTCGGGTGGAAAGCAGAAGAGTGAGCTAAGCCAAGAGTGTGCGGGAGGGGTAATTACCAACCTATGAGAAAAGGCAATGTGAATATAACATTTTGGTTACACTTTTTTTAAAGGTCACCAATAACCATGATACACCACCTTTACAGGAGTTATATACACACGTAAACATATAACCAGCTATTACAACCAACAAAGACCAGACCAGCCTGATAGAACACAGAGGGGATTGTCAATCAGAAGCACCACTGTTTCAACAGGAGTGAAAATGTATGTGTGGCTTCGAAGGAAAACTGAATATGCAATAGAGGTTGAGGTGCAGAAGCATAGCATATGTATTATGAATCAGTGTAATTTGTGTCTATCAACAATATATGCCACTAAATGAAAGAGCAAAGAGGAAACATTGTCTTGATCAATGGTCTGACCCCTGTGTGCCCTTTATGAAAGATGAAGGATTATATTGCTCATGCATTTCTAATAGGGCCAGAGAGGAGCTGTTTGAAACAAGAGGTTGTTCAAACACTGAAGATGTTACTCTCCACCCTCATTACAAGACCTCTAAAAAGGCAAGCTTTGGATAATGAAAGGAATTTGAATACGATTTAATGCACTAGGAAGCAAAGGTGTAATTGCATTAAATCAGTGGAAGTATTTAAGCTTAAACCCCAGCAAAAAGGGAAAAATACAGATTCTTTGAAATCGTTACTAGAGATAATTACGAATGTTGAATATCAGGGTTACATATTCAACATGGTTTCCACACCCAGTCCTAAAATGCATGTTTGTTTCTAAAATCATTTAATCATTATCACGGTCTTACTGGTCGTCAGTTCTGGAAGCACTGATAAATTGTAATCTCACAAAAACACCTCCCTTAATCTTCTTCTGCCATAGCACTGTAAACTGAATGTAGATGTGTGCTCCTTTGTCATTTTACACCTGAAGTTTGTTTCAGTCATTCTACACATGTGTAGCATGTTTTTGAAACAGGCCAGATGCTAAACAATTATCATTGGCTTTTTTGATGTAATTCCTTCAAGGCAAGAGAGCTCATAACAGTTTCTATGAATACATACTTCATATAAATACACATATATGCACATATAACAACAAACCTCGATGTGTGCCTGCCTTTGAAACTGAACACACTAGCACCTAAGCAGTGGCAGATAAGCCTCAGCATACACCAAAAATACAAACAAGAAACCATTTATCACGGCTTTTGACCCTCCCGTAAGGTGACTATTTTTGACATTTGCCCATGATTACAGCAGAGGGAACTGGCTGTCATGATTTCCTGTGATCATTATGAGGGAAGGAGCATTTTTGCTGCCGTGGGGTTCACACACACACAGACACATGTACAGCATCCAACCCCTTCTGTTTCTACTCCCACACATGCTTTCATTAATGTTAACTGAATTCCTGCTTCAGAGATTCTCAACCCTACAAAATCTACCTGAGATACCGTGGAAGCCTTAGCCTTTTTCAGCAGCTAAATGTAAGTAAATAAAATGTTTATCTATATTTTAAGACATAGCTTCACAGTCATTAATCATGTCACTTTACAATGAAATTGAAATTGAGACACAGGCATCATGGAAATTGAAACAAAAATCACATTATGACTTTTGAAAGTCAGAAACAAGTGTTCTGTAAGGGATTCTGATGTGTTGTAGCTGACCCACTGCAGAATCGGTTCAGTTTTGACCTCTTGTTGTCACAGTACATGCCTTAGGGCTCATGGACACCATCCACTCCTCAGTGGTGCCACCCTATAAGAAGGTTGAAAAGTACTGAACACAAATCCAGGTCACACATGCAACACACAGCACATATTTGAAGACAGTTTCTTAAATTGCCAAGCTATCGCTTTCCATCTATAACTAATCCATGTTTGTTATGGTGGGTGTGTGCAGATGGATCAAATAAACACTCTTGCTCTCACCAAAGCTCAGTAGGTTTCTATACCTCTGGCTCTGCCAGGTCTGGATTTTTGGCATAGCGCTAGAGCCTTTTGCCATTTCTCTTCCTTCTTCCGTGGCTTTCTCTCATGGCCTCTTGATGTTTGTACTGAGAATAGCCAACAGGAAACAATAGCCCCTTTTTGGCACAACATATTATTAAATAATTTGTCTTCATTGGCTGTTGGAGTTTCCTCACATCCCGTCTCATCTCCAAAACCGAACAAATAAATTTGCAAAAATTTCACTCCCCCAAGGAAATTAACTGATAACTCATTGCAATTAGGAATCATTGTAGCTCATGAGCACCTGACACACTAACTGGTTTATGTTTTAGTGTGTAATGTGTGTTGTAATTGTTCATGTCATGGATGGGATGTAGCTGTACTGTAATACTTGCATAGACACACGTTTCTTTGGTTATCTTGCTAATGGAAATGTTAATACCTAATCTCACCATTCCTTGTTCCACGCCAAATGTAAGAATCGGATCTATGGTGAAGCTGAACTTTGGCCGAAATTAATTAATCGTTAACTTTAAACTAATCATCGTCATTGAAAGAAAGACAGCTAGTATGGCTAGTACCCTTTCACAGAATAGACATGGATTTCTTACCATTGCAGTCCACCCAGTTTATTATTTATAGCAAACACTCAAAGTATGGTTATCTTCTGTTCCCATTGCCGTCATTGTTTCTGTAAGCGTAATTAGACCACGGGAGTTCCTTTTCAAATCTCCTCCAATCACTCTGACCTCTCCAGGAAAAGCCAGCTATGGGAAGGAAAAGTACACCGAAAACCCCCTGCAGAAATGAATGCTTAGATCGGACTAGTACAACATTACGCACTAATATCTCAGTCTGACAGCTAACAGCCTGTCCCACCCTGAATTAGGACACACACATTTTTACACAAAGTCTTGCCACGGTTCTCCTACCAGGCACTGGTGGTGACGTTTTACCAACATCTCAGTGGTTGCTCATCGATGGCATCTTACACCACAGCATTATCCTCTCAGAAACAGTCATGTGATTTCAGCGGGTCTCCCCTGAAATGAACTAGCATAAATATCAAGCGAGAGGCACTCATTTACCTTCAGTAAAACACTGCATTTCTGTTGACCGTGATGGGATACTTGCTATAATTTTAAAGTGTCCTGGAAAAAAAAGAGAAAAATTACATTTTCTTCCATAAATGAACTTGGGCTGACAAAATATTCCACTGCGTGATGCATAGCAGTGGTACATTTTCCCGATGAAAAACCACCAAGAGTACCAACCAAGTGTGGTTTGTGCCCCTTCCAGAAATTGCCCAAGGGGAGTTGTCCACAATATATAGTGAGCTATCTAGGGCCATTTTAAAAGCTGCCAAAAATTGGCACACGTCAATTATGGAATCCTGAAAAACACCCATTACATCATTTTCAGCGATGGCGTAATTATTTGGTGCACTAGAATGCCATCCTGAGTGAGTCACTGCACCGGAGAGAGATTTCATAGGAAAAAGGATCTCTTTCCCAAAGAGTAAGTTTAGTTCTCAGTTTAATCACATTCTTCTGTTAGCCTGTTCTTATATCTGTATTTCTCTTTCTGTATGGAAATGAGAAAAATAAGTTGGAGAAGGGGGGCCTCACCTTTAATCCTGCATGATGGTTTTGTCATTTGGACAGATTTTGCTGCAGCACTACATGTAGAAATTCAAGAGTTCATTGTATATTCACGGGGAAGGTGAGGTCTCTTAATTGCATAAACTGATGTTTTACTCTTGCACAGACATATCAACCTAATTCTGAACAGAGGAAATACAGAGTAGAACAAACAGAGGGTCCTTCCTAAAAAGCAAGTTAAAACCAAGAGAAAGGACTTTTAATAGTTACATACAGGGCACACAAATTTCTAGATACACCAGCTGTAAGATTAGGGAGAAAAAAATAAAAGATAAAAATCCAGAGATAAAAGTATGCCCCACACCTCAAAAAATGGATGTCATGACTCGTAATAGCAGCAGTTTAAATGAACACGTGTAGCAAAAGTATCACCCAAGAGGCCCGGAACAACAGAACTGCCATGAAAGCTTTCCTGGCTGATACCAATCAAATGTTTTGCCGGAAAATAATCATTTCAGGAGCGATGCTGAAGCACCGAGAACAGGTGATGGTTGATAGGCTTGTAATCTGCATTTCAAAGACTTCTCCCTCTGTAACATGAGAGGATGTTTAGCTTCTGGTTTCTTTGAGATCGCTCACTGATGAAATCACAGATTTTTGCAAAGCCCTGGGTTGTAAGCTCTTTGTCTTCTGTTATGCAATCGTTTATGTGTCTGTTATAATGTGGAAAACGGGTAGCTCAGCTTTCATCTCTCTCTGCCGGCTGCTCGTAGAGACTCACTCAAACACAGTTGCTGTTCTCATTGTCATAGCACAATGCTTTAAATCCACTGGCACATAGAGCTTGTCTTTTTCCACATCTTTCTTTTTTATTGTTGTTTTCATCTCTGATTCTTGATGTGATTTATTTTGTAATTATTACCTTGATCTGATTGATGAGCGTACAATTATCAACAATTTTGTTACACCCATCCATCAGAGCTGACACAAACCATTCGTCCTGTATTATTTTAACATTGCAGTAATGTTATTGGTTTCTTATAATGTCACGGCAACATCGAGAGAATGTTACATGTTAGCAGGATGGTGTAATGCTGGCAGTCTGGTCATATATCTACAGCAAGTGTCATCAAAGACCATGAGGGATTTTAGATCACTCCTGGGTCGCCATGTGTACAATCAAAGTGGGAGCGAGAAGCCACAGGGACGCCAGAACACAGTACTAACGGGGTGAATGCAATAAAATGGCAGCAGCACCTGCTGTTCTGATGTCTCCAAATTTGAAATGGTTGAGAGGAAGAGAATTTATAATTCTGTAATACAGAGCTCCCCATATGTGTTTGTTTGGCCCACCTGCTCATGATGGATATGCAGTCAGCCGACCAGGAAGCCTGGAAAAAAAAAAAAAAAAAAAAAAACCTGAGTAAATCCAAATGGCACATAAAGCTGGAAGATTATGAAAGAATACTCTGTGCTGTCAATGTCTGTTTGTTGTATCTTTTTTATGGTTTTCCTGCTATGATTAGTACTGCCCCCCTTGCTATCTTTGTCATGTGATTGTGTCCAGGATGAGACTAACAAACCTAAACCCAAAAAGAGCACTGTGTCCCTGTAATCTACACTCATCAGTTTCCAAAAGCAGCGCTTCAGAGATATAAAAGCCATGAGATCAGAGTAGCAAGACTGTAAAGGTACATATGTGTGTATGGCTTTATGGCGAGACCCACACCCACTCTAAAGCTAGCATCTTTGAGTCCATGATGTGTTTACCCTCACGGTAGACATCCACAGCTTTTCTAACATTAGTTACATCATTTTGTAAGATAACGGTGTGACAAAAACGAAGGAGAAGGAGATATTTTGTATATGGTAAAGTTTTTCACATAACCAGCGACTGTTGGGCCTCTAAACTACAGAAACTGCTATTGTTATTGTCTTTTTAATAATCCAGTCAATTTTGACCAATTTACCTAAAAAGGCTGTCAGCTGAGTGTATGACAAAAGACATAAAAATCAACAGGTCATGACAGGAAATCAGTTTAGGAAAGGGATAAAATGGCCCTCCATAGTATACAAAATTACACACTCACATAATGATGACCATGACTCTAGTATCTTTTAAATTAGTTCTCTTATACTAGAGGCATATTGTTTTTCAACAGAATCATTAATTCACTGGAAATTTTAAAAGAGATGCCTTACAGATTCCTAATTTGAAATCCCAGTAGTAGGGTGTTTAAAGCTGCCCTCATACTGTATGTTGCCCTACCCAAATCCCTCTGAATGGAGACAATTATTCTTTTGAAATACATTGTTTCTTAGGTGTTTGTATTGTTCACTGGCTAATGTGGCTCCTTTAATCTGACAGAAAAAACTTCATATCAGAGAATTTATGATGACTTGCACCGCATAGCTGCTTTAATCTTTAAAAAGAAAACAACGCTAATAGTTTCCTCTTCCTACCGCTCTGTGACTATTTACCAGCTCTCAGCCTGATGCGGACTTTCCGAACACAAAGAGGTTTGGCAGCTTTTCAAAGTCTTCCTTCTTTGCCAGTTTGCAGAACCATTATAGTTACATAAAATACGTATTGTCTACATGTTGTTGCAGAATTATTACCATCACTATTTGCAAGCAATAGAATTTCGTATTGGTCAAGGTTCACTTTACCTAACTTAGAATGTGACCACACACCACATAATAGTCCAGATGTCTTTAAATATGACAGGTTTGTATTCTCATCAGCCTCATGTTTTTGAAATGCACTTATTATTTATTTACAGTGTTATATATGAAAGGGGGTGCATAATGGTCTTGACAAAGGCTCAACTAATAGAAAATATTATTCAACTGAGAAATACAATTCAGCTGAGAACAAAAAAAAAATTAAAAGAACAAACACTTTTCTGAAGCATTGTCTGCCAATATGTTAACTAAAATGGCAAGGATACTGCTAGGATACTACAGCACCCAAAGTGTTTTACTCTGCAAAGTACATTACTACATCACTCCCCCTCCCATTTTTCAGCCTTTGGATCTGCTAATTAAATTACAAGCACCAAGCTAAACAACAGTATCAAACTCAAGTGTGTTCTCACAAACATTTTCGCATACACCTTCCATTCCAGGGGCCAGATTATCTCTAGACGCTGTCTTGGATGTGATTTTTTCGAAATTGGAACTTCAGTGGCATATTTTGATATTGCAAGTAAAAGAATATCCTAATTTGATTTTCAATCTAGTGCTTATGTCAAATTTTATTGGGTGTGTTAAATGAGCCTTACTTACATTAGGTAAAGCTGGATGTTATTGTATAAAGCCATGTAATTTCCTGTCCTGGGTAGGTAGCTAGTGCATCTGAACAAAACACATTGAATAATGATGAAATCACTAGGCTGTCCACCATTGTTAGAAAAGTTTCCACAATTCTAGAGAAAGAGAGAATAAATTGTGGGTGATATCTGGTGCAGTTCAGCCATCAGTAATGTGACTAGCTAGATAGCTAGCAATTGTGGGATTGACACGGAAATTATCTAGCTAGCCCAAGGCAATGATTGGTCAAAACACACAGCCAAAAGGAGGTGTTCTTAGCCAGCAGTGGTCCAATTTCCCCTACTCTTGGGTAAAGGCAACAGACAAAATGTAAAGAAATTGTCAGTAAGCCTGGGTAGGCCACTGCAGCCAGGCACAGTAGTTCAGCCAACAATTCTGCTGGGCAGGCTTCCCTGTCCTCCCAGGTGATGCTCCCTCTCTTGTTGGAGGGCTGTGCCCTGGATGTGGGCACTGCCTGCCTTTTGGCTTTTGCCTTGCCACATTCTTCAGGCCAGCATCATTTTAGACAAAATGAAATTCTACTGCGTCTTCTCCAGTCAGACCACAAGAAAGTGCTGTGCCCTCATTCTCCGGCATGTGCGACATAGTGGCCAACATGCTAGGCATCGAGTGGACAAAAACAAACAAAAGAAGGTGGATGTTCAGATTTGCTAAGATTAGTTTTCCCCAGTCTGCAGTAAAGGCAACATGAAAAATAACGATGACTTGTCAGTCAGTAAAGTGAACAAACCAAAACTACATCCCTCTCATTGAGGATGGTGAAGGGTCCTGCTACACAGCAGTCCAACTGGCCCAGTAAACAAAGAGGCATGGAGCCATGGAAAGCAAGGCAACATCCAGGTCTTCTCCAAAAAAAGAAGAAGAAAAAAAAAACACAGGTGTTGTGCCTTTATGCAGTCCAATGATGAGGTAACAAGCAGCAGCTTCAGTGATTAGTGAGGTTCTGCAGCTGCTACCTTGTCAGTGAGTAGGGTTGGCTCTCTGTGGTGTTGCAGGGCTCCTGTGAGTAGGATTGGAGTTTTTTTGCGGTCTCGCAGTTCTCCTGTGAGTTGGATCAGAGATGTCTTTGGTCTCACAGTACACCTGTGAGTTGAGTCGGTGATGTCTGTGTGCAGTACCACCATGCATCTTGCAGAGAGGTGGATTAGCAAAGCAATTTTGCAGCAAATACATTATGGTCAGGAAGTAATGGTAGTATTAACAATGTTGAGCTATACCAGGTAATGGTTTTAATAATAATTGTGATAGCAGTAATAATAATGGTGAGTTATACCCCTCTCCCAATTCCAATTTGTTCTTAAAATATAAACAGTTGGAAAAATGTCATTGCTAGTATGTAATGTTGATGATTTATACAATGCAACCATTAATAAAGGTTACAGAGAGCTCTGCATACTAAAGAACTAGTTTACAGTCCACAATAGTTAGCACTGGCTGCACAGAGTTTGGGGCGTGTCCTAGCAGCATGGCACTGGCCCACACACAGTGAAAACAGCATAAAGTGATTTCCCTGTGTTGAGCTTGTAGGAACTGCAGGATTCTGAGTGGCATAGTTGCATGCTGGGATATACAGTTCAATACAGAGACTGTGTCATATATCTCTAGGACAACAAACACAGAGAAATTAACCAAACAAATTCAGCAGAACTCTCTTTGCACCTAAATGTTATCATCAGGAGGAGATTGGATTTTGAATGCCATATGTGAAAGCATTCTGCAGCACTCTCATCAGCCTGACCCTTACCATGCCTTCCTTGTTATGCATGACTACAATATTAATTAATAGCCCGGACTCAAATGTCTACTAAGAAAGGGAAGAAAAAAAATCCAGCCCTGCCCATGAGTCCACATTCTGCGTTAAATCCAGTAAGGCCCGCTCCATCCAAGCAAAACACATTTTGTCATAGCTTGAAAACGTTACCTTTCACAGACATATAGTATTTCGTAGCAGCAGGGAACATATGTCAACATTATCTATTATAACGCAGAAAGGGTGGGAGGTGGATGTTAATAAAGTGCATTGTCGGGGCTATTTTCTGCAAAGAGGTTTTTGGGGAAACACAAAGCCAGAGGCCTCAGATGGTTTGCGTTTGATTTGTTGTGTCAGCAACCTGGCACCCATCCTCCCCCTCACACACACACACACACACACACACACACACACACACACACACACACACACACACTGAACCCCTTCCTTTGCTTCCACACACACACGCGCACATCACTCCTCGACCTGCTGCCTACTTCTCCCTCTTCTTTTAGGAAACTCTCCACAAGCTGGAAAGTTTTTTTTTCCTCTTCTTTTTTTTCAAAGACAACGATTATAATGCCTCCACCAAAATGAAAAGACGCACAAGCATGACCGGCAAAGGATGACTCGAGTTCCTCCCACACGAGGCAAAACAAAACAAAACCCAAAAAAATTGCCATCTGACAATATTTAACAAAAGGGAGTGTGCCTTTCAAAGGGAATGCTGCCTGATAGCATAACACACCACAAATGCATTTGCACTCCTTAGTGGTTTCAGTATTTTCATATTTACACGTGTTTAGCCATTTCCTGCATTACTGTTATGCACTCTTTTTTGGCCACTGCTTCCATCATCAGTCTAAAGGAAGCTCAATACCTTTTGGTATTTTGCATTAAATGAATATAACACAGACACAGAGGTGGGATCCAAACTGTGTTGCTCTGTCAGCACGCCAACCTTGTGTCTTAGTACCAGGAAACGGGCAGTCATAAATTAATCATTTCTGATTTAAAGTTCTGCTGTGATGGAATTTTATCCTGAGGAAACCTAAACAAAAGCTACAGTCTTTTACACATGGGCCAAATTCAGTATAAGTAGACCTAGGGAGCAAAAGTAGTTCTTCAGAAAGGCACCTGTACACATTTCATTCCCATAAAAGGGGTTTGGCCCTCATTTATACTCAAACATGTTGCATTCAACCTATTGACACATCAGAAATGAGAATGCTTGTCACTTATGCAAAACTGTAATGCAATCAAATACAGCACACTATAAACCACCTGATTTACGTATTTTGTAACACATGATCCAGGAACCACAAGTTGTTTCTTATTAGAATTAAAATTGCAATTATAGTACCATGAATGATATTACTAACCATGAATGATATTACTACTACTATCATAATTACTGACACCACGACTTCTGGCCCTCCTCCTGCAATACTACTTTTAATAATAAATTTGCTCGAAAAGGCAGCACATACAGTGCTAGAAGGCATCTCATCCCTGCATGAATTTGATTTAGATAATATTATTGTTATAAAGGACAGTTCATACGACTAAGAACTCGGTAAAGGTTAAAGGTTAAAGGTCGTTCTGTCCTGAAACATACTAGCTAGCTACTGTATGTGCTTGATAATGCATCCTGTTAGACCATCCCAAGCTTTGATTTTTAGTCCTAGAACAGGAATACATCCAACTTTTGCTTCTGTATAATCAATGGATTTAGCTAGTTTGTACTGTTATACTGAATTATCATTCTGTCTCTATAACCTGGCTATAATAAACTGGTGCCTTTTTCTTCTGGATCAGCAAGTGATTCCAAAGTGATAACACTGAGCAGGGAGAGCTGTGTCTCCACCCCAATGAGGCTAGTGTGAAGGAAAACACCATTCAACATTGCACTTCTTTTAGAATTGCAATATATTCCAGTATAATTTTCTGTTGAGTGCACATGCGGAGAGATTGCACTGTGTTCAGATGCACAGCAGTAGGAATATTATGAACCTTTATTTTCACCATCAGTATTTTCAATGAATCAGAACCCCGAGCCTAATGGGAACAAAATGAATGTAAACGAATGCAAGCCTCCTGTCTGTTGAAATAGATGCAACATAATCATTCACTTGTTGAAATAAAAGGAACAACATTTGGCCAAAGTACAAGGCTGTTCTGTATCAACCCATAGCGAAAGGCATCCTTACAGGACCACTAATATGTATAAAGAAAACAACCATAAAACGAGTCCCCAAACTGCTATTGACCCCCACCCAAATATTCTCAGCTGTCACCGTTTGCTCCAAGGTTTACTTTGGATGTGTTACTCATATTTAATTTAAAGTGAAATACCTGACCTGAAATTACTTGTAATTTTAGTCTCCCAGCATTCCCCACCTGCAGTTCACAGATATGATATCATGTATTACCTAATGTTATGAGGGTGAGAACATTTTCTATGGAGACTTGGCCTAAACGCACATAATGGGCTCTATCTGTGGCAGTATTTTCCAGTTTTGAAAGCTAACCTATAGCAATTCCTGTCAAACGGAGCCCTGCAGGATGCTTGGCTGCACCGCGGACATAAATAACTAAAAAGTAGGGTAAATAGCAGACAATTGTGAATTGCTTTCCCATACAAACCTCCGCAGTGAGAGGAGTGATGATATATACTGTGGATACACGGAGGTGCAGTGACTTAATGCAGCACAGGGGAATACGTTTTACAGCAGCCTTGTAAATGTTGCAAACTGATGTTTTCAATTATAATGACTCAGAATAGGAGTTCTACCCTTGATGCCTAAAATAAGCAAAGCCCTTTATAATCCAATGCTCTGAGCTTTAATGACTTTTCGCCAAGTCATAACTCAGATGTTATATGGGAAAATATGTTTTATGAGGAGAGCGTGGAGGGGTGCCACACCGAGAAGACCAGGCTTAACTAACTAGAACCACTTATCAGCTAACATGCACTCTGACTGGTCCAAGAGAACTAGTCAGCACTGGCTGTGAGAGACAGCTGTAGGTCTTTCACAATAGGGTTTTACAAGATGCAATGCACTCCTGTCATTCTGGAATAGATAAAGTGGCTACTGGTATGACTAGAGTGACTGATTACTTGCTGTTGGATGACAATGCTCTTACACTGGGTTTGGCTCTGCCAGAATCCATGTGGAAAATACATTTTGAGCCATGCTGGTAGTGTGTGGCCTGGTTTACAATGGAGGTTTTGTTTCAGATGGCCACATTAAGTCCAGTTTGATTTCCTTCCATTTTACCGGCTAAAAATGACCTTACGTGAGCCATCTGTCCTTACTGCCAGGCCAAAGGAATGCTTTGGGATGTGTGTGGGAGTAAAGGACCTCCTCGTGTACCGTAATAATCTCAAAAGACTTTGCAGCACTTAAGAGATAAAGCTGCATACCTGAGTCTCTGCAAATAGTTACATTTCATACCTCCTATAGGAGGTGGCTGACAGAATTATTAATGTCCTGTGAAAGAAACTTGAAAATTGAAGATATGGCAAACAGCATAGAGGGTAACTTGAGATCCTGACAGTGAGCCGTATGTGTGCTCTGATGATTGTAATACAAGAATGCTTAAATATCTTTCACTGCCAGCAAAGTAAAACTGATCTACACATGGTGTTTTTAATAAAACAGAGCCATAGTAATTGCTGTATATGATATCCTTCGCTATTGAATGAGTTCTTGTTTTATACAGGGTTAAGAAATCTTTTAGAAATTCAAAATACAAAATAAACAATGACATGAAAGGCAAGCAATTTGTCCTGCATTCAGAGTAGAGGGTATGTGTTTTTGTTCCAGATTTTCCCGCTACAGTGTAACGCCATTATTACCTCAATTTAATACCACAACGTAGTAAAGATTTGACATGTAGTATTGATGACTCTTACATAGAGGAATAGTATATATCATGTCCACGTGTCTCTTAGTTGCCTATTTCAAACAGTCACTAGAAAGACTTTACCTTTACAGTGCTCATCCTGTATTACCTTTAATAATTAGCCAGTAGCAGGGAGGAATGTGCCTCCAGGAAGATGGCTGAAAACTCTATAAGCAATGACAGCAGGGATGACATTAACTTGACCCGCTGCTGACTCCTAATCAGGCTTTTGCTGTCTGTGACCAGCCTGTCTCACACAAGAGGAAGTGTTGCGGCATCCTTACTTGATCTTCTCTCCTGTTTCATCACTGCCTTTCTTGCACTACTGGATCAATCAAAGAAGGGCTTAAGGAGATGTGTGCTCATGTGTGCTCCACTTTCATCAGCTTTCCAAGTTACCACTGATATTTCACTAATGAAGATACGAAAGGTTTTTACACTCATGTAAATGTGCTAACACAGAATTATAGAGCACCTGAAGTAGGCTATTTTCCTTTTATTAATGAAAGCTGAGGTTGGTATAAATCTCTAAACAGCATTTGTTTAGATTTTAACATTTCAACTAAAAGCAAATTCTTCTCTCCAGATTTTAACCATCATGGGATGCCACAGATGTTGGTGGGCCACTGAATTAGCTTAGCGGCTGCCCTTCTGGCGATTATAAGGACAAGCTTGCTTTATTTCCTTCGGAAAAAAGTCAAGTGTACAAGGATGTCTGCCAAAGCTTGAGAAGATTTAATGGAGAATTTAGTATTTTTTGTGGTTACACTATGAAACCGCAATTTACAAAGTTTGCTTAAGAGGCTGACTTTTTTTAATTTAAAGATTCTGGCCCTCTTGACTCAAATTACATCTCTGTAATGGACACAGAAGATACCAGGTAACCAGTGCATGCTGAAATGTAGTGAAATATTACGTGTAGAGGAGTAATGTTTACTTTAGGTTTTCTTCATATTGTACCCTTCTGCCGAGGCTCTTTGGGGACCACTGTGTGCTGCGATGGGGAGCTTTTCTGTCAGTATTTTCTGATTGGAATTTGTGCCTTTTCTCCTGGATCAAGGCAGCTGTTGCTCCCCTCTCGCCGAAGCAGCTTTCGAGTAAATTTATCACCCAGAGAGTGACTCAATACAAACAGGAAGTCTTCATCAACAGACTCGCAGAGGAGACAGATATTAAAGGTAGTGGCTGTAGGAAGGGGAGCGCTCTCCTTTGACTGCCTGGCAGGACTGGGATCCCAGACACATTTATCCCCCTCCTGCTCGCTTATCAGTGCGCCCTGTAAATCTACCTGACAGGTCTTTACAGGTACCGCTAATCCCCCTGATTTAATTCATTTTTGTAACTGGCAGGAAGCCCTCTCTCCCTAGCGAGATCAAGCTCTTATCCTTTTTTGTTGTTGTTACTATAGAGGCCTACGTCCTTTCAAAGTAGAGAAAAAAAATCTACCTCTCTGATCCTTCTTATGACACGAGCAGTCAAAATGCTATGTGAAAACAGCACCACCTCAACCGTGTTTTTGCTGAATACACGACTATGTTTTTTTTCATGTTCCATCAACATTTGACAGGCCTTAGATTATAGGGAATGTTATTTGCAGGGCTGATGTCAGAGCATGAGTTTATGCTTCAGAATGGAAGTGTCAGTAATAGTGGAGCAAGACAAATGCCCCATAATGTGTTTAAAGTTAATGCTACTGGACTGACAGGCTTGTTCCTGTGTTTGAAAAACAGAAATGCATCCGCATTAAGATACGTGTGCACGTTTGGGTCGGGGGTGCATGCATACGATATTGTTTGTAATGCATATGTATAAATATTTCAGAAGCTTAACCTCAGCACAAGAGTTGGACAAGAGGTCAGAGATTGAAGAGCTTAACTAATTGTCTCACGTTTTAGCGCTCATTTATAATTGATAGAGCCACTTTGTTTTACTATCATACCTTGCATTCACTTCCTTCCTGAGTGAGATGCTGCTAACTGTCCGCTCATTTTCCCCACCCACAGGGCCGACACTAACGGAGGACCAGGAGGGGAGCTCTGACAGGGCGACAGGTTTGCGTGCAGTGACCGGCCAGACACATCCTCTCAGCTTTCCATTGAAAAAAAAATCGAGCTTCACCTTATCATTTCCTCACCAAGATTAGGCCCCAGCTTCCTCACGACTACTTGAGAGGTGAAATCAAGTTGTGCAAAAAAGGGGGGGCAGGGGGTTGTGAGAGGTGTGTGCATAGAGCAGGCTGAAAGCACGGTCTGTCAGACTACATTCTGAAATAATGAAGGAAGAAAAAAGAAAAGGGGCCCAGAAGAGAACGTTTTTTAACGGGCTCCGTTTCCTGCGCTCCGAGGGGATGGCCGCTCGCTAGCGGGCGTGCGGAGATCCGCGCGGGTGTTATCTCTGACCTGCAGCTTTAGCCCCTGTGTCTCAGCTGCCAAAATGCTCCTATTCAACATTGTGCTGAGTTCATCAATGCTCCACGTGTCAGCAACCTAACAGGAAAAAGCAGGACACCACCGTCACTCTGGCCCGGTGTCGGGGGACCCCGTGACAACCCAATCCCCCTGCTGCCTGTCCATATCAACCTACGGCAAGTCAGGACAGCACCCCCCCATCCCCACCCCCCCCAACACACACACACAGACACACACATAGACACTCACACACACTCGCAAACACAGCCACAGAACCCACGCCCTTTTCCCCTGTCAGCGCTGTCACTTCACTTAAGCATCCAGCCCTCTTTTATCAGAAAACCTGAAGCCTGCTTGACAATGGAGAAGAACTGCCAAAGACTGACCCGTGTGTAAACTTAGCAATAACTTGGCAGCCCATCATCTGAACTGTTGCACTGACAAGGGCTGAAAGCTTTGTATGGCCCCATTTGATTATGTTGTGGTGGTTCATATGGGGCTTGTTTGCTTTTTTTGTATCTGCATGCTTGGACACAATGGAAAAGAAAGGAGACTTCAGCTCCATAAAGATATTGCTTCTGCCTCTCAATGTAATGTATTTTTATTCAACAGAAATAATTAAATAGTTAAAATTATAGTGAGTGGAATTTTCTTATTATTTTGTTTTAGCTACATGTGCTGTTCCGTTAAGAGTGTCTTTATATATGTACAAAACTTTACATATTTAAAGGAATTCAGGCAACTTCTGCTCTATAAAATCTTTTACCAAGTAACTTTTAAAATAACTGAATGTTTCTGGCTCAGGTCATTGAAAATGGCATATACATAACATTTGTCAACAAAGTGGAAACATTTATAAAGATATGGGCAAAATCTGTGCAGTGTCCTTGCAACACGTTCCCCATTATACCTGTGTAGAGTCAGGTCCCCTGAAAATGTGACAGCATCGGAGAATGCATCTCATTGCTGCAATTGCTCATGCTTTTGAAACGGTGCTTGATAAATCAGACTGAACAGGGTGTGGGGATAGAATCAGCGCGTTAGCGTGAGCATACCTTTTCTGTGCACATTATTTTTTTCTAACAGATTGAACCGCACGCAAGTGAACTATGCAAAAGTGCATCATGCTTGATATCTTCATTTACCTCCAGCATCTAACCTCAGAAGAGTCAGTCACGGTGCAGTGGTGCAAATGCTAGGCTTTAGTTTTAAATCTAAAAGCATCAGGATGATTCTTCTTCGAAGGCTTAGAATTTAAGAAGATTACGCTAGGTATATTTTTGAGCGAGCCAGTTTCTTGTTTAAACATTGTAACATTTTTCGCAGATTGATATTTTAAAGGTTCCAGATAGTCTTCTACTTTTCAATAGCAGCTATTGAAATCCTATCTCATCGTTAAATTCTTCATATATATTCAATCAATGGCCATGCAGATTTATTTTGCTTCAAAAAAAACAAGCTGATGAGTTATTGTACCATCATTGTTAGAATATTGCTTCGGCGGAGAACTGTGGGCTAGTTAGAAGAGTTTCAAATTGTGCCTAATGGGTTTTCAGTTTGAGTACTTAAATAGTCTTTGCTAGGATAATGGGATTTACAGTTAAGGTCTGTGTTCAAAATTAATGCAATCCAGACAATTGCAGTAGGCCCTGAGTCAAGTGTTATTAACCTTTAGCCTGTTTGAAATCATGCTTCTCCGTTCAGGTGAAATAGATGTGTGCAGAATGGCTAAGTGCGGATCTTAATGCATGGCCATATCAAGGACTTCACACTCACTCAGTGCACTGCATTGTGCTTGTAATTTTCTGTTTGTTTGGGTCAGCTTCTTTAGTGACTCCTCTCATAGCGAGCCATTGACCACAATGTGTAGCATTACAGCAGTGCATTAGTAACTGACCCGTCTTCAGAACCAGATGAGATGCAGAATGAGTGGTGTCACAGCCCTCAGAGAAGATGACAGAAAGCTCTTAGCGTGTCAAAAGGCTACAAAAGCATCCTCACTAAACTGTATAAATCCAAATGTATCATTGTAATGGATCTCAGCAAACCGCCAAGCCGAGAGACAAACATTCATTTGCAGGTGTCCAGCCAACACTTTCACCACGTTCTTGTTACCTCTTAGCAGTGCTGTTGGAGCACAGCATTACTGAGAGAATGTCATTTGTTACATGTGTGTATATGATATGTGATTTCACTGAAATCCCTTGTTTACACTGCTGTTTGTCTCACCTCCCCGAGGTCTAAAGTGTGGGAAATGGGATTAGACAGGAAAGCCAAGTGTGAGAGGAGACAAAGCTGATAACTGTTCAGTCAGGATGTGGGGGGATTAAACCACCTGGCCACATTGGCAGGGCTCCCTGTCCTGACAGAAGCAAACAGGTGCACAGGTACAAATACTTTTCCTTTCCCGTAACAGCCCCCTATAACCCCCCCGCCCGCTCCAGGCACAGGCTAGCTCCGACAGGTGCAAAAGTTCAAGTTTCAGCATTTTCCAAGCGTCGGAATAAAACGCGCCGCATTAGCCTGTGACGTGCTCACTCGAACAACCAGGGATGTTAATAACTGGCAAGGTACACTAATCTCTGATTGCAACATTTGGTTTACCTTAATCTGGAAGGACAGCTGTATTAAAGAGGGAATTATACTAATCAGTTCAAGGCCTCTGCATATAAAACTTCCCATTAGGCTTAGAGTACAACAGCTTACCACTCATTCTCCTGGAGTCCTACATCTGGTTCTCAATAAGGCCGTCTCTCATTTGCAAGGTACAAACTGAAAAGAGGAGGGGACAGCGGAGGGGGGGATGTCAGCGGTGGGCAGTGACAGTTGTTGGGGGATGGGAGCAGGCAGGACAAGCTTCCCTAAGTCTACGAGCATTTTTCAGCACAAAGCCAGCTTTGAGGCATCCACTGCAGCATGTGTTGTCTTCCCTTGCCTGTTTTTTTTTCTTCCCTTTCTCTCTCTCTCTCTTTCCCTCTCTACATCCCTCCCTCTCTGTCCGGAGGTGACCAGCAGAAAATAAATAAATAAATGAAGGAAAAAAATAAAACCTATGTCCACAACGGAAGAAAACAGCTCAGCACAAAGCAGGCCTTTGTTATCTTAAGTCAGAAGGTATGATAGGCTATGCCATATGGCTATAATCCCCCAATATCTCCGATCACCTGACAGGAAGCATTCATACATTATGGCCTTATTTGGTAGGTCCCAGGTTAGGGCTGCCGGGGGAGGGGTGGCCCGTTTCGGCGGGACCCAAAGGTTTGCGTTGATTTTTCTGAACCCTGCAAACTATAAATCCAACTGATTACTCTGCACTCTTTTGCTTGACTGAGCCTTTACAATCAGAGGTCCCTGTTAACAATAAGCCCCTGATGAATCAAACATCTATGGCATTAGTTTCACCTAGCTGCCTCTTTCCCATGCACCGCGGCTCTTTGTCAGACCTGGTTTGATGAGAAAAACTACTGACACTTGGTGCACCTATTGATAAACAATTCTGTAATGAGGGGGCAAAAAAGCAAAATAACTTGATTAAATTTGTGGGAGCAGGGCACTCCAGCAGAGTTTTCAGGTTAAGGTAGATGTTTCTTTTGGATTTTCAAAAGAAGCCTGTGTTTTAAACATCATTTTTATCACAGTGCAAGAGCAGCAGGAAAATATGCTGTTTAACAAGACAATTCTCTCCCAGCTTTTAGTGCTAGCCAGGGACAGAATAAACATAACATGCATTTGGATATATATATATATATATACATTTGGATATGAACTTTATTAAATTAAGCTCACATAAACACTTGAACTAAAAGATCCCGCAAAAATGGATGCACTTAGTGATTTTCAAAACAGGTCTGTCAGTACTGCCACAGCACTCCACCTTAAAAATAAGGAGTACCAGCCAGTGAGCTGCAGAATCCATGGAGCATGCAGGGGCTGGCTGGAGATCCAACACTGTTTGGGACACAAACACCTATTTGTTAGCACAGAGATGAATAGAGTGAGGAAACAGACACGCAGAACGTCTCATCTTATCTAATCTGTATTTTTTACATTTGGAATACTTAATATAAGATGCAGGAAGTACATAGCAAAATGAGTTTTATTAGAATTAATCAGCTTCAATTTACATAAAGGTGCTGTTGCTAATTTCAAATGATGGCATGAAGGAAAATCATATCTATGCATGTGCAGACAGATGCACATGAGCACACAGGCGCAGGGATGTCAAGTTAACTTTGCATATGTAAAAGAAATAGTTTTCCAGAATTAAATTCACCTTAGCTGTCACAATGACCCACCAGTCTAAAACTTCTGCACATAACAGAATTCAAACATAATGAAATATCAATCACATTATTTAAATGATCAGTCAGAATATTTTCTCTGCTCATTATCACTTAAATGAAATGAACTTGTTTATTTTAAATGTTTGTACACTATATATGTATATATATATATATATATATAGAGAGAGAGAGAGAGAGAGAGAGAGAGAGAAGGAGACTTGATGGTCAATGAATCAAGTAGGCAGGAGATTCAGATACAATACATTTCATGATACAAAATTATCACAAACCGATATTCCCCTAATAATAGTGTTGATAATAAAGCAAAGACATAACATGACTGAACAAGTTTTATTTCTTTTTCTTTCCTCAGATTTCAAACACCTGGCCAATATATAATGTATATTGTGATTTTTCATTTACTTTTAGCAGTCAAATTTATCCCTAAAGTATTAGTATGAAGTTATGTCAGTTAGTATTAGTATGAAGTTATTTCAGTCGTGGCAACGGAATATTATTGTGGATACTAGACCCTACTTCCTGAGTAGTTCACAGCTAGTGTGTTTTGTAGCCATTCGTTTTTCATCTTAATAAAAGATTTTTGCGGAGGTTTGATTCAAAATTAGTCAACACTTCCAGCTGTTAGGAATCATGGAAGTCTGTTTCCTGGGTAAATTTTGAAAATGAAGTAAGAAAGAAAATATGATGCATTTATCTTATCAAGTATAGATCGCTTGCTAGCAAACTCCTGAGAGTCCTTGCAGAAGGTAATATATTTGCTAGGTAAGTATAGGACTCCACACTTCCTCACTTCCACATTTATTCAGTTGCCTTTGCTTTGACACTATGCAGCCAGCTAGCTTGCTAGCTAGACAATTTACACCACTATGGTTTATAATTAATAATAATAGTATGTTTGACAAAAGGCCAGATTAATAATAAGTTTCTTGCATGCAACATGCAGCAGCAATATTGTCGTGTTTGGTGTTTATATTAATTGCCTTGATTAGCTAGCTTTTAGAGAGGATTGAGGTCCAAATATTTAATTAAACATAGTAATACAAAAAGATAAAATGTAACAAAAAAAATTATTAAATACTCACCAGTCAGTACAGTCTAAATATGAATAAATCTTGGTTGGGATGTATCTTACCCATAGACAGTCTGTTGGGAACCACAGAAATACTGAATCTGTTCATCACAAGCAGTACCACACACAAATATTATTCATTATTACTGCCAATTATTCAAAACATATATTTCTCTAATTGGTGATTTTTCTTAATTGTAAGACACTCTGATGTTTTGTTTTTAGAAGTTAGTTATACTAACATATTTGAATATTCTGAAGGATCACCCCTATTTATTGTCAATTTTTTGTCAGTATTTACAGTTATGATTTGTAGGCTAACCAGTGTAACGTATATCATCGTTTGATATTGGTAACTCTTCATAGATGCTAACTAATTATTTTTAAATTATATATTCATTTTCTGATAAGGTTGATAGTTTGCACCCTGTTCCTTGAATGTTATCAGCTTGCTATATAATATTAGTTATTTGTAAAAACAGTAAAAAGCTATCTACTTCTGTGCTGCAACATGACACTACTATTACGCTACTACACTACGATCTATTATTTTATGCCCCCCCAACCCCACAAAAAACTTTACTTTTAAAGTTGCACAAGTCAGATGACTTACGACAAGTCTGCTACTTGTGAATAGTGCACTGTACCTCAAACTAGTTTCACTAGCCAGCAGGTAGATTCCCAGTAATGTAATAGCATGCAGGTCCACCTGGCAGTTCCTTTAAATGTCATATTATTTCCTGCCATTGACAGACTGTTAAGGGTTTAAAAACAGAACAATCAAAAACACTATTGCTTGTGTCTACGTGATGTTGATTTTCGTGCTGTTTTCTTTATCCATTATTTTCCTTTCTTCTATGTACATCATTAATTACAAGTTCCTAAAAGTTTTCACTTAGTTATAAATCATTAAATATAATTAATAAATACAAGACAAGGTTGAAATGTATCAACATGCAGTACAGTCCTAAATGGAAATAACAGAATGAAATGACAGGAACAAAGCCCCCCTCCACAGAGGGGAGCGGCCAGCTGATGACTCTTCAGAATAATGAGAGCTCACCATTGTGGTTGTTTTGGTGACTGATTAACTCATACATCTGCATTTAGTTTTTGCAGAACATTCCATATCTTTAGCTTCAAATGTATAGTATAAATGCTGTGTCATGAGCTTTGTTTGAACATTGCTGGTGCAGGAAACTTGTGTGGTGAAAAGCTTGGTCTGGTGAATCTCCCTTCACTTGGAAGGCTGATTCATGAGTCTTTAATCCAAGCGAGTCACCCAGGAAAGGCAATATTCCTTCTTTCTCTGTTAATATATGTGTTTTGATCTTTTGGGAAGTTAAGTGCTGACTGAAACAGCCCAGGCTGTGCCCAGGGGCAAAGCATTCCGTCAGTTCAACTGTGCTGATAACCTGGGCCTAGAACATCTATTCTCAAATATGGTTGTGCCGACAGAGCCAAACTGTGCAACCAGTCAGGCTGGACTTCTCCAGCCATGGAGAGCTCTACTCCCCTCATGCAGAGCACAAAGATGAAGAATGCGTCATCTACTGCCTCAGAGGGTGGTAAAACTTTACTTTTCCACCTCCCAATTGAATAGCATAGAGTTACAGTTATTAGTAAGGAAATAACTTGACACAGAGCTTCAGCAGGTCATGCTCCAGGCATTTAATTTGGCGAGACAGCAATCACGTAGTTAATTTAGCTAGGATTTTGTTGTTTTGCTTATTTATCACATGGGGTCAAGGAGTTTAATGGGCATGCATTGCACATAATCGTAGGGAATCTTTAAATACGGTAATCATTTTTATTTACATTGTTGACACGTTGGTTGTATGAGTCATTTGATGGAGATATATTTTGATTCCTTACATAATAATACATGCATTCCTGTGGACCTTAATAATAACTTGCTATTTTAACTTGCTATCACATGACATGTTAGCTGTTCAACTTAATGTCTTGACTTACCTCAACCTCTGTTTTTAAGTGCATCCATATCTAAACATGCATGTACTTACCCTTGCCATGCACATCCATATCCAAACATGTACATACTTACCCATGCATTGTGTTATCATACAGGTGCCATACAGTTACAGCCAATTTATTTAGGAAAATCATCTCTACATTTCTGAGATGCATTCCGGGCACTATGTAAAAACAGCATGATTTCGATGGAATTTAGGCCAACATCATATTGCTCCTTTAAAAAAACAATGTGAATGTTAGGGGACCAAAAAAAATGTCAAAGTTAATTGTGGCTGGCTGGAACAAAATGCTTCAATCAATATGGTGACAGTTCATCTGCTTGTCATTTAACCATTACCTGGGCGACACACACCCCCTGCTGTGTCTGATTTTTGATCCAGATTTACCACCTCCTCTCCCACAGACACACACTAAGCCACATATATATATTGCAGCCTCCCTCTCATTATTTTGTTTGCTCCTAATATTATATTTCACTAGTACCCATTGAGTCACTTTGGCTCTTTATTTGTTCACCTTTGTTGCTGGATAGTGGGTTTAAAACAGGCCAAGGAAGGGAGACAGGAGGTGTTTGTGCTGGTCTCGCATCCATACTAATGGCAGAGGAGCAGTCATTCTTAAAACATGTGATTCAGAGCAGAACAGCTTCAAAGTACGGTGCACCCTCTGTTTGTCCAGCATCTGAGCAATGCAGAACATCCCAATTATACCTGGAAAGAGCTGCTCTTGCTCACAAACCATAACCACTTGCTCAAAACATTGTTTAAGGCTAAGTCATATAAATCATTATTTTTTGAAATTTATTTCAGTGAAACCGGTTTTGTTGAGGCAGTGAAGAAATTCTGCAATTATCAATAAAAACATGTAAGCCTAAAATAAAAAAAATGGAAAATTTCTTTACCTTTCCTGTACTTCATAAAATGTATTTTCACTGCATGCAGTTAAAAAAACTGAATATTAAATAAGTTTTTGCTAATCAAAGCAGAACTTTAGGACCTTTCTTAATTTTCTGTGAACCTCCCCACCCCCACCCCGTGCGGCTTCATTTCTGCTTCCAGGTTCACCCCGGTATTATTTTCAGGCCATGTGATTAATCAATGTTAATTTCCCGGGATTAGTCGATACCGTCTACTACTCATTCCACTCTTTTCCTCTTACATGGGCATTACACAGATTTAGATTAGGGAAATGTTTATGTTGACAGCCAAAGCTGGATTAGGTCATTTACAGTAGGAGAGAGAGGGAGAGAGAGAGAGATTCGGAGGGAGGGCAGCATGTGTCAGAGGGCGGCCCCCTTTACCAGACAAAAGACTCGCCTCGGCGCGACCATGTAAACGACGCCACAGACCACAGTCACTGCTCATGTTCACTGTCCCACTGGGTAGGCAGCTAGGGCTGAGGAGAGGAAGGACAGACAAATAGCACCAGAGCTGACAGGGGAGGAAAAATGAGGTGGGGTGGAGGAGGGAGCCACAATAGAAATGATACAGGGCAACAGATGACTAGCATTATCCTATCAACCTGCTGTTAGCTTATATGCCACTTCCCTCCTCTCTTTCATGGGGCTGTGAGGTTGCCCAGAGTCCAACACCTTCCTCCAGGAATAAGACACGGTTATAATGATGGCCCATGTGGGGGTTTTAAAGGTACAGAATGAAAGCCCCGAGTCCAAACGACCACTACAAGGGGAGTTACCTCCGCGCAAGCTTTCACTTTACTCACTGGCTGCAAATCAGCATTTTCGGTGGACAATGGACTCAGCAGTAGCCTCATGATTGCTTCTTTTCAAATGGTAATGGGCATCCTCACTCCTCTGCCAGGGTTTCCTTAGCAGAGGACAAATTACAGTTTACAAGGCACAGAGAAATAAAAAATCTGAGCTGAATATCTTTTTTCCCCCTTCTTTTTTTAATTCGACAAACTGACATGTAAATTACCCTTTAAGTGCTCCACTCTAGGGCTCTGATCATCTCCTAATTGTCGCAGTCAATTGTAGCCAACAGTCACTTCAATCCCAAGCGCTTTGACAACAAGCGTGGGGATCAAAGCTGAATCAACTCCCTTCAATTTCTCTCTGTTTAGGGTACTACAAAAAAGACTGAGAGGAAGAGGTGGAAGGGCACCACTGTGGAGGACTACCAAGTGTGGAAAATTATTACAATAGTAATTTATTCAATATCTTTAATGCCATATATTCGTCAGTACTCTTATTGTGCATTATGAGGAAAAGAGACTGCAAACAGCAGTAGCCCTAAATGGGATCTTAAGCACTTAAAAGCCGCTGCTGTGTTGGCCTACATTGTTGAATTTTGACAGGGTGGATCATGATTGGAATCATGCCTTCCTGCCACTGACAATGTAGTCTAATTCTTCAACAATGCTTTCACTGATGGAAATATTTGGAATGGGGGTTGTCCTGAGGTTTGTTTGACTTAAGTGATTATTTTAATCACTGTTATTGTTTTGTTTACCTTTTTTCAAATTTTGCTTTACATTATTTACGTGCGTCTACACATTCATTTTTCTTTCTTATACTTATATGCATTGAATATCCACACATTAATTGAATGAAAGTGTAGTCTGAACCCTTAAAAAAGGTTTGTGGCTCCTTACCTTATTTAGTAATTTACCACACTCTTACTCGTATTCTCTATGCTTTTCGCCTCTAATTATGTTGAAGAATGCTCGCAATATTGGATAGCTGAAATATCTTTTCACAGCACGAGTGAAGCACTGAACATATGGCTCGTCTTTAAAATAGACCCATTTAGAAACATGGATAATCACTTATGGTGAAATGTCTCGTTTTTGCCAAATCACACATGAGACGGATAACTACTGTTATTATGGACGTTGGTTCCCCTGACCTCAGCACTTGGTCTGACAGAAAAACCACACTGATTTAACCAGCTTGGTCAGAAAAAAATGAGATGTGTAGGTGTTGATCTGTGAGAAAGAACTGCCTTGCTGGAGTGATGTACATATGTCACATTGGTGGGAAGATACATGGGACATGCTGCACAGAACAAGGGAAAACATAAACGACAAAGAATAAAGAATGTATAAAATGTTTTATTGACAACCTGAGTTTTTTTTTTTTTTTTTTTGAGGAATGGATAACCTTTCCAAGTATTTCCCAGTGATGATACAACCATATCACATGGTTTTAAACATTGAGGATGCACTGCAGATTTGCTTAGAAAAAGTGAACCAGTCAAGTGTACACTCACTGAAAATAGCTTTATGTGGTTTGTGGGATGGAACCATTCTGATTTGATGGATGTTTATTTATATATTTTTTGCAGTTCTGACATATCGGAGCTTAAATGAGTACCGTACGGTTACTACTACCACTTACTTCCTGGCCAAGGATGCAACAAATGGGAACCTACCTTACGAATTCCTGTTTATGGATCCTTATCCAATTCAGTCAATGTGGTCAGCTACAGTCACAGTGAGTCATGTCCTAGTGCCATGAGATGTCTATCTCACCCTAATACCTGAAGATGTGTCCTCCTTGTATGCTTTCAGGCATTCTGTTACCAGAGGAGCATTAACACTGCAATATACCAACAGACGTCAGTCGCGCAGTATAACTTTCCATTTACCTTTCTTTTCTTTTACCATAGTCCTTGTTTTTTAGCCAAGTCGTCAAACTGTACTCCCCCATGTTGCGATGTGGCAGTGAGAGAGCAGCGGGTATGCAAAAGCTCGAATGAGTATATTATTTTCCTTCAAGATTGTTAGTACTCCAGATCCCGCTTCTTTGTTGCATTTCCCAGAATTCATACTGTCATAATAGTAACAGAACCACCAATAAAAGGTCAATCCACAATTCTTTTCAGCTGTTTGAATCAACGGTCATTGTACAACCAGGCAGTTGATATGAATTTTTTTTTTTTTGGTGCATACTGAAAGATGTTATAACTTTTAAAATATGTGATGAGAATAGTCTGCACATTTTTAAATTACACCATTAGCACACATATAATAAGCTCAAAATAGAATGTGAGGTCTTCTTTCATTTTTTTCCAGGTGCTTGCATCAAGCATCGTACAATCAGGCAGCTGACAAGGTTATTTTGCATAATGTAAAATAATGTTACACCTATTAAAATATGTCATGAGCATTGTCTAAAACCATGATCTGAGTAGTATGCATCTTTTTAAATTACATCATTAGTGCTAGTATAATATACCTGAGGCAAAACAACATCAAGATGATAAGATCAGCATCAAATGCACCTACACAATGTTATTGGTTCAGGTTCATAGTGGTAAGTTAATTGAGATTTTCTGTTTATTATCTGTTTTCAGTCTGTGCCACATTCAACGAGCACACAGTAGATAGACATTTGAGGAGTGAAGTTTTATTTATTACATCTTCGTGTCCTGAGAGAATGTAGCTTCACATATAATAGCAGACATTAAAAAGGCAGATATGCAAATGTATGTAGAGATTAGAGATACAACAATTATTCAAATGTTTGATTAATAATTAATCACAGCAAACGTCAATTATTAATTCCGTAGAGCGATAAGGCGTCTTTCTTAAGTGAAAGTGCTCCTGTTTTCCAGACCTTACCTTTTCAGTCAAAGAAAGTTTTGTCAATGTCAAACATTAATTGAATGTGTGTTCTGGTTCTTCCCTTCTGGGTATGGTTCACAAAGCTGGAACATCAAAACACAAAAAAATGCTGGTTTTTGTGAGTCCCACATAGCCCCTCTCAATCTGGTACTTTTTGGTCACTTGGGAGCTGACCCCTTTCCGCGGAAAAAAAAAAAAAGCCTCAGCCTCAGAACTTGATACGTCTCCTGTTAGAGCCACCCAAATGTATAAGTGCAATTAATAACATGCTCAGTCCTTCACGGGATCCCACTTTTGAATTTAACAAGAGCAACATAAGAAAATCAATACGCATTTGATGTGAGCATTTGTTTCTAAGCAATCTGTTGTGCAGCGATCTCTCCCTGCTCTCTTTTATGTGCGGCGCAACAACATCTGAAGTGTTCTGATTTGAGGAATGCTCACAGAAACAAAGTGCTCTTTGCCTGTAAGGCCTGTTGCAAATGTAAACCAAATTCATTTTACATGTGTGAGAGTCCTTGAGATCATACACATTTTGCGGCTGACTATGTTCTTCAATTGTCTATCAAACTGTCATGTTCCTAGCTGCACGAGTGACAACAGCACACTAAATGACATCAATGGCATTATGACAAAAAATATCAAAAAGTCAGTCCTACTGAAAAAAGCAACAACCCAGGAAAGCACAAACAAAACACTCTTATTCTGCTTGCTTAAGTTTGCACTTATCATCATATGAAGCCATCTGCCGTGGTTATCGCTTGCTTGATAACATCTATTTCATTTCAGAAGTTTTGCAGCACATTCAGTTGTTCATTTTGAACAGTGACATACAGAGCATGCAGTTGTTTTCTTTCTGCCCACGGACACTTACTTTGTTATGAATTAGAAAAGTGACTTTGAATGAGACCCTTTTTACCAGAGGGTAAAATATTGTTTCTGAGATAATGCAGTTGACACTGAGAAGGAATGTTAAAAGTTAAATTGTTTCAGACATTATTCTGCCTTAGGTTTACTGGCCTCTGAAAATGCCCCATACCCTTTGAAATAAAAAAGAAAGATTCCAAACATATATTATATTACAGAATAATCCAAATTAGTCAGTCTGTGCAACACTTTAACCAACTAAGTACTTTATTCATTTTGTGTACCCTCTAGCAAGATGATATTAATCTAGGAAATTAATGCTTGTGTTTCCTCAGCAACTACTCTTACAGACTATATACATATGCTATGTGGTAGGGGAGACAAATCATACCCCATGAAATATTTTTTCTTCTTTTTTTTCTGAGAATGCTGTACCTCACCACTGTTTGAATTATGCGGTATTTTTGACTCTGCTTAGATGTAGCATGAATGTTACCAGAACAGGGCTGCTTTGAGGATGTTCTCAGAGGCAGGAAGTGACATTATCCATTGTGCTCTTATTTAGTTTGGGGATTCTGGCAAACATTATCCCACCACCTGTGCATTTTCTCACTAATTTTTTATACAGATGTGAGATTTCTGGGGACCAATTTCACTCTCACATTTGAATTTCCCAGTCTCAAAAGAACCCAAAGGATACAGGATTCAGCGACAGTGTGTTACGCAACATGAAAAATAGCCTGTATACTGTGTATGTGTGTGTGTGTGTGTGTGTGTGTGTGTGTGTGTGTGTGTGTGTGTGTGTGTGTGTGTGTGTGTGTGTGTGTCCTTATTTGATGAGGTACATGATCATTTGTTAAAACATCGACTGATATGGTCGATACTAAAAATACTGTGATTACCCCTGATTATTAATGTACATTATAATAATGTAAGAATATATTAGACACATAGACATACATAAAAATTAGATTTTAGGTATGTACAGCAATTTTCCCAGCTAGGACGGCTGTTTTGATTCAGGATTTCAAATTTTGAGTTATTAATCGATGATATTACAGATTTATTTGTGACAAGCAGATGTCAATAATCAGAAACATTGCATTCATTTAAAATGATTCAATAGTCACATCAGCTTTGACTGCAGGCGCAATATGATATGCGTACAAATGGTTCCTGCATAGGGTGCAATCATATTAATCTCAACACACCTGCATGTCAAGATAACGAAAAACACGGTACACACAAAAAATACATTTGCAATTGCTTAGATGTAAGTATCACCACAGGAGCCTATATTAAAATTACTCGCAATACGCGCATTACATCATCAACTTTATTGAGCTATCTCAACTTGTTCACATTTGCATACAGCGCTACAGCGCTGCTTACAATGAACCAAATGAGACGCTGTCTTTGAGTATATGAAATAATGATAAACATGTGTATTTTATACTATTATTTGTGAATGTAATTGTAAATCAATCGATCTTCCTGACTTGTGAAATATGCTCTTTTATCTTTCTTTCCTGCATTATAAACCGCTCATGGGACGACTGAGTAACGGGTCCAAAGTGAAAGACTAATCTCACTTCAACAGCCGAAGTGCACTGTTTACAGTAAGGGTCTGTAGCCTTCTGTGCAAACACAATGCCAGCAATGCGACGTTTAATACAATCAATCACTTATTCGTAATAGCTGAAGGAGCATGCGTTACGTTCTCTCCATTAAATTAACAGATAAATTAACCTCAAGGTCCCACTATAGGTTCGCTATCAACTGTAATCCCATTTCACGCTATATAGGATATTCAAGCGAAAAGAGTGGGGTGTCACTTGAAGCCAGGGTGAATTAACAACCGATTGCTGGAGGTGAAGCATCAGCACGGAGACTGCGAATGTTAGAGTCCCTGTCGCTTCTACTGTTTTTTATTTAACCCATTTAATATATTCATAAAATAAATCTCTTCAGCTGCAGCCAGCCAAAATAAGTATTCCCCACCCCCCAACCGTTTTAAACTCTGAGGCAAAATATGGTATATGGCGACTTGATTTCACCAATATAAACCTTACTTTCACAAACTTACTATTTTTATCGAGCTAGGGGTTGAGTTATTCTCCTGGTCAGAGTGGTAATGTATGGTCTACACTGCAAATAGAAACACCTGCTGGACACCCTGACTCCGCTGACTACGAGTGAGAGTTAAGGTATTTACTTACCATTAGAGATGCGAGATACAACACACCCACACCATTGAGTTAGCGAAGTGCCTGTAAATTAATGACACACAGATATGCAAATGAATATAGTGAAGTAAAGCAATAAAAAACATATTTTTTAAAACTCATAGAACATAAAATAAAGAGGGAACAAATAACATGCAGATTCTGATAACAATTAACATAATTATCATCAATGTATGTAAGACCATTCTAAATAGCAACACATAATAATAATAATAATAATAATAATAATAATAATAATAATAATAATAATAATAATAATAATAATAATAACAACAACAATAATAATAATAATAATAATACACTGATCTGGCTGAGAAACATCAGAAAGTAAATGGCTCCCTTGGGACTCGGGCTCAGAATTGGTTAATAATCTACAGCCTTTAGAAAATTTCCGAATTCCAGATGTTGCGCATCTTTCCTTTGCTCGGCGCTTACCAGTTCCCTGGAACCCGATTGGCTTTGAACAAAGGCATCAAATAGCCAAGCCCCTTGATTGATGATTTAATTATCCATACAGTAGATAACTGCATAAAGATAGGGGAGAAAAAATACTTTATTTACATAACCAATCACTGCGCTCCAAAGGTGGAGCCTCCCTTTCCATCTACGTATGTGGGGACACAGAAACTGAAATTGCTTTACTCTGGAAATGGTGAATAAAAATAAATACATACATACATACATACATAAACAAACAAACAAATAAATAAGAGCAGTCGATAAAATTAACGACCACACCCGTTTACTTAATAACCTTAACATTTGGCACGAAGTTGCCCAAGCATATGCCAGTTCATGTTTTGACCCCCCCCCCCCTCTTTTTAGGCGGGGGGGTGGGGGGGCGTCGTTTAAGAACATAGTCTTATTTGAATATCGGTTTTTTTTTCCAACTCTAGGTTTTTCTGACTAATGAATATGCATTTTCATTAAATAAATCACACCTGTTCCGGCGCCTTGCTTAATTAGGCTACCAGAGGAGTTTAACCATTCAAGCAAAGAAAGATAAAATAATATACATATTCATTCTGTTGGTGCTGAATGAAATGCAGAAAACCTCGACCAAAGTTAAGTAAAACAGACATAGGCTACGTTCCCCACCTTAATTTACACATAGGCGAACCCCGACCACGTTTATGACCTATTGACAGACTGACAAATAAACACATACAAATATATTTGTGTTAGTTTACTTATTGTTGTCTTGTTAATAAATTAAGGTACGCAGATTACCAAAAAATACACCAGCATTCACAAACACGAGCCAGAAAGTCTCAACCGCAAAAGCTGTCTTGGAAGTAAATAGATATTTCGGCGCTGTTTGCTTGATCCTTGGTTTGTGAGGGTCAGCTATTGCTACAACGTGATTTCCGTAAGATCCTTTTTTGTTGACATGCTTGTGGAGGGTTAAAGCTGAATGGGGCTGTTCCAACTTTCTTCAGATATTATTCTTGCTTAGATTGCAAGGTAATCCGACTTAGACTATTTCTCCCGGATCATAAACAGAAAAAGAAAGAGGAAAAAAAACTTGATCACGTTTTGCAGAAGATGCTCACGTTTGGTGCTCCTCAATTATCCCTCCCCGTGAAGATAGGTGGCGTGTGTTTCAGGGTCTCTCCTCTGTATTACAGAAAAGAAAAAGAAAAAAATGTCATTAGAAGAGGCGTAACACGTCAGTCCGTCCCCAGGTTTGTTTCCTGGAGTGGCTGAAAGAGATCAGTTCTAACCTGCCCAGCAGGAATAACGGTCCTTCTTCCAACTATTTCTGAGGCTTATTATCATTTTGCAAGGATCCTCAATTCTCCAAATTACTTTTGTTCCAGCCGGTTTTTCCTCAACCGAACTATTTGAAAAGAGAGTAACGTAAATAATAAGGTAGGTGTGATTTCTTTCCTTTTAAATCGCCTTTATTATAATTAGATAAATGTGTAACCACCTAATAATGTAAGATACGCTGTCACGTATAGCCTTCACTAAAATGTAGTTTCTAACGCATTGTTTTTCATGAAAGTTTGCCTACCTGTGCAGGTGAAAAGGTGCCGGTTGCTCCACACACGCGTAAACGCACATACACTCATAAATGTTTAGTTTAAACTAAACACTTCATTATGCCATTTTGCATTTGATTATTTTTTGATGTTCCTTCGGATTCGTCCAACCTGTCTGAAAAGAAAGAGGCACGTTCTTGAGCCCCATTGATAACATGGAGTTTAGCAATGCTACATACCTACATGTGTGTTTGACAATATATTAGCAAGGTTATTTTATATATATATATATATATATATATATATATATATATTTTTTTTTTTTTACCATATTTTAAGCTGGTTGGACAGACTTTCCTGAATGGGCAGATGCCAGTTAAAGTACACATGTTATTTTTCACTACACCACCTATGTAAATATTAGTGGCTATACTTGCAAATATTTGGTTTTATGAACACAGGCGGAGATACGAGCATGATTTAGACTCGGTATTTTGTTTAATGCTCCCAGATATCACAAGACTGTTTTCGACTGATTGCCACAATTCCATGTTTTGTAACTGTGTCGTTGCTTGTTTGTTAGCTTTTTGTTTGTTTGTTTTCCTTGTCATGGTTCGTTTCCCACTGCAATACACTAATAAGACACAAGCCAAGTGAAAACGATGACCTCTTCTTAAATGTAACATTAGTCCTGCAGTTGTCATTGTGATGTTCTATTTGACTCATCAATTTACAGGCTCCAGTAATACAAAAGTAACACGAGAGAAGTCTGTTTGTTTTTCTCGCTTCATAGTTGCGGCTTTTCTGAGTCTTGCCTATTTATTTTGCATGGAGTAATTAGTGCAGCATAAGAATTTTCAAAACAGGAGCACCATATTAAATTATAATATGTTTGAGGCTTCACATTAATTTCAACATATGTCTAAAGTAGCCTCGTAAGTAAACAATAAAAAACAAGAAAACATACACACTAACCGTGCGCAGTTCTACTTACCTTTGCTGATGAACTGAAGTTTTGAGGAGTGCACTTAAATAGAACATATAGCGTTGATTGTGGGTGGTTGTGGTGGGGAGGAAAAGGGGTTAATTTCGAATGTTTTACAGTTTACATCTGTTACATCTTTTTACTGCCATGTGTTTGTATTAATCCCCGAGCCAAAGTCTGCGAAAGCTGCTGCTGATCAAACAGGACCTTTTGTCGTTTGCAAAAATCCAAAATTTGACTGAGAGCCATACTCTTTCATTCACGTAACTTTGTATGACATACAAAAAAAAAATCTCCAGTGCCTTCTTTGAGACAAGTCATTGCAGAGCACAGATAAATTTCATCTCTAGTGAACTCTTATAAAACGATAACTGCATTATTATAAAACAAGCTTTCTAGAAAATGTGAATAGTAGTTGTCCCTAACTAGTTTTACTGATTATTCCGGTTGTCAGGCGCAGACCGTTATACGATATCCGCAGATACTCTACTCAAGTAAAAAAAAAAAAAAATCATGACCAAAAAACGCTATGACATCTCGTATTTAAATGAAATGTTGCAAAACACTGCATTCCCCATAGGCAGACATGGTGAATTATGACTAATATCGAAGGTGTAATTCTCCGTCTCCCCCGCTGCCTCACTGTCCTCCCTATTGCCTATGTCCTCTGCCCTTACGTTCCATTTGATCACAGTTTCATCAAAAGCTCAAGTAAAGATAGAGGCAGGACATTTACGATCATTTAAATGTTTTTGGCTTACCAATATTAGGAGTTATCACCGATTATATTATTATGATTATAATGTTCAGTTTGGCGCCCTGTATTTAAATGGGATCTCCCAGTGCCCACATTGTTGCTGTGTTTGGTTGTTAGATATTGAGCCTGCGTGCTGCCGATTCAAGGAGTCGAGTCCATGCAAACTGCCATCTGATCCACTCTTATCAATGAAGCAGGAGATCATGGCGGATGGCCCCAGGTGTAAGAGGCGAAAACAAGCCAACCCAAGGAGAAAAAACGGTAAGAAAAGAAAAGAAAAAATGTGTGTAAATGTATGTGAATATTTGGATTTAATTTTGTCACTGGCTTACTGGACGTTCGCTCTGGTTAAAGGGGATCGCCTGTTGTATTTTATTGTACGTTTCAATGGGAGTTGACGGCAGATACTGAGAAAGAGTGCTAAAAGGCTATGTGTAGTATATAATCGGGATTTCCTCTGGTTTAATTTTAAGAAAACGCCCGTGCTTTCATTTCATCTGTACTGAGATCCTTATCCACCGAACTTATCAGAAGTTGAAACTACGGAGTTTTAAGAGGGACTGACAAGGCAGTGTGGGAAGGGTAGGAATGCTAGAAAGTTTAGGACTGAAATAACGGTTCTGCCAGCGTCTTATTTACCATTAGGTAAAAACCGTTAACTGACTGCGTATTCCTTGTAAGTTTAAATACCTGTAGAGTCTTCTCTCTGCGATGTTTATAGCTCGTGTCGCCAGTATATAGGGTTATAGTGTTCTTAGCTCAATTTAGTCATATGCGCTTCATTTTTACTTCCACTGCTACTTTTTGAAGTAGTCCTGGACTAATTTCATTCATTCCTGTATGTGAGCTAAATTTAATCACACGGTAGGTCCAAGCTATAGGCTACAATCTGTGATCTCCTTATACTTTACCCAGCTGCATTTTTGTCAAGACGCGTTCGTTTTGTATTCGGAAATGACCAGTACTCTGATGACTAATGACATAACATGCATTTTATGTTAAGCGGACAAATAACACAATTCGTGGTGGATCTGTGTATAGTTGTACTAGAGCAGACAAACACACACATAACACTGTCCATAAACAACCACTCGACCAAACTAAATAACTATGAAGCCACTGACAATTTCGCAGTACACCGAGACGTGGAGATGTTTCTTGTTTATTGACAGTTAGCTGGCTTGTTCAAGTGTTTTTTGTTTGTTTGCTTCTTTCTTTCTTTTGTTTTGTTTTAAGCAGAGGGGGTAATGACACCTTTTGCCGTTTTCATCATTTCGTGTTTGTTGAATCGTTCCGTTATGTGTTGATGTGGTGCACTTATTGAAGCATATGGGAGAGTTACAAAGGAACATTCGTTTGTTGCTTTCCTTTTGTGTCTTGTTTAAGCCGGCCGTTAACACCACTAACATCCACTTCGATTTACGCTCTCTTTAAAGCTATATGCTATTTGTGCAAATGTATTTGACAGGGGACACTACCACACTTGCATTTTTGAACGCCGTTGTTTGTGGCAATTCATTCTTTATTATTTTGTTGCCGTCATTTACGTTGTTGTGAAGACATTAGTAGACCAGTAGAAACGCATCGATTTGCATGCAAAGTGTTTTTTTTCTGTTTTCCCTTTTTAGTAGTAGAGATTAAATGCTATATTCCCATCCACCTTTTATGTTTAGCTTCTTTTCTTTATTAAATGTTTAGTATTGATTTGGCAAAATCAATGTCAGTAGTTGAGGGTCTTTTCTGCTTACAAGTAGCTTGAAGCACGTTGCTGATCCACTGAATAACAAAAGCTTGGAGTGAAGTACCCCCTTTTTTCAACTGTGTACTGCAAACGTTTGGACGGAGTGAAATAAAATAAACTGATATCCAATGATTTTCTTGAACTTTTTCAGCAAAAAGACTGAGCTTACGAAAAAAACAAAATGCAGTAGAATCTTTAGAGATCGAGTGAGTAAAGACAGTTTCCCAAGCCAGGTTGTTTTTCCAAGTCCACTAACCTGTAAAATCTTCTGGAAAGGGATTTATTTACGATAAGTGCCCACCCCCATTCCCCTTATTGACATATTAAGAAATAACAAGCAAAGGGCAAGGAAACAGAGATCTCACTTAACACCTATATTATTTTGAAATCGTGGGTATTTTCTGAGTTATTTATCAATGCTGACAATTAAAAGATATAGTTGCAGCACTAGCAACATTTATTGTTTTTGGCGCATGGATTAGTAAACATGGAGTTGTTTCCGTTTTTTATTTCTGTTTTTTTGGGAAAAAAAAAAAAAAAACTGTCATGCGATGCTTCCAATAGCTTTTCCTTTGGGAATGGTCTGGATTTATCTGAGCTGAGTGGATTTTTCTTCTTCCCTGGAAAAGATGTCAGAGCTGAGCTTGTGTCTTGGCCGATAACATTAAATATGATGATGCTTATCAGAGTGATACAGAAATTCCTTGAATTTTGTAAAAAAAAAACAAGAAAAAAGCTCAGGGAAATGCAGAAATCTAAAAAGTTTACCTGAAACGGAAGAGAGCAAGTCATTTTATTTTGTGCTGAAAAAAATGTACGTTTTTAAATTTAGGAGGAATTTAGCCATTTGAAAATCGTTTGAACGCAGTAGAGAAGCCCGATGCGTCCAGGGGGTGAAGTTCACCATAATGAAAGATATTAGTAGGAGGATTTTTAGAAATATCTTCTGATGACCGAACACTTTGATGAAACAAATGAGAACGGTAGTGATTAACACCTTGAAAGAAACAAGACTGCCTGTCAAATTTAGAGAGGTAAGTCAGACGAATAGTAGCTGCCTGACACACTTAGTAACTTTGTTACACTTTCACTTGGGGGGTAGGGTGGGGTGGGGGGTTGGGAAGGGGGTACTCATTTCACTGAAAGCACTCAAGGTCTTGGCCTTTATCCTGAATCTGTGATACTACGGAATTTGTATGATATGGAATACCAGAAGAAGAAGAGTGTAATATGTGTTAAATTATATATATATATATATATATATATATATATATATATATATATATATATATGTATATGTATGTAGGACATGCCATGCCGCAAACATTGCTGTGATATTGCATTTTATTTAACTGCTAATACCATATTCTTAAACTGCAATGTAATATGAGCAGAATGGAAGTCTCGCTGCAACCTGATGTAAAATTACCTCTAGTTAGTCCAGTTCTGTGTATTTTTTCACATTAGTCTGAAACATGACAAGGGTCCGGACAGTTTTGTTGATAACAACTGGCCAGTTGGTTTGTTTGGACATTCTATGAACGTGGCAAATGGTATATTTAAAAATCTGCACCTCACCTTGGAATTCATTTAGAGGCTGAGCTTAACCATTTCATACCCAGACATTTAATCATGGGCTGTTTGTTGGTCATTTATATACTTGTTTACCTGTACATTCTGTCTGTAATACAAGCATAGCCTTTTTTGGTTTTTGTTCTCCCTTATCCTTAGTATGTTCACTTGATAATATGATCGTGTTTTCTGGCTCATATATTCATATATGTTCCCTTCTGGAAGATGCACTGAGTGCAGAAAGTTTCCTTACAGCCACTTCTTCGCCTTCATCTCTCCCAGAGCTTACAGAAAGGTCACGCTCAGTCGTAGGGAACTTGATATTAGCAGCCTTGCAGTTTTGTTGCAGTTTTCTCTGGCTCCAGGTGTGGCGAGTCACATGACACAGTACGAGAGTGCTGGGCTGTTTGGAAGTACAGCTGTTAAAGTGCTCTGAGAGCTTTGTGCTTTTAAGTCGATTAGTCAACCAGCACAAGTGAAAATGAGTCTTTTTACGCACATTTTTCCCTTTTTTTTGGATTGTTATTGCAAAGTATTTTATTTCTATCAGCGAGGATATTATGAAAATGTGTCCTTATAATGATGGGAGATGGCGATACGGAGTGGTGTCAGCTCTCTGATGTCGGGTATCTACATCTGTCGGGTGCCGTGTTGTGTGCTGCGTACATGTACTGTTATTCTGTTGTCCTTTGAAGTGTGATACAATTCTTGTATTTTTTTCTTTTTTAAAACTAGCAGTCTTCACAATTTAGGTACCACATTTTATTAAGAAGCCAGCACAACAAATGTATAGACTTCAATTTTGGGAGTTAAGTTTCTGTTAAGTTTTTTTCCTTCAGTAGTTTTTTTTTTTAGATTTCCTGTTTCACAAAGAGCTATTCATTTTCAATCAACACAAAGCCATTCAATAATAGATGTTCCCACTAGAATATATTGATTACATAATTTAAGGTAAAAAAAAGCCAGCTTCTCCCTTGCTCCAGGAGTTTAATACAATGCTGTGAATGTGATTATAAAAGCCATGTGCATTCATGCTAAAGGTAGAAAGGGGGGCCTGCTAATTCTTTAGCTACAGCCCCTGCTTTCAGCCCAAACAATGGCAGATTCCTTCCAGTCTAAACATTTTGTCCATCTCTATTATACATTTGCTTTTAAGGTGCATTTGCTCCCCAGTGGATAGAAATGGCTCTCCCTTCTCACCCCCTTTTTTCACCAATTTCCCTTCCCAAGGTAGGCAGTATTTTGTTGCTGTCACAGGCAAAAGGAGAGCAGGTCTGCACTGCTCGCAGACAATTGATTGTCAGTCGTAATGTGTTTCATTTACATGTTTATAACGTCAATAGTGCTGGGGTGTCCACTGTACCATTCACGCTGCCTTTCTCACAAGGGTGCAATTGTCTGAGCAGCCAAAGCAGACACCTTTTCTGATGTTTTTTTTTTTTTTTCGCTCTGAAAAAAAAATGGCAAGGGAGGTTTGCTGTGCATTACTGTTTAGAAAAGGATTATTTTGTTTAAGCAAGTGAAATAATTACTGCAGATCTTATGAGCCAGCAAGAAATAATCTCTGTCAAACAGGATGCCGTGCTATTCCGAATGGCAGTTCAGCAGAGGTGGCTAGAGACCTCAGAGCAGACTAGATTTTTATAAATTTGCTGCTTAAAATATATTGTAACAATGCTTTTATGGCTCACATAGCATTTGATGACAGTGACAACTAATCATATACAGGGATTATAAGCACACCAAATGAAAATATTTTGTTTGTTTTATTATTTTTTTGGTCACCAAAAATATATTCTCATTTCTGGTGCTGTCGTCTGACTGCTGTTTCCTTTTTCATCTTTCTCAAAACACATTCAGTATGGGCATTTTATCGCTGATGTCTGATGGTTTGAAGGGTTGCGTGAACGTCTGATGAATAATTTTTTTTTTCCTCGCGATCCTGTTGGGGGTTTATGTTTTATCACTCTGCTTGCAAGAACACGCCTTTAACTAATTGCTGTTACTTGCACTGATGCGTAGTTTAAAGCAGTATATGGCGATTACGCCAATTTAAATGTACCTAACAGAGGCGTTTCCTTGTGCTTCTACTTCTCAGAAATATGCACATTTATAGGCTGCTTTTGAATAGTCAAGTTGCGCATATGCTGCTGTTTGATGACTGGTTTCTTACCTGTTGGAATAAAAAAGCTTGCAAATATAAGCAGCAACTGGAAGATGAATCTGTGGATGTCTGTCTGTTGGTGCGATACAGTTCAAAGGCTTTTTTTGTCTGTTTGCAATGAATTTGTCCCAAGGGATGCAAAGCAGTTTGTAGTCCTGTTTTAATGTGCAGGTGACTGTGTTTTATAATAAAAATTAGCCTGCTTTCTGAAAACCTAGTTTGTAACCATTGACGCAGATTTTTCATATGGGAAAGAGACAACTGGTTGATTAGCTGTTTGGTTGCAAAATACGGTTACTGCTCGAGTATGATTTGAAATGGCAGCGAAAGAAGAGTCAGATAAAATGACATTTATAAATGAACACATTGACAGTGCTCACTGTGAAATCTTAAATCAGGATAAAGAATTTAGACATAGTGTCCTCAAGCCCTCAAGACATCAGACGTGATTTTTTTTTTAGTTCCACAAAGTTTGCAAAATTTCTTGCTCAAACAGAAACAGACAAATTCAGAAGGTCTGACAGAAAATCTGATGGCATTACCTGTTACGCAGGGCACTATATTAAGCCCCGCACCAATATTTTATATCGCTGTAATCAGCCAAATATCTTCACAGCCAAACGAATTGGACTGTTATGTAGCGCTATGGATTACAAAAATATAGTATCACTTCAGCATTTGGAAGCAATATAAAACTTTTTTTTTTAAATTGTTGTGAGTTTTTTTCCCCTTTTTTTTTGTTGTTGCCTTGCCTGTGAAGATATTTTGGCCTGACGGGGAGAACACACACAGCCGAGGCACTGTGAGCTGAACCTCTGACACCACGGTCTTTGGAATGCCTTAGGTATGATTTCACTTTCGCTCACATCAATGCTGACCTGAATGCCTTTCATATCTGATCCGCCGTGTCTCTCCCAGTAAACATCCCCCGAGGGGAGAACAAAGAAAAGAGCTCTTCTTCTTCTTAATCACAATTCAGCCTTTCACCGCCAGCAGGCTGCATTTGCATTCAGCATCAGAAAGCCTGAGATGAAAAAAAAAAAAAAGGAGCGCGCGAGAGGAGCAAAAGAAAAGAGAGAGAGAGAGAGAGAGAGAGAGAGAGAGAGAGAGAGAGAGAGAGAGAGAGAGGGTGGGTGGTGAGCAAAATAACTTAGGTGTTTGTGGCTGTTTGTTGGGCCTCCCCTGGTTACAAGCCTTATATAGCTCACACTCTGCTGGGGCCTGGCTCTTCTGACAGCCAGATAGTGTTACAAGATGGCATGCCTGTACTATTCATGGCCACTCACTCTAACACTTGAGAAAAAAGTGTCTGAGAGGGATCAAATTCTACTCTAAGAAGTCTATAATAGTTTGGGGCAGGTGTGTCCATACAGTACACGATTGTATTTGTTTTTCATTTTGTAACGGGAGCTGGAGGCTGCCAATCGCGTTATCTCCTCTGTTCTAAATGATTTCTGTTCAAATTTTGAACTTGCTCAATTTTGAAGATTCCTGGGAAACATGAATGTGTTTACGTATAGCCCCTGATCATCTGAGTGATAATAACAACTGCTTTGCATCTAAAGAGAATATGTCTGTACTGTTTAACGCTTCTAATACATTCGGTTTTACATAATAATAATAATAATAATAATAATAATTATAATTTTCAAATCCATTTGTTGAACTGTGTTTATCTATATTATTTTTGTTCCTGTGTTTACGTTACAAGCAAACTATTTAGTTTAATAACCATCAGAAAATGTCAGATGTGTTGCACTTTGCAACAAATGAACCATGGCCCAAGAGATTTAAGACTTATTCACATCAGTCTGAAAGACAGGATTTCAGACCGATGTGAATAAGTCTTGAATCTTGTCAGAGAGATCAAATCCTATTTCCTATCAGTTAAGTATAGACCCGCACCTCTCCAAAAGTGATATCTCTGTAATATGGATTAAATGTGACAGAGTTTTAACAATAAACAAATGTCTGCTCTTAAGTTGGTTGGCGAAGATATCTCTATTGTGAGATTTCTTTCTCTCCCCTTTCAATCAGTCAGGAATCATGTATGTAAATCCGTGGCCAAATGGAGAAAGGGGATGCTACAACTTTAAATGCATCATGTGATATGAATTCCAGATTTTTTTCCCAGAACTTTTTGTTAAGAAAAAGGATTATCTGTACACCTTCCCCCCCTCCCCAAGCTGTGCAGGATTTAGGCAGATTTACTTCAGCAAACACCTTTGGACACTGGGGAAAGAAGGAGTCTGTTTGCAAAAGGAGCCTTTTGTTCAGAGAGGTGCGGGGATAATGCTTTACTAGGCCGGCGTGATATTAACCCATGCTCTGATGCCAAGGAGACTGGTTAACTCTTTGTGCGCACACTCTCGCCGGCAAGAAGTTCCTGCTTGGGTCTCTGCATCTTGCCGGATCTCTTTGTGGCCCGTGACTGTAACCTCTGCTGACTGGCCGATACCCGCGTCTGGTCGCGGGGCAGGAAGTCGGAGGCAGTGGTCAGTTGATGGCCGCGACAGTTTACTCCATGCTTTTGCGTGTTGTTGCGTGGCAGGCCAGTTCAATAAACATTTGCAGGCTGCCTCATTTGAAGTGGAAAAGCTCAGGACAGGGTGGAGGACCTTGTGGCTTTACCACATACTTTGCTCTTAATTGCAGCAGCAGAGCTGTCCCCATCTCTTAACGGCAGATTGCTTCTGTTATTGCTCCAGCTTTACTTTCCATGTCCTCTATACTGACATCTGTCACTGCTGAGGACCAGAGAATGCCACTAGGGGTGCAGATTTTCTAGTATCATCGGTGACTAACAAGAACGCATGATTCACATAATAGTAACCCCCTAGCCTGCGTAAAATATAGCTGGAGTACCACAGAGCTTTTACTACAGGAAGAAAGAAATTCTTCCGTCTTTTTTTGGAAATGCAAGTGTTCCGATTCATAACATTCATAACACCTACTCCTCATCCATCTGAGCCATCGTGAGTGTTCATGAGTGTGTGTGTGTGTGTTTTCATGTGTGTGTCGACGTGTGCATGGGTATGTGTGCGTGTGCGTGAGAGTGTGTGCCCACATGAAGTTGTGTGAGCGTGTGTGTATTTACGTGTGAGTGTGTGTGCATTTGTGTGTGTTTGAGGGCATGTGTGGGTACATGACCGTGTGTGTGTGTGTGTGCGTGAGTGAATGTGTGTGTATGTGTGTGTGTGTGTGTGTGTGTGTTGTCAGGAGTCCAGGTTGTCAGCGCCCCGGCAGCTCGTTTGGTGTGAAAGGATGACTGACTGAGGAGAAGTGACAGAATTAAAGGTGTTTGCTGTGTTGTTCCGCCATGTTTCAGGCTCTAAGCCTCTCTGTCACTGTGTTCTTGTGATTTGACAGTTCATATCTCCTTCCCTGTAAGGTGATGTACGCCCGCACCATGTCACGCCACTTCAGCTGAAGTTGCACACGTTCACAGCCTCCGTTTTTTTCCTTTTGACTTTTTTTTAGTGGTGTCGCTGAAGAAGTTAACATTGGACTTGAAACATCAGTGGACTGACAGTATATTGTGATTTGTCTACCTATACCTTAGCATCTATTGATGCAAATCCGTAATTTGTAATGCGTTGCTGAAAAAAAATGCTGTGCAAATTGTGGAATTGTGCATCATTTCACAGTTTTTCCAAGTGACAATGCATAGTTTTTATTTCTCCATTCTTGTTTTTCTTCCTGAAGTGCATAGCTGTTCACAATGCTTTGTTTGTGATTTCCAAAACGTGTCAACTTTTCTATTTGCAAGATACTCTAGGTGGGATTTACAGCAATTAAGATGCCCAGGTGTAAACTAACATTTTGATTTTTTTAATTTCACAAACAGGCAAGTCTTTGCGGTGATTCCATATATATACATACATACATATACATACACACACACACACATATATATATATGTATATATATATATATATATATATATATATGTACACTTTTGCATTCCTCCTACAAGATACTGTATGTTGTACTTCACATCCCTGTCATGCTCTGCAGCATCTGAGGGGCCCCTGCTCTCTGTAATGCTCATTTTTTGCTCCAGCAAGACCAGAAGAAGAAAAAAAAAACATAAAAAATTATGTTGTCTCCTTTCAAGGTGATTGGAATAGCTTGTAACTTTTTATCTAGCCATGTGTGTATGTGTACATGAGTAAATGAGTTCAGTATACTTCTAAGCCATTTGTGGCGCCACGTCCCCGATAGACCAAACAGCGTGGATTCTGCAAGGTCAATAATGAGACACGTTGCTGGCTGCAGAAATAATAGTGGAAGTGATAATGAACAGAAATAACCCTCAAAGCTCCTGTCAGGGGAAAACACAACAAAACAGTACTCAGCTGAAGACTTGCAAAATAATCAGCCTTCCCATCTTTTGCCCATGATGAGGTACATACATGATTCAGTGTGCAAACTTCGTGTTACGGATTACAAAAAATGTGTGAGGTTTTTCTTTTTGACATTTTGGTTTGAATGTTCTCCTTTTCTTTTGGCTTCTTCTCTACACACACACAAAACTGTCGCCTGTATGTTGAAAAAAAAGGTGCTGAAAGCAACCCTTAATTTCATCAGCTGAAGTCGCTGTGCACATTTCAGCGAGTCCAGAACACACACACGTACACTCACTTTGATGTATGTTTGATTGTCGGGTGGAAGAACACTTCTGGCAAGGTCATGGACACATGGAACAATCAATAACAGATCAGCAGATTAAGGTATCATGACATCTGGATATCTAGGCCTCTTTCACATATGGGTGAATACCTCCTGCAGTGGATGCTGTCGACAATCACTGCGAGCTAATGTATGCGTTACCTCATCAGAACCTGCTTTCATTATTTCATTATTCTGTCAATAATCTGTGCTGTGAGTTCTTTTTGTGCTGTTCACAGCTTGCTGTTGGGAAAACAAGCACTGGGCCTTGTTGAGTTGTGCTCCCTGGCAGTGTGTGGATAAAAACTAAGGTGCAATGTGTAAGATTGACTGCTGAATTCATCTACAGCGCCATTGTTTTTTGTCACCTTAGCGCTTTTACCGTGTCAGAGATCAAATGAACTCCTAACCCAATACTGCAGTAAGGGAGGAAATTGTCGTAATTACATTTGCTGTGTTTTTCAAGCAGTCACTTAACCTTAAGTAAAAGTGAACCCAGAACGTGTCCATTCCGGCAACTGTAGTGGGAAACACTAGAAAAGGGAAAAAAAAATCCCCCTTTTCCCCTTACTGTCAGCTTCAGAGTAGGGCATTAGTAAAGACAGTGTGTGAACCAGTCCGGCCTCATAAAAACTCCAAGACATAAACTCACGTGTTAATAGGTTCTGACTGGAGTGGGAGCTCCGCAGAACGCCCCGTGTCCCGACGCTGTCAAACAGAAATGTCAAACAAACACCTCCTCAGGTACTGGGCAATAATCACACAGACAGTCTGTCCTCAGCCTTTCCAACGTGCAGATAGGACCCGGCGCCTCTCCTTTACCTGCAGTCACTGTGTTTAACACTCACTGATGCCCCACTAGCTCGCAACCTGACTAATTGCTGATACTCCCAGTTCTCCGTCCCAGGCCAAGCGGCCTACTTATCAGAGATGTTTCTTGTTCCAACATTCCTGAGCTAAACTGTCTATCTCTTTGTTATTCTTTCTACTTAGGAGTATTAGCGTTAACGTGCCCATCAAAACAGTCCCCCTAGCTTTTTTCCTCTACAGCAAAAAAAGCGTGTGTCCATGCATTACACTGGACTGTGAAGTTTCGCTGGTGGTTTGGTGGAATACTTGTATGTGCATTTTCTTTGTGCTGATCGCTGAATTGAGAAAAGTTGTGATGGTGCAGCACTGTAAATGAACGTCTTGTAGCTGCTGTTAAAATGAAACTACACAGGTACTTAGTCATTTGAATTAAGGATTAATCAAATTGCACTTCACGGTTCAGGTGCTTGGATACATCATTGCTTAGTAAAAAAAAAAAAAAAAAAAATGTGGGCGGGGGAAGCCCTCTCAGTATTTTGTTTGTATTTCAGTTAAAATGAAGCTGTATTCTGAAGGAAGAAAATCATAAGCATCTGGCATGCCAACATCTCCTGTGAGTCAAGAGCTCAGGTTTTAAAATTGGGTGTAATCCGGGATTCGGCTTCTCAACATGCAGGATACCTTATAACCTAGCAATCACAGGATCTCTGATGTTATTAGTTTTCATGTTTTAGTGGGTTGCACTCATAATTAGTTACAGCAACACTCATTCGGAGACTGGCGGAAAGGAGTATTCCTCAGTAATTAAAGTAATGAAATATTCATTTATGCTACCTTTTCAGCAGCCTCACAAATGAGGCAGCCATACTTAATGTCCACACTGTCTCCGATTTTATTATAACGGCAGCCTGGCACATCTGCAATTAGTACTTATACTGACAGTTACAATTTGTGAGGGGCGGTAAGCCGGGCGAGGGGACGTGGGGGCCAGCGCTATTACACGTGCAAAGCCTTCCTGTCTCTTTAACCTTGTTGTGTTTTTTTCCTCCAACACAGAGGTTACCTTTTCCCAACGGTGCAAAATCGACTTGACATAACTGTTCATCAGTTTCAGGATTCTCCCTCGAGGTATTTGCATCAAATCAGCCCAGTCAAGCTTCAAGTTGAAATTGGCAGGCCAGAACCTGACAGGGTAGGGACCGGGGAAAGAGACAGCCAGCGAGCAGCCAGCGAGCTGACAGCGGCAGGGCGGGAGGGTGAGACAAAGCTTTCCGGCTTGGGTGGAACAGCGCGATTGGCCCGGAGCGAGCCAGGTCACCGGGGTAATGGGTGCAAAGTTAGGAGCGCAGGGACGGCACCGAGCTTCTTTTACACTTTTGTTTTCTGGGGAGGGGGTGGGTGCCCTTTTTTTCCCCTCTGCTGGTTATTAGGGCTCAGAAACGTGATGGCTATCTCAGGGAACTCCTCGTTAGGGTTTTGGGGGGCTGTTGACACGCCTGGTCTTTGTTGTCTGATTGGAACATTGGCAGTAAAAAAAAAAAAAAACAGCTCAGTGCAATGAATGACATTGCTTTGGATCAAAAGCACTCTGCGAGTGCAGCAGTGGATATTGAGCGTCCGGCTGTCAAAGATACTTTCTGTAAAAAAAAAAAAAAAAAGATGTAAACCCTGTGCCACACATGTTCCTGACCCCCTCCCCCCCAACCCGACTAGCCTCAGTGTTCCTCTTACTTTGTCTAAGAAGCAGGGTGTCATACACCTATACATGATCCCTGTCTGATCCTCTTTTGACCAGCTCCAATTTTCCATTTAACTTTGTTTAACAGGCAGGGGTGTCATACCTTTACATGATGAATTTAAAAACACAACACTGCTGTCAACTGGGATTGGCCAAATTAAACATGAAAGGGTTGCATCTGAAGTAAATGTGCGGTGCTGTTTTTTTTTCCTTTCTTCCATCTTCTCCTATGCCACTTAAGAAAATAAGTCCTCCTGCACACAAACTTTTAGTGAATCTCACTGCTCCAATTCTGTCTATACAGCAATACAAAGCGGTCTGAAAATGTATTGTAAAACAGTGAAATCCCATAAGAGCGAGTGTGAAAGAAACCACAGAAGCCTCTTAATGTATATTCTTATTGAAGGGGTTGCCGGAGAGGTGGGAGATCATCTCTTTCTATATGGGTACTTTTTCATCTTGGGTTTTTTATCTTTCATATGCACAGTTATTAAAAAAGTATTTGGCTGTTTAACAGCCACAGACCCCTGGTGAAGTATGACACTCTCTCAGATAGTTTTTTTTTTTCCCTTCCTTTCGCAGCTTTGCATGTGACAGGCAAGGCCTGACGGGTTGATGCCCGCTCGACAGGCAGCATTGAGTTAAAGTGGTGTGACGGCAGAGTTTTGTTAAGCTGGGAACAAAGGAATGGAGATGCCGGGCTGGTATTGTCTGCGCGCATATTGGCCTTGTCACAGTTTTGCAGGATTTAATGCTCTGTTTATTTCTAGCCATCAGAGCTAATATTCTGAGAGGATGCTCTTTCTAAAAGAAAAAAATATATAGGGTGTGTGTATATATACATACATACATACACACACACACACACACACACATATATATATGTATAGATATATATACACGCACACACAATTCAATTCACACAATTATGTGTGCACACAAAGTTGGTCAGGTTGCGCTTATGTTTTATTTTATCTTATTTTTGCCTGATATTTTTCCAAAAGGAGAGCAGTCAGATTTTTTTAAGTTGGATTTTTTATTTTGTAGCAGTGCTCTTAAGAGTTTTTTTAAACCATTCAGCTGGCCTTTGTGAAAGATACAGCAGTGAAACTTTTCCATATACAGTAAAAACCAAAGCTAAAAACAAAACGATGACCGCTTCAGCGCTTAATCCTCGAAAAAACAAGTGACGCATCAGAGGTTTAAATTTGGTCCTGCGTGCATTTTGATGAGCTCTCTTTTTTTTTCCTTCTTCCCACAGTTCACACATTGAGGCCTGATAAAAGGTGCTCTCGTAGCTTGCCTGTGAGAAGCCCCCATACGTTGTCTCTGCTCAAACTGAATAATGTTTGCAGTGAGATTAGCGAGTGGCGCAGCTGGGCGAAGGTAGCCATGGGAAGCGCCTTTTGGTAGCGAGGAATGCCGCCCAGGTCAGGGTGTGAGGCCTGTGGGAGGCCTACTCTGCCAGAGACCGGGCCCAGACAGGTACTTTGTTTCCCATCAGATATCAAGGGTGCGATGGTCTTGAAAAGGTTAGCGCTTGCCACGTCAATCCCAGACAGACTGTCAGGTTGACTGGGGCTCTGAGGGTGTCTCGGTGACAGCCATTTCATCCTCCCAAACTCCCTCAGCAAACCCTCTCACCTCATCCATGGTGAACACGTATTTGGAGGCTGGCTAAAGCTACAGCCTCAAAAGCAATCATTTATAAAGCACTTGTTACACATTTATTTGGTATGTTTGAAATCAACACGTGTGAAAAGAGAAGTGGAAGCATTCAGGATAATGTGCTGCATCAGTGAAACATCATGGGGAATAGTTGATTTTTTTTTTAAATGATGGCAGCCAGAGATGTTACTATAAAGGCAAACCTTTGACAAGGACCGTAAAGTCCTCCAGTCTACATGGGTCATCTTATGAAACCTATGATATTTTTATGATCTTGTAAAAATTATGAGTCTCCTCCTGTAGTATCCGTATGTGATTTGATTGTCAAAAGTAGGCTGAATTAGAGTATGGAGTAAGTGCCTTTCATTTTCTTAAATGGTTTGTAAAGTTTGAGGCAATGATAATGGTGTACTTACCAGTTTCAGCGTAATCAGATTTACATGTTTACACAGAGGTTTGTTAGGGACGAGGGTATTCTAATGGGAATGAGCTCTCTAAAAAAATTAATAATACACCACGTGCAGTGTAACTCCCAAATAGTTTTTGTTGGTTTCCCTCAAAATAAGTTAAGATCACGAAATGAGTTGTGGGTAATTACATTCGTAAAGTGGCAATTGTTAATAATGTGGTCTCAGCAAATAGTATCATTAATAGTGGTAGCTTTTGTTAATCGAAAGGAAGTTAAGGTTCACCATAATCTCAATTCTTCAATGCATTTATGTGCTCTCAGGGTATTTTTCTAGGGGTGGATGTTAGAGATGCAACAATTAGTGCCAAAATGAATTATGGGATGCCTAATTTATAAGACTTTTGCATGTTAGTTATCAGCACTGCTGTTAGTTTTCTCTTTTTCTTGCTGAAAGCTGGCACAATGGTTCAGGTCTGAATGGAAACCATCAAACAGATCTGTAACAGCAATTACAGGGTTAACAAAATTAAACAATTTGTAAACAGATAAAGTCAGTCAATCCAAAACATTTTTTTGCAAAACAATTACAAAATTACAATAGATAAAAATTGTACTCTGCCTGTATTTATGCAATCAACATGACGACGAAACAAAACAATTTAATGTGGAAAAATCATCAGTCATCTGCATTATAATTGCTTCTTTTTCACATCTACAGGGCGGTTAATTAAAATTGTGATTAAATGCGGCTTCGCTGCCTAAGATGTCTTCCCCTAAACAGGTGGTACAGAATTTAAAAGTAAAGAGAAAAACGTAATTAGCATTGGAAATTGAGAAATTGCCTGCAAGAATCGGTGTTAATTTCAGGCGCTGATGAGGTAATTTATAAAAAGGAGCTCAGCGGAGGTTGTGCAAATGTACCGTTGCCTTCCTTCCCCTTCCCCGCGATCCCAGCATGCAGGTGAAAATGTTTGCAAAATATTGAAGTCGTTTGAGTCAGCATTCGTTTACCTTGGTCGTAGGTCCTCGTTCTCTACTTTTGCAGCCGATATCAAAGCGAGACACAAAAGGTAGGAGGCAGGAGCTGCCATATGCCAGCCTTTTTCCTACCTGCAGCCATGCCACATATGGGACGATAATGGAAATCTGTGCTCAGGAAGAACGCAAATTGTGTGACAGTTACAAAGGCAACGTAGTGATGGAATTTTTTTTTTCACTGTCGTTGGAAACATAAGGCCCATCCAACTGAATTGAGGACAGGTTTGCTGCGTTAGCCTAGTTCGCCTCTTGGTTTAGTTCAGCAGAACTTGCGGTGAAAGTTCTAGGGAAACTTTCCAATCAGTATCTCTTCTTCTTTTCCACTTTTCCGCCTGTGGTCTTTTCTGCCATCGGCATCCCAGTCACATTTTCTGGATAATTCACCGCGAGGCTGGAATAGACACTGATGGCCTGTACCTCCAAATGTATGGCGTTTTAATTAATGAAGTGTTCATCTTCAGACTGTCCTGATTAAGTCAGCGGTAGAATAAGATGGAGCCAAATGTTTCAGACTTCAAAGAAGATTTCATTAGTGCACACCAGGATATGTGATCATTTCAGTGTCTATTTTAAAATAGTTTTTTTTCAGCCAGTGTGTATTAATGCCATACCATTACCCTGCTGTGAATATCAAAAATACCACTTACTTTTACAGTCAACTCATGGCTACATGGGTACTTAAATGATTTATGTTCACCAAGTCAAAAAATAAAATTGAGTGGTTTGGAAAACAGAAAATACTTGTTTTTGGCCCTGTGTGTTTGACAAGCATTATGGTAATGACTGATTGTACCAGGATTTACCTGGACATTATCAGAGGGAATATTTGGGTACAACTGGTGCTTAGAAACTATCCACTGCACATTGTGTACTCCTACAACCATACATTCCAAAAGACTCATGGGAACTCTTACAGTAATACCTAAGCTTCAGAAATAGAAGTCTAAATAGAAATAGAAGAGTAGAAAGAGAGAGAAAATCAAGAACTGAGTCCACTCTCACTATTTCTTGTTTGAGTGATTTCAGTGTTAAAAAGGGAGTGATCTTCAAAGCCAGCTCTGTATAAACAAACTGAACACTAGTATGAGACTAAGTCATTGTAATATGCTTGGCAATGTCCACATTGATAAGGGTTTATCCTTATTAATATGGTTAATTATTTATATTTGGGTCCTTTATATCTGACAAAACCATTGTTGCACAGTCATTTCACATTGAATCTGTGTGTCTATTTGTCAGGTGTAACAGAATTGTATAGCATGGTCCATCTTTAATAGAATGCCTGTATTTAATTTTATTCCATTTGCTGGAAGGAGGAAGACAGTTGGACACATGTGCAGTTGCAGGAGAAATCATGACTATTCCCACATTTTTTCCTGCATAAGCAAACAATCGGGCCCTCTAAGTGTAGCCTTTTCACCAAGACACGGCCCCCCGAACCAATTTTGACTGAGCATTTAGTCCAGGAAGAAAACCAGCCCAGACTAGCAACCCCCCCACCCCGGCCTCCACACCCCTACGCACACGAACAACCCCGCTCAGCCAGCCACAAAGCTCCAAACTTTTACAGCTATGTGACAAATTGTTGTGCTTTTCTTCATGTTTGACATCCTTGTGGGGATTGTTTGTTGTATTTTGTGTAGGCCTGCATCGTGGGACCCAAGGTGGTTGCTTTTGTGCAGCATGTCAAATGTGGTTAACATGCAGCCATTTATCTTTAAAGCCTTGCGCGTACAATGGCTGGGGTGTGCTGCCCTGATTGCGGGCCGTGGATCGCAGCGCTTCCTTTCTTATGTGGCTTTTCCCCTCTCTCTCTCTCTTCCCTTTTCCCCTCTCTCTCTCTCCCCTTTCCCTTTCGCTTCTTCACAGCATATCCCTTCATTATTATTTTATTTTATTATTTTTCTGAGTCAGTCTACTGAACAGGTCAGGCTGCATCTGACAAGGTATTTCAGAATTTTGTGAACCTTCACAAGACAGATTGTTCGGTGCAAGTGTAGTGTAACTGAACCTCTTGTTGCCCGGTGGAGTGTGGAAAATAAGATCGAGGAGTGTTTTTTTTTCTCTCTCTCTCTCTTCTCCTTTTTCTTCTTTTACAAGAATTTGAGATGGCAAAACAGATCTGTGGTAGCTGGAGATCTGCTGTTGGAGCCTCATCATGCCTACCTGGATACATTTCATTTCTGCTTGACATCAGTGTAATACAGCCCAATGCTTACAAGTTGGGTTCTGTTACCCCTCGTTTTGTTTAATCTGATAGCAGCCGCATAGCTGTCCGTGTACTTCCAGAGATCAAGAGGTCATGTAATTCCCCCTTGTAAGGTGTCCAGTGCAGAGCAGTTGTCAAAGCGGATGTGGTATTGGGAGGATTTTTTCATGCAAAGCGATGGTCTTGTGAAGCTGCGTTTGGCTAAACAAACAAACAAAAAACACAATTCTTGCAACCATTTTTTTAAAACATTTCCATTATATGCTTATGAACCATCACAGCATTTTAAGTTTGTGCTGGCGAAATTATTATAAGATCAGTTTCAATATGAATGTGTGCTTGTCATGTGTGTTTAGAAAGCAGTCCTGCAGTAAATGTTGTTATAGATGCCTAGAGAGTGGAGAGAAGCTGTCAGTTTTATTTTAGGGACTCTAAAAGAAAAGTGAGAGCAAAGGGTAGAGGGGGATGGGGGGTATGAGAGTGGAGGTGGGGGCAATAGGTCAACTACGTTAAAACATCTTCCTCAACCCATCAAATGTTTTCTGTCAGGATCTGCCAGCTTTATCCCTGCCTCAGGTAGTCTGCATGGCAGCTAAAGCCATTACTGCTGCATATATGCACACATTTCATCAGTGTGTGCATACAGCTATACAGCTACATCTCCACAGTCATATGAAAGTGTGATTTTTGTATGTTCGTCTGTGTGTGTGTGCTTATTTATCTATATGGATTTGGTATTATAATCCCTTGGGGAGTGACTTTTCTCTTCAATTCATAAGAAATAGTAAGGAAACAATCCCTAATATTAGTGAAAACCTCTAGTTTGTTTATGTGCACATAATGTGGGCCTGTCCGCCAGGGAAGCGCTGCGAATGAGAGAAGCATGCGTGGATTTCACAGGTAACAGGATTACGTGGGCACATAATTGATCCATTTGGGGAAAAAAATGACAGTGCTCTAAAGAGGCCTAAGCTTTGGAAATGGAGTTTATGAAACAGGCATTCGTAAATTCAAAGGAATCAATATGTCAATTTTATTACATCTCCAGGCCAAATGGGCTTTAAAGGAGCAGCGTCCTCTATGTATGTTTTTATGTTTTTTGTACAACCACAAGGAGAAAGGTTCAACAATGGCCAGTTGTTTTGTTGGTATTTCGCTATAGGTGGGTGCAGGGAGCCAGAGCATCAGAGGTCTTCGTCCATGAAAATGGATCTGTGGAAATGTGTTTCTCAATGCAGTTGTTGCCTTATGATTGTTATTCTTAAAAATGAACTATTTACCCAAGACTGGCAAGCACAATAATGTTTTTCAAAGCTTGCCCATAGCCATCCATTTATAAAAAGAGGGGAAACTAGATTAGCAGCGTTCTGCATTTTCATCAGTAAAATATTCACATTTCATTTAAACACAACTACATCCCAGGCAAGATTTAATTACCCACCACTGCTATAATGTGAATGAATTATGCAGCAAAGACTGATGCAAACGGGTAGAAATTTAAGGCGCGTACATGTTTTCTTATGAGACGAAAAAATAAGATCCGTTCAGAATTTCCGTTCAGAGTCAAATCTCATCATATCTGGGAGGCTTCTCGCAGTCGGTGCAGGTGGGAGAAATTGCAAGAAAAAAAAGAAGCAGCACAATTATTGTGCCTAGTTAGTTGCGTTTGTTATACATTATCGCCATTATAGTAGTTCATTTTCGAGTAAGTAAATAATACGAAGTTGGTGATGCTTGCGTTTTTAATTCCATTTTGCTCCTTTTTTATTCTGTTCACTGACTGACATCTGCTATCAATGCTAAGCAGGTGTTCCTGTGTAAACAGACGTGCCCTGTTTGTGTTTCTCCATCCTCGCTACTGCGCACCCAAATGAGCAACGTGATTAAGAATCCTGTACATTTTTGAAAGGAAACGGATGGCTGCCCGGCTAGAACATAATTACACTGCTCCAACATCCGCTGCTCACCGCCAAGCCCCAGCCAAAGAACAACACAAATTAATAATATATAATAGCATCTTTCTTGCAATTTATAAATGAAATAAAGTGAGGGGGAGTCTGCCGATACCCTTTTTTTTTTGTTAATTCTGCAAGATGGAGTAAAGATTACATTTCTAGCGAGGCGGAACCTGGCACATGCAGGCTTAGAAGCACTCAAAACTCTGCTTTTTACCTCAACACTGTATTTATTTATGTATCGAATGAGCTCATGAAGAATATTACACTGTAATTCAGCATAATTTAATTTATCGGTAGTATTAAATGTGTCCCATGTTACTTATGATAAAAAAATAAATAAACCCATACAAGCTTACTGGTACGTATACTTACTGGTACAGTCTGAACATTAGAGCAAATGGAATAATATATCCAGAACAAAACAAATGTTCTCTTTATTTTCTCAGTCTTACATGAACCGAGGTGCTACACGGATGCAGGCTACTGTAAGTTAAACAAAAAAAAGCTGCATACAATAAAGTTTCAAGAACCAACAACAATGCTTCAATGTTATCTATGAAATATTAGTCAGTGTTATTTTTTTTACAATTGCTTTTTGTGTGTTTGCCCTTTGTATCTTACATCTCAATTGTTGTCCATGCACACTGTTAACACTATGTCTCGCTAAGATAAACATCACTTTCTTGTCAACTCCAAACCTATTTCTCAGGAGTGCAAAAAAGATGTTATCAAAGGTTAATCTACAGAATAAGACACAAAACAGACAAAACATGGGAAAATGGTATATTGAAGAAAGATTGAACACAGCAGTTGTTTGAAAGTGGGTAGGACAAATCTCAAAACTCAACTTTGCCAAAAGTCTCATTGATAAAAAAACATGACTGATGGGAAGCTGTTCCAGGAACAGTGAGTGTGCTGAAGTCTCCTGGCTTATATCTCTGCGCACGTCAAACACGGGGCCTACAAAATGCAACTGTCACACAAGATGAGGCCTCAAATGTGTTAAAAGATTCTTTCTCAGGGGGGTGTCTCTGGGTGGGAAGGAAAGAGAATGTGACTTGCAGACACTGACAGATCGGAAAACTTTCAGAAACTTAACTGTTAACCACATACTAAAATTTAACTGTTTCTTCAAATTCAGTGTTACAGTAGCTACATTGCAAGAGCTGTTTTTGTTTTTGACCACACAGGCATGAGCAGCCTCTTAGACCTTCAATGCTTAGGACAGGAGAAACTTGATTGTTCTTAGCATTCTTTTAGTGTAGCGGTTGTTTGTTGTGTTGGAGCCTCATGGCTGCCTTGCTGCTCTCCCTCTCTGGAGGCCGGCTGCTCGATGGAAGTATTTTTGGTTCTAAAAGGTGTGCCTTTCTGTAAACACTTGTAAGGGAAGCTTCTCTTACACTCTGTCCCCTTTAATCAGAGCTGGAGATTACATCCTCCCTTTCGGATACATGATAATTACACTGCTCTGTGAACGTTGAGCACGGATGCGCGCTCACAGACTGGGAGGGGAAGGCCCAGATGCTGGCAATTACATTAGAAATACTCGCTGGCTACTCCTGCCTCCCTCACTCCTGGCTGAGGAAACCTAAACAAGACAATTCTAACATGGCCTCTCTCATGCTACATGAACATAATAAGCATTAAGGAACCAGCTTCCTTCCCAAGAGTGTGAACATTTGTTTTCTGCACTGCTTCTGGCAGCCCTCTTCTTGGCTGTATCTTACCTAAAATTTTGTAGGGGTGGTGTCAAGCTTGTAGATTACATTTGATCACTTTCTGTGTTCTGCTGTGAATGACAGCCTACGTAAACAGCCTTATGTCACCTAGTGCAAATGACACCCCAGAAAGAGGCTTTATTGGGCTTTTTTCTTGTGTTCCTTTTGTCATTAGCGGCAGTTAAAAGAGAGAACGACAGAACAGGAGGGGAAAAAACCGTCAGGCGTGAGCTTCTATGGTGTCGTCCCTGAATTGAGATTACTCCTTGTTTACCTCAGCCAGCTGCTGCGAGATGATTTACGCAGCGCCGGGGTCACCACAGGCTACTCAGAGGACAATTTGCTGAATCAAGAGGGTGATTGTGTCTGGTGCCAGTCAGTCGCAATTAGGGCCGGGATCAGGGGAGGCCCTGTGTCTCTGGCACATCTTGGGCCGGCCCCATACAAACCAGCTCACCTGAAAATAATCGTCCCAACAGCACCCTGATGCAAATGAGCCCTGAGGTTAGCGTGGGAAAGGGGGAGCTGTCCCAAAGATAGGTGACCCACAGGGCAAGGGGTCTGCCACAGGAGAGTCCTTTGTTTCTGCCCAGTTAAAAATACACCCCCCACATGCACACGCAGACACACACACACACACACACACACATGCAATGTGTGCCATAGAAAAAAAAAAGTTGGTGATATATGATCTGTTTGATAAAGTTATCGATAGAGGAGTGGGAGGATCCTGCCTTGCATCGGGGTGTATTCTGTTGCCTTGATTCATTTGTCTGGCTATTTTCTTGTTTGGCTATAACACTGAGCCTTTTGGAATGGTGCATAGAAAGATGTGCATGCATCTCATTCATAATTCACTTAGTTTCATGGATATTTTTGGGAGGTATAGGGCCATAATGGCAGCTTCTGGAAACAGAAGTATGAAATATACAGTATTTATATATACATGGTGAAGAAAGATCTGTTCAGTGAAGAATGGTAAATTAAGAAACCATGCTTCATACAGAGCTGTCTGTTGGACCCCAAATCTAGGTTAAATGCAAATTGAGTGCAGCAATACCAGACAGTAATAATTAACATGTTACTTATATACGTGCAGCAGACCAGAAGGAAGCTGTTATCAAGAGCTATTTCTGCGTTTGCCTTCTGAATCAATAGATTGAAATCTAATTACTGTTTAAATACAATAATGGCAATGGCACCCGGAAAAGAATTCAAATACTGCTGTGCAGAAACATGTTTACCCTCTCATTACAGCCATCTCCTCTTGGCTTGTCAGTAACCTGAAACACTTTCACACGTCTGTATGTAATAAAAAGTTAGAAATTTGTGGACTGAACAAAAACTGCTTCACTGAGGATTATTCAAATGTTGTGTAAGATCACCATGTTTTTACCTTTTTTCTACGCTGACCATATATGTTAACCTAAACAATATGAGTATGTGTTCTCTCTATAGTATAAAAGTCACTGCTAATTCAGATGTACTGTACTGCCACATATTTTTGGTTTATAAATTTGGCTTAAATGGAGAATGCTAAATTGATCAATATTTTCTTTTTCTCTCTCTTGTTGCTGCTGTGGACCCCTTCATACTGTGGATGCCATTGGAAGCAGGTAAGAAAACTTTTTTTTTTTTGATTGTTTAATGTGCTGGTGTCAGTTTGAGAAATTATAAGTGTCTTTTTGACAACCCATGTGAAGAGGGCTTCTCAGACCACAACCATGAACACCAGCAACTAGTAACAGGTTAAGCATTCATGCCACGCTAAAAACAGAACAAGATACGAAATACACATTTATGTATTTTGTCTTCCTATTGATGATTATAAGTGAGTTGATCACAGATTTTTTGTAGCTGGAATGAAGGTAGGTGTAATGTTTTGTCTGCCCATATTACTGTCTCTGAGGCCAGTGAAATGCATTTTTAAAATGCATTATTTATGAGACGCTTCAGTCTCTTCACAATCAAGTTGTGAGACAAGCAACATGGATAATTTTCATAAATTTATGTGTTTTATGGTGTTACACATCTCTGTAAACTCAGCCAAAAAAGTGGTAACAATCATAAAACAACAGTGTTCATTCATAGATTTTAAGATTCACATAATCTCAAGCGGTTTGATCTTTTTTAACATCCCAAAAAGAGGAACCGTTTGGTTTGTAGGAATGCATAAATTGAAGAATTAGCTGTATGGTATACTGAGCTTATAAGTAGGCTAGCATTCTTCAGGTTTTAGTGTCATATTAAACTCGAGGCTTTACTCTGGAGAAAGCACTTGTCCCAGGAAAGTTTCTTTCAGAATTTGCAACAAACCAGAGTGGTCTACACAGTGTCAGTGGACTGCTCTCTCAATTACTGTTTATTGTCATTACTTTCTGGATTTATTCCATTAACTTTCCCTTCACCCCTTTATCACTATTTTAAATCATTTCTACAAATAAGTAGCTTTTCACAGTGGGCACAAAGCTCTCAGCTTTCACTCATCAAACTTTAATCGAAGCTGCGTTTTAGTTTTTGAATAAAGAACACTTAAAAAATTTAGATGCAAATTATTTTACATTATTCATGCTCTCGGCGTCCTTGTAGATTTAAACATTTCCGAGGCCACCTTGATTCAAGTAATTACCTAGGCCCCGGCTGCTCCATCATGAATAAGGTATTTCCTACAAGCAAAGTATGCGCCTGATGAGCTTTTAAAGTGGCTTTACACTGAACTTGTGTATTGCTTCTTGTGCATGAGTGATTCTAACATGCGTCGCAATCCGTCTCAGGTGGGAAACACTGGCAATGCTGCCATGAGTGACAGTGAAGCTCCTTCGCTCTCTCCCCCTCTCCCTCTACCTCCCCGTCTCCCTCACTCTACCTCTCTCCCTCTCCCTCTCTCTGTCCCTGTCTCTCCTCTGCTCTGCTCTTTGTATCTCTTTCCATTTCATTCTTAAGACTCCCAAAGTGTCTCAGATCTGAGAGCCTTAACATCCTTCTTAAAACCTCTGACTTTGACTCGGCTCTGACATACAAAAAAAAAAAATAGACTTTTTCACTTTACCTGAATACCAGAAAAGACCCTTTAAAATAACACTTGGCTTTGTTTGGCTAACCCTTATAAATCCTTGTCTATTTGTATTTCCTTTGTGACAAGAGAGAATTGAAAAGCTTTAAAGAAAGTGTCGGTCTTAAAAAGGAGAAGGGGCGACATCCTATTCATAGAGTCATTCCAATAGTGTGTTGTAAGGATCTTTGGAGGGTTGAAGAGATTGAGCAGAAGCTATAAGTTTCAACTTCTCAGATTAAAGAATTTTTTGAAAAAAAAAAAAAGAAAATTAAATTTAAATGCCTGTGACTGACTGTAATCATCTGTTTATGAAATAGGGGGAAAATTGAACTATTTAAAAGAGGAAAGGTGTAAAATAGCAGGTCACAAATTAAATTTACCTCAATAGATTCTTACATGGTTTTATTTAAAGTCAACCCTTCTCTTACATTGTATGGATACACACTAGCATGTCTTTATGTTGTCAATCTGAGTGTAGTGCAGTCATGCAGGAATTAACCTTACCTACATACCTGCAGCAGTTTAGCGTACTACACTACACTAATGAAGCAGTTGTTTGTTTGCCAAGATGTTGAATAATATAAAAGGAAGTTTCTTGGAAGAGGTTCCTGTGGCTTTTAGAAGAAAAATAAAGTAGTTGACACTGCCACTCGATCATCTTTACTACCCAGCAGAAGAATTAATATTTAAACATTCTAATAATGTAGCTTGGCTTGCATGCACTTTTAAGCAAAGCAACAATATTTTTCACCTGGGGTAACACAATGATTTTTCTTCCTGCTGAGTGCAATTTCCCTTTCTAATGTTCTGCGGAGCTTCCAACTCCCATCATGCAGCTGGGCATGCATTCTTCAACAGAATTCAGTGATTCTTTATTATTATTCCATACAAAAAATATATTCATAGAGGTAAATATATTGAAATGAATTTTCCTGTCCACAAGGGTTCAGAGCAGTATTTCAGAGCGCAGAATGTATTCCTTTGAGAACACAATAATGATCCACAAAACGTAACCTATAATGAGAAAGTAAAGGAAAAAAAGCATAAATAGTACAGTATACAGATTTGTTATTTGAATATTTCAAATGCAATGTTGAACAAAGTGTACATCGGTCAGTGTATGGTTCATTCCAGATCAGTCTGGAGCCCATCCTTTTTCAAAAGCCATTCTTCGGTTGGGAGTAGTTGTGTTCGCATTCATAAACGGGTCTCGTAGAACGGATTCATTTATCTATGAATCATTCCCTATTGCGATGTGCGAATCTTCCTCATGTTTTGTACGTTGTCATCTCACGTTCATTTACAGTGTCAAACAGAGAGTCCAAAACGCATCGCACAAAACTAGTGTGTTTTTTTATATCACGGAAAACACATACACACTGTCACATGTGTGGGTGTCTTCCCAGGTCTAATAGTAACAATCAAAGCTTGTAGTAAGTGAACTGAACCATTTACAGCTGGAACCGAGGCAAAACCAGTATGTATGTAAACATGCACTGTGAACAAGCATCTCAGAAAGCTTAACGGTTTGTAATTATTTATGAAAATGAAATGGAGTACTGCTGAGGTTGAAGCAAACAATTTAAATATGGGTTATGCTTTTGCCTTTCTACCATGATTATTCAAGAGACAGTAAGACAGTAAGAAAAAGAAGTAGTTACACACACACACACACACACACACACACACACGTACACACAATCGCACACACACACACACAAATGGACATCTACCTCAGTTTCGTCTTTCAAAGCACTTGACCGTTACACACCTTGGCCACAAAAACTGAAGTTGCGGCCTATTTAAAAAATCTGCTAATGAGCTGATGGACTATGAGCAAACATCCTGACTCCTCCGTCTGCCATACAGCTCAGTTAAAACTCAGCCACTGAAAGCTGCATTGTGATCAGGGGGAGCTGGTTTCAAAAGTCTGGACTCATCTATTACACAGGGCAACTGAATAAAATTTGCTCATAAAATTGAACAGAATGGAGTAAATAAATAGATAAAGCTTGTGTAACTGGATGTAACCTGGCCACATTGTACTTGCCTGTAGTTGTATCATACCCTGCTATTATTACTACATTATACTACCATAACTCTCCCTTGAAGAAGGAGCCCCGGTTTTGCCATTGTTCCCTTCTTCCCCCTCTCTAAAGTGATGGCTGGATCCTTTGAAAAGGGATAGCTCATCTTAAACGGGCTATGACAAGGCAAGGGCAGAAAGCTCCGGTTCATCAGTGCCCTCCAGGCAAGATTTGTATGTAGCTGCTAGGAACGCCACTCAGAGATCAGTAGGCAGACACTTGGAGGTGAAACCCGAGATGATTTATAAGGAGAAGGTAACAGTTTAAGGCCACAGTGTCGGCATGAAATAAAACTTCATGCTGTGGGAGGCCACAGTGAGCAGTATGGGGGGGGTCTCCCCTACACCCCCCCAGCCCCCTCTCTCTACTCTCCTGATCCTCCTTTAATAGTACCCCCAGAATGATGATAATTGCTGTAGCCAGGAATACCTTTTTAAAACTTAATTGATTCCTTTAAAAAAAGGGCCTCAGTGCCACAGTGTATTATTGCTTTTAAGATATGCCTTGTGTCAAATTGCCTTGCTGGTCTGTGTTTGCCAGTCTTTCTGGCGAGCATTAGTTTGGACTGTAAAGAACTCAGTCTAGACTGAGGGGGATTTGCACAGGGGTTTGAAACAGATGACATTCAGCCACAGGATAAGCCAGTGTCTAATTTAGGCTCCTACTCACTATAACAGCATGGTAGAATCATTTAGAGGTCCACCTGACAAATGGTTGATAGTATACTTTGAATGTTGATCTTGTGAGAGTATTAAATAAATACCATTAAGGGATTAAAAACCACACGTACGGCGTGTGACCCTATACATTGCTCTGTATATTGAAGGGGTTGGTTTGCATCTACGCCCCCGTGTTGATCCCACAGTCTTATTAGCCTGTGTCAGTTTGTCAGTCAAAAGGCATAAGGGCCCTGAGAGGCAGTCAGGCATTAGGCAGTGCTCTGTTTTGTAGTCTTGTAACAGAATTAGATTTCAGTTAATTTGCTCCCAGGCCTGGCCCAAAGTTAGGGAATAAATGAGAAACAATTGGCCTCTGGGAGGAGCATTGGGGGAGTCAAGTTTTACCCACCTCTGCGACCAAAGGAGGACAATGTATGACTCAGGAATTTCGACAATTTCTATTTCTGTCACACCTATGTGTGGCCGTCCATCTGGTCTGAATCAGTCAGTCTCATCCTGGCGCTCTGTTCCCAGCTGTAATAATATAAGACACCATGGAGGCCTGGGCCCTGGAAAGGGTCACATCTTACCGTAGGAGCGTGAAGAGGGAGGCTAGGTGTCTCAGAAATGAGCTCGGAGTTACGAACCCAGAGAGGCCACCTGTGGCTCCTTCAGGTCATCAGCTCTCCCTGTACACCAACAGCAAGGAATAGTGCAGACACTTGCATAGCAAGAAACTCAGTTCCTAATCAGTGAATGGGCACCTTGTCAGTGGGTGATTTGTGTTCTTCTTCTTGTTCATCTGATGGACAAATCCATTAGTGGCCATTTCTTGCTGTTGTGACTTCTCTTTTTCAGTCTGGTACTTTGGCCTGGAATTCTTTAAAAAAGTTGCATTAAGTGTTATGTCCCCACATAGGCCACATCTACTGGATGTGGACACACTAATCAGGAAGTGTAGCTTAGTTTTCTTTTCATTTGCCTCAGTTTTGGCAAAAAGAAAGAAAGAAAGACCATTTTCTTTTTTTGTGTGTGAAATTTTCAGTGGGAATGGAAGAAGGAGAGGAGAGGAAAGGGCTCTGCATAACAATACGTAGCTCTGTCCCCTGTTTTGTTCTTTTTTTTTCTGTCTGTGGTCTCTCTGCGGCAGGCTGTCCTGGTAACAGGGCTGGAAGTTTGGGATGTCTGTTGTTGAAGGAGTGAAGGAGGCTTGTGACTGAATGCCCCTGTGACACAGCCTTTGTTGTGCTTAGATATTTGATCCTCTTAGCTGTTCTGTGTAACCCTCCCCTTCCTCCCACCACTACACACAAACCTATGGTCACACTCACACACTCACACACACATATGCGCGTGCAGGCACACACTCAGTCACATGGACTCATTCACCACCCCCTCTTTTTCTCACACAAAAACACCCTCACCCTCCGTTCACACAAAGTCACACATATAAGTGCATATACTGATCCACTCCTCTCAAACACATACAAGCACTGTAAAGTCACACTGTTTCTTCAGGACCTCTTAGTTGTTAAGCAGGGGGGTCTGTCAAAAGAAGCAAATAGAATAAACCAGCAAAATATGTTGGCACCACAGTACCTTCATTGCACACCAGAGAACGAGTTGAATATGTGCTTATCTATTTTTACCTTTGTTTTTGTCATGCTTTGTGTTTTTAATAGTGTAACATTGGTAGTGTTTACTTATGTCGGATAAACAGTTGTAAATCCCATAAAACAGTTTGATGCCTGCTGTGAAAAACTGAATAACATGTCGACCAAAAAAAAAAGTTAATTGCATTTTGGGAAGTAAATGCAGCACAGAGTCTGTCTGTATCTGTCAGAAACAGTAACCTGCTACCTTTTTGTTTTGTTTGCTTGATCGCTCACTCAGTGAGCTCTCCTGTGGCTCATGGGCAAACGCACACTTGAATGGAAATATAACCTGGGAATTGATTTTACCTACATTTCTGCCAATTACACAGGAAGTGGAATCACATAGGTCTTTTTTTTATTTTTATGTTTTTGAAGACCCATTGAGAAAAGGCTGTCCTGTCTTACCCTCTCACGTGGTGTGGCATTCCCCCAGCCGGGCTGGGCGGAGTCCCTCGTTCCGGGGAGAGTTGGCAGGATGTTCTTCATACACGTCCATGCCAACAGTCTGACTTAATTATAGAGACGAAATAGTTAATAACGCCAACATTATTCCTGTGTATATTTTTGCAGAAATTGAATTCGGCCGAAACAAAGTTAACGTAACAGCCCTCCGGAGACAGCATTACAGGCTCTTTATTGTTTTTTAAGCTGAGGTCATCCTTCTGCGGGCCGTGCTTGAAACAAAGGCTGAGCGTTTATTACAGGCCCAACTGTGTGAAAGGAAACCCACTCCAACATTGTTTGAAGGTGAACTGATCTTTAAAAAGATTGCTGCTGACTTCCAGCGCAAGAGAAAACGTCATCACTCCCCCTCTGCGTTTCTTTTCTAACAAGCTAATTCCTCGTCCGTTCGGAGCGTTATTAATAAAGCTAGAGTACGTTTCACGTTGACTTTTTCACCCCGCAATGGAGTGCCCTTCATGCTTTCCGTTCCGAGTGACGAGTTGTCCGCCTGAAAGCGGCGTAAAAGAGATATTTGGTGAGGATCTGTTTATGCATTTGAAAACAAGGCTGCTTTTCAAGCGTGTACACAATTTATTTGAATTTATTTGATACAAACAGCTTTGAATATCAGCGACTGGACAAGCTGGAGTCCTCTGAGTGACAGTTCGCTTACATTGAATTGTCATTCTGATTTTGCCTGCGCGCCGACATGCATCAGGGGCCGCGTGAAGGGAGGAAGAAAGAAAAGAGGGATGGCTTAAAAACACGTGATTTCAGAGGAGTTTTTTTATGCACACATTTCATTGCAAAGTAGGAGGCCATTAATTCCTGTAATATGCTAATTAAGTCATTGCACATGTTGTAAGTCTCATTAATGAATGTAATATGTTGTACTACATGGTGTCATATGTTCTTGACAGTGTGTTTTTCCAGGATTCCTCCCTTTCCACTCATATGCCTCTGCTTTAATATATTAAAAAACAATAGATCAATAATTCCGGCCATTAGCTGAATGTGTTTGTTTGCCTTAGTGTGAAGTACGCTATTGTGTTGTGCTTTGAACGGTGTGTGCAATAGCAGAAATCATGATATATAGCCTTCATAATTTTGATTGTAATCAAGGGGGTTGGTGTTCTTCAAGGTAAAGGCCTTCATTATCCACATCAATTTCAGCCAGTATCAATTTGATAATATTCAAAATCCATCAGTGCATGAGAGACACGTGTACTGCTTAGTCTTTGCTGGTTTATAATGGAATGCAGTTATTGTGATTGAATAATCCGCCATCCTCTGCAGCAATCAATATTAACATCTTGTAAAAAAAAAAGAATGAGAAAGATCAGGGACAACAAATGGGAGTATACTTAAAGTGCACTTTAATATGTATCATTTCAGTCTGTGTAGCCAAAGGCCCATAATGTTGCACTGTGTGCTGTGGAAACTGAATTTCACACAATACAGAGGGTCAGTTCTAGTGAAGTCAGGGCCAAGAGTGGAATCTTTTCCTTGCCTTGTGACTTGGTGAAAGGTTTTTTTTTTTTTTTTTTTTTTTATAAGACTGTCCACCTGGACACTGCAGAGTCCCAGGCCAAAAGAACAGTGTGACATCCAGCAGGACTGGACGCTACTCACCACAGATTTGGTTCCCCAAGAGGCCTGACCAAGGAGAACAGTTTATTTCTTTTTGTAAAGAGGGAAAAAAAGTATGCACTGTTCAGTTCTGCACCTGCGTTGTGTTGCAATAGCAGAAGTACGTGCGAAAACTGCACACACAGGCACTTTCTCTGCTTTTGTCCAACAGCAATATTTTGGACTTTGTGGTATTTAAAAGAGGCAAACATTTGGCAGTTTATTTGACAAACACATCTATTAGAAATTAACCCTTTGGCTTCAGGAATGCATAACAATGAATATTTTCACTGAAATATAAAAGGCAAACCTGTGCCAAGAACACCTGGCTGTGTGACTATTTTGAGTTTTGATTGGGTAAAGAAAAGATTTTCATTTTATTCTATATTTATGTGAGTTTAGCTTCCTCAAATTAACAATTTTGAAATTCACACCATGTGCAGCACAATTTTCTGCATCTTCTTTTTCCCTGGATTTTAAAATATGTACTTAGTTTCATAATATTCCACAATCCAGGGAGCTCTGGGGAGCAAGCAGTTAAAAACACCCTAGAGATTTGTGGTAAATCCCAGTGTACAGAGATCGAGCTCAACAAGAGAAAGGACTCAAAACACCGGTGTACAATACGCCATTCCCCGTCGTCCCTTCTTAGAGCAGGATTTAAAAACCTGCAATTATTTCAGTGACCTTAATTGTCACTGGGCAGGAAAATATGTAATTAGTGCCTGTTGGCGAGGCTGGCACACCTGCAACACGTCTTACAGTATAATGTCCTCTTTCAAGAAGCTGGTGCCAGTCTCTATCACTGCCAGTCACTGAGGGAAAAAAGGGAGGAAAAAAAAAAAAAACGAGGAACACCACAGTGGCATTCTTGGGAAATTTCAGACTGGCTTAATGCCGTCCCTGTGTACGCAAAAGAAACGAGCATTTACAGGCCACACAATGGCGAGTACATTACTGCAACAGCGTTCTCATTATATCCCCTACACCCACCTTCTGCCCTGCACTGGTTTACTCACTTCTAGGTCCTATTGTTGGAGTATAATAGCGCTTGTGCATTTCTGAAATTCCCTCATTATTCAGCTTATTAAGGCCGCACCGACTCCATAATCGTGCTGCGGTTTGTGTCAAAGGGGAGGTGTGCTGATTTTCCACATTTGAAGGATAGATGAGCGCGGACCCAGTTCACTCAGGCAGAAGAAATTGTTTTGTAAATATGGGATGTATAATGTTGTTTTTTTTTTCCTCCGGCTGACACAATACTGATCCCCCAGGAAGAGGCAGGGGAAGAGCACCTGACTGATTACCTCTCTGATTTGGATATATGTCATTACAACAGTGAATGTAGTCACATTCTTTAATACAAAAAACCCCAGACAGATGTAGGGAAGGGTAGCGATTGGGAAGACAAATAGAGTTTTACCCGATTTAGATGAGCAAGGAAAGTGACGTGCCTGTGTGTTTTTTTTTTCTCCCCCTTTCGTTCTTAGTGGTCATTCAGCTTGAACATGAGGTGTGTCAGACAGACAGACAGGAGAAGGGATGTCTAAAAGAGAGATTGGAAAAGCTGTCTGTTTACCTGTCACAAAAAATGTTGCCAGAACATCGTTTGATGGCTTTACTCTTTTGCGACCCGGGCAATTGTCTTATATTCAGAACAAGACTCCTAGGTATACTGCATCCGGTAATGCATTTGACAGTGACCACGCACACATACTTCCAAAAGGGACATGTCTGTGCATTATTTAATAGGTTGTCCCCATGACTGTTTATGCCTCTGTGGATTTCACTGAAACCCAAAGCCTGATAAAAACACATTTTAAAATATAAGAATAAGAAAAAAATTCTCCTTTTTGAAGAAAAAAAATTATAATATTTCATATGTTCATTTTTTAAAATATCCTCCACAGCACCTAATCTGTCTGAATGAAGATTTTTCCATCCTTTAAACATCATTTGTGGGAGTCCAGGTTGCCAAGAGTTAACGCTTCCTCACCCCCAAGGGAGGAAGGGCTGCCTTTTGCTATGTGACATGTTGTCATATATGAAAAAAATCAATTGGCAATTAAATGATGCACCTTGTGAAGATGACAAAAGGCATTTGGTTGCACAGAAAGAACTGGGTTGTGAGGGGTTTGTAATGAAGGCCTAATGACTATTCATAAGCGATTTTCAGTCGGCTGATCCACTTGACTGGAAAGTTCTGCCCTGGAGAGTTAGTGCTGTCAGTTTCTCTCACCTCAGAAAGCCGCCGCAATCGACGGTGTAGAATGTGAGCGAGAAATTATCCAGCTATTGCTCGGGGCCTGTCTCAGGTCACATGCAGGAGGCCCACATCTGGCACACTATAGGTGCCACCGGGGGACAAAATACTTTGATTCAGGAAGTGTAAATACATGAAATTGACAGGCGCGGATACCTTTTTTGTGACTACGTGTTTGTCCTTTGTCTCCTGCCATAGCTTTAGCTCTTTTTTTTTTTTTTTTTTTTTACTGAACAGCAGGAACGAGTGTGTCTATATAGGTCTGTGTATGTATTTACGACCTCCTCCTAAAGTTCAGTCAATAGGTGATAAATCTGAAAATCCAGTGTGATAGAGAGATGCTCTAAATCTGAAGCGCTCCAGGGACTGACGAGGCAGGAATAAAGGGATCCTCTGTGACCTTTTTTTTTCTTCCTGCCCGAGCTTACTGGGTCACTCCTTACTGATCCACAGAGGCTCTGCTCACCCCATTGGAAATATCAGTTAGCAATTAGCACAGCGAAGAGGCAATATTGAGCCCACTCACCATGCATGAACGCAGCCCTTTTAAAAGAACGACGATAATGAATCCACATTGCATTATCTCTGGCTTTGGATTTCTCTTATTTGAAGCTCTCTTTTTTTATTATTATAAATCGCTCACCATTCGAATCCCAGGCGTTCCAGTGTGCACCGCTCTGTTGGAAAGGTGTGCACAGTGGTGCTATATATACATTTTCAATTCAAACAATGGACTTATCCTAACTTTATCTGTTCAGGCCGCTCACCTTATCTAAGTTAAACACGGTAATGCCCTCATTATGGCTGTTTCATTGGCACTTGGCAGCGATGTTTGCAGAGTGATAAGAATGGAGAGAACCTGTCAGGGGCCTGAGCAGCAACATGGCTGGGGAGGGGCCGGCAAACCGGCGGTGACTTATGTTCTGACAGTAACGCTGTGATTCAGCATCCAAATCCCTCCTCAGTACCTGAGCCTTGTCCTACCTTATTCCGCCACACCGCCATTTCCCAACCCCCACACTGGTCCGTTCGCTGAGCTTTTACAAGGTGGTCTGAAGCGTGGAGCCCAGCCAAAATGACAATTACATTTATTAATCTGCATCGATCAGGTGGTTAGCACATGAATCAGCCGTAAAAAATAATTGTGCTGCAAAGTCCTGTTGTTGTCAGGCCTTTTTCTTTCCCTCCCCTGCGATTATGGCGGCTTTGGCTGAAATGCCGTGCCACTCTCCAATGAAAGATTGAAGTCGAAAGGCTCTCAAACAAAAACAGAGCATTTCTGAACCCAGGGAATTGAAAAGGCATTCTCAGTGTTCAGCAACTAACCCTGTCAAACCTAAAATTAGGGGAAGCATAGAAGAATCGCGGAGTTTGTTCCAAATTTTAACTTTCCCCAGAGCTGGGAACAATTTGATCTTTTGCTTTTTAAACTATAAATCGTTTCAGGATCCTGTACAAAAATATACAAAGTTTCCTCTCTTTATTATAACCGTGAGACCTTAAACAGGTTGTCAACAATATAACCGCCCACCCCACCATACATTTGAAATCAACTTTTTACACTGAAAGGAAATTTCTTTCTATGCTTACACTGTTGACCCTGTCTGCACTGTGACTTGTAAGACATTAACTTGATACGGTTCACCCCTGAGGGTTTCTGGGGTTTGTCACTTCCTTTGTTTGTGTGAGAGTGCGTTACAACACTGAAACACCAGGTCGGAACCCAGACTGCGAAACATGTGTGGTTGTTGTGTGCCTCGCTGTATCGCATCTCCAATAGTGCTTGGCAAAGCAAGTCTTCCGGGGCCAGTTTGACCCCATCAGCAGAACAGGCACCGGTTTCACTACTGCAAAATTTAGCAGGAAATTTACACATAGGTGGACTGAAATAACACTGACTCTTAACATGCATTAACTGCTGAAAAGGTAGTTCTACCTAATCAAGGAGAGAGGGAATGGGGCGTTACAGTGACATAAATCAATAACCAGGCCATCACACAAGGCATGTTTGTGCGTGTGTGTGTGTGTGTGTGTGTGTGTGTGTGTGTGTGTGTGTGTGTGTGTGTGTGTGTGTGTGTGTGAGTGAATGGGTGTATATGTATTATTAATACAAATGACAATAATGTAATGTTATTATAATTATAATCTTAACAACAGTAATAATGATACTGCTATTTATCATAAAATGTCAGGTGTGATTCAGTGCATTGTTGAATTATTATTATTATTATTATTATTATTATTATTATTATTATTATTATTATTAAGCCAGCTGTGTACTGCATTACAGCTGACTTTTTTTCCTGGCCAACCCTCTAGACACCAGTACATCATTATGTAGTGGCATCTATCAGATGCATGCTTAATTAGAGCCAGTACAGCACATTAAGCCTTGGGAGTAGCCAAGCTAAAATATTTATAAGGTTGAGTATATTTATTATCTGTGTCATAATTCTTCCTTGGAAGATTGCAAATACCACTCCTCAAGTTAACCCCTCCTCTCTGAAGCCAGTACCCTACTCACAACCCCCCACTAAACCCCTGCTCCCTACAAGGAAAAAAAAGCAAGGATACTTGTACTGCTCTGTTATAATTTCTCATTTACGACACAACTTTATTCTATTTTTAAGCTATTGAGTGGTGCAGCTTTAAGTGCCAGTGAGTGGCACTTCCGTAGGCTGAGTGCTATCAGAGGCAACCTCTGCCTGATAAAGCCCCTTGTCCTTTTGTTAGAGGAGGTGTCATCGTCAAGGGTCCTTTCTCTGTGGCCTTTCCAAACCAGCAGCAAATGGTGGCTCTTTTCCTTGGGAGAATTCACCAGGGTCATGTTTATTTCAGAATGCCTTGTCCTCAAAAATGTTCTCCCTCTGCCAGGGGAAGAGAAAACGAGAGGAGCATAGACCTCTCCTTTTGGGACTGTAATTAGAAATCATGCTCCAATCTCCTTCTTTTCTCGCCTGCCGCTGATAAAAGCTACAAAAGGCTGAGTGAATGCAGATTCAGATAGGATGTGATCTACCTGTAGGAAATCTAATTCAGCCAAGGCACTTCACAGAAACAAGGCTGTATTTTTGTTGTTTATTTTTACTTCAAATATTTTTATACATTTTGATCATTATGATAAATCAAAAGGCTTTAAAAAAATCAAGATTCATTTGTAATCTGGTGATGTAAGGTATTAATTACTGCATGTCACAGCTAAGAACTTGTTTGTTTTTCTTATTATTTGACAATCCGCAGGCATGGGTTCAGCATGCCAGTGTGTGCATGAGTATGTTGACTGCAATACCAGATACCGCCTACGGTTCTGTACCCAGACGTGTAGCACCAATCACATTCAAGTTTGCGGTAGCGTCTGAGATCCCATTGCAGGCGAGGCTCCCACGTGGGCGTACCTAACACCTCTCGGGAGTCTCACTCAGCACATGTGGCTTATTCTTGACCAAACCCCTCCAAATAAACGCCCTGGAAACCCACACTCTAATACTTTCTAATACAGATTACATTTCAGGAGTGAACTGCAGGCCTCGAATGGAGTAATGCTGACCTCACCCGCATAATGTTTAAGTCTGCTACTGCTTCTCACAAGCACGAGTTTAGCCACAGCAGGAGGAAAAAAAAGAAACACATCGGATTCACGTCTTTTTACCTACCCCTCCGTATGGGTGTGTTGTATGCAGGTATACCAGCAGAGGCCTATGCCAAGTATTTTTGCTTTGAGAACTGAAAATGAGTCAAAACATGTTACATTTTATGTGGTTTAGCCACCACATTTTATAGGAGCAGAACCCAGAGTTGGGGGTAGGCCTGCTCAGCAGGCAGGGTGTGAGGGTCGGGCGGGTGGGGGATGGGGGATTGGGGATGGGGGATGGGGATGGGGATGGGGGATTGGGATTGGGGATTGACAAGTAAATTAGCGAGTGACTGTAAAACAAGGCAACTTCCACAGTTCAGCCACTCCGGGTCCTCCTCGGGAGACCTGTGAAGTTTCTGAAGGCTTCGGAGGAGCGGTTTTGGCAGACACGCCTGGCCGAGGAGGTGGCGGGGTTTGGGTGGCGAGCTAGGGGTGGGGGGGTGGGGTTGTCCGGTTGTGTTTCCGGAGCCACGCTCAGCCACCGACACTTACGCAACGGCATCTGGCATCCGGACAACTCCGTGGGATGAGCCGTGGCTGCTCCGCGGGCCTCCCAAGGTGGCTGTGGGCCCCGCACTGCGCTGGCGTAGGAAGAACCGCTGGAAACCGATCCGCGCTATTATAGCGCGTATAAAACTTAACACCGGGGCCCTCGTTCCAGGTGGGGGGTTCCTGCTTTATTGATTTTTATTACTTTTTGACAACATACTTCTCTTTGTTTGGCCACTAAGGGCTGTAAATATTTAGCGTGGGGCATAGAGTTGAATTGAGCGATAAATGTAATTACGTGTCCTTCCAGTTTACCCCTTCATTGTGGAAGGGGGCTGGTGGGAACTAATAAACTGTCTGAAAGACATGGTATTTATGTCTGAAACCTTATTTATAAAGGCTGTCAAATCGGGTGGCTGTTAAAGTAGCTGTTTATGAAGGTGTTGGAGTGTGTGGGCCTTTTTTCTTACCCCACATACAGATCTTTTTCTGTAGAGAGAGTGTGTCAGCTGCCCCTGACTGGAGAAGAGAAGAGTTTACCTGTGAAGGCTGCAAAGATAACCCTGCTCTGTGTGGACCTAGTAGTTGCTCCATTCAGCTGTCTCCAGCTTTTGATAGGGAGCCATGTATTTCATTTAATAGGTTGATGTCACCTATTTGTCCCTGAAGTCTTCAAAGCTCTGTGCTCGAGGTGTACATCTGTGCATTGCACAACTGACTAGGTGCGCTCTCTGGAGCAGCAGGATACTTCAAACCTCGCTCACACGCACACACACTCTTGTTTGATCTCCATAATTCATCTGCCTCCGTTTCTTATTTTTATGCTTTTTTTATTCTAAGGGCAACCTGAACTTGACAACATACAGGCCGTGAGTTATCCTGAGCGTGTCATCACAGATTTGCGAGAGAGAAGGCGAATTCCCCCATGGCACATATTGAAACCTGACAGAAGGCCAGCAGGGTGTTGACTCAGACTGCCATTTTTACCCCTCATCTGAACCGACCGGGGTGGAAACCAAATGTGACCTTCTCCTATTACAACACTTTCGTTTTCATCGTGTTTGGCTTTTTGCAAAAATGTAGCTGGTGCTTGAAAAGCATTATGCTGCATACAAGAGGAGCTTATAATTACTCCCATGGCCCCTGTGCCATTACAACTGAACAATAATTTGGATAATCTGCTCTTTTTTCATTCTCAAACATGGTAAAAGTATGGTTTTTTACCTGTGGAGATTTTTGCTTTAATTCAAAGGTAGTGAGTGAAAGGAGTAGATTCATTACACAAACATATTTGAATAATTTTACTTAGTCATTCAAACATTTGTATTAGAATTAGAATTAGAATTTGAAGTCCTACGTTTTTGTCTGTAAAGGGTGAACATATTCAGAACTTGTCCACCTGGAAGTTTGAATTATTTAGCCATGCAGGAAGTTGGCCTTTTCCCCCTCTGAGTACTGGTGGGTTAGAAAGGCTAAAATTGCTTCTTCATGCCGAAGTTAAAGCATGCATACATTATTTAGCTTAACCTGAGAAAATCAAGACCTCTCCCAGGGAATTTGTCTGTACTGGCTACCTAAACTTCAGAAGTTTTGAAATTGTCTTTGTTGTACCATTAGATAGATAGATAGATAGATAGATAGATAGATAGATAGATGGATGCATACATATACTCATACATATGTAAGGGAGACATATAACCTACCAAAATGTGCAATTATGTGGCTTTTGAAGGACTGTTGACCCATTTTTAAGGCTGTCAGTGCCTCTTCTCAAAAGTTCACAAAGTTGAAGAGTGTGAGTAGTCTGTGATAACCCACCCACTCCTCTAGATCCTTGTCTGTTGAAGGTGTCTACAAATATTAGAGGTCTGGTGGTTGGACAGCAGACATAAAGCAAACTGTGCACTCATTAGCTGAAGTCTAAAACTGTGAGACTGTGAAACACTGTGAAGTGATAGGTTTGCAAGTTCCTGGTATTGCTGCGGCGCCTGTGTGTCCTTTAAAATAACCAAAAGGCTGACTCATTCCTTTTTTCAGAAAAAAAAGATAAGCCATTTCACACCTCTGACCTTCCCCCTCGCTCCTGTGCTCAGAGACACACATATGAACACCGAGTCCACACTGTATCTGTGTCAGCGCCTTATCTGAAACACACAGCTTTAGCCTTCACACAATCAACAAGGCACCGTTTCAGTGATCTTACCCATTTTATAAGGTTAGACATTTTCTTAACTGTCACTAATATGCCAGTGCTAATCGAATAAAATAGTCTCTTTCAAATAAATCTCTAAATTTGCTAGTTGTTAGAAGTACTTTTGCACACTGGCAATATTGTATTTTTTTCCTCCTGCTTGCTACGAACATCTCCATGCCACACATAATGCAATTAAGCATGGCCAATGTAGTGTGGCTGGATTCCTGGAGTCAGTTCAGTAGCACAAATTATAAACCTTATGAACTGGGAATGAGCTTGTGTTTTCCATTGAATCTCAAATAAGATTTTCTAACAAGGAAGTATGGTTTCTCATGAAAAGGGAAGAGACGCCGTCGGTGGCGCAACAAGTGTTCAGAGCGATCGATCCATGTTTACAGACCTGGGTTTAAACCAGGTTAAAAAGAGAAAGTAAGAGGACCAAGAGACGGTGTTTTGGATTGGATACCTTTGCTTCGCAAGTGAAAGCGCGCAACACCGAAGACAGAACGTTCAGTTGATTAAGACGGCACAGAGTGCGACATTGTGTAATACCTCGAGGAATATGCGCAGGGAACAGCTGCGTGGCGTCTGCCCGCTTTTCCCGGGGCCTTGCTCCTGCAGGGGGGCACTCTGGGATCAGTGCCGGGGTTGGGCGGTGGTGGCGTTTTGATGAAGTCGACTGCTGTTGTTAGTGCTCCGGAGAGCAGAGGTTAGGCGCAGCAGAATGCAATTTCTTGCCATCTGACAGACCCGTAGAATAAAGTGGTGCAGCTCTCCTCTGCTATTGCGGGGAATTGCTTCTCAGGGTGACAAATGATTAGCTGTTATCTCTGACTGAATTTGATTCCAACAAGCAGCTGAGTCAGGTAACTCCGGAGTATCTGAGGGGGTTTTACAGGAAATGAAATGGGCTCCCCAGTCACACCAGGACAAAATATAATCCTCTCTGTCAGAACAAGATTACTACTTTGTCTAATTGGAGACAGCTTTCCTTCAGCTGGCTTGTTTACTGAATGGTGCAGGTGTCTGTTTTTATCCTCCTCGTATTTATGTGTTTATTTTTAACCCGCCGAATTTACATCCAGAAAGAGCGCCGTTTGAAAAAGCCTTGAAGATGGGCTCTTGTTTTTCGTGGGGCTAAAATGGTAAACCATGTATGAGCAATCAAGTCCTTGGATGGAGCTCTCAGATGGGTTCCGACAAGAGCATCTAGATTGCAAATTCCTTTCAAACATTCCTTTCTCCTCTGCAACAATGACGAATGATCATCGAACACGAAATCGAAACAGCAGATGTTTCTGGTGATCCGCAGAAGCTAAAAATGGGTTGAAATGCCAAAAAATAATAAAAGAGTATGTACATTTAACCGATTGGTTATGGCAAACCAAATATTTCACTTCTAGCAAAGCAGTCATGATAAAGAGGGTTATTTAAATGTAGAACTCAGTAAGGGTTTTGACACATAGGGCCCAGGGTTGCAATCAAGTCTCCGTCCATCCAATTGTTCTTTGACACCTTGGATCCGAGTAGGACGCCAGTTTGTTGTGCTGACGGTGAGCGAAAGGGACCGATGAGATGAGGTTGCCACTCTTTTGGTTCAAGGTGTAAAAGCCTGATTAGTTCCTCTCTTCTGTGTATTAGCTTGGGTGGATGTCACCCCGCACATGCACTTAAAAGGGGAACTACCCTCTTTTCATCTTCTCACACCTTATACACAGCAAGACCGATAATAACATCAAGGAAACCAAACACATGCAACAGTAAAATAGGCACACTAAGTATTTGACCAGAATTGTCCATTGAAATACCTTTTTTACCCTTCTCAACACCCACTGAAAGCTTCATTATCTTTGTACATAAAGTTCTGAGAGGCGCATTGCCAGCTTATATCTGACCACAATGCTACAAGGCCACTCAGGGTAGTTCCTCACCCAGACAGGGTAGCTTCTCCTAAGTTTTCTTTTAAACTTAGGAGAAGCTTTATTTAAACTCCTGGGGATTAAATAAAGGGTTGCTTTATTTCAACTCCTATTTTTCTAAAGAAATTTTCAACCATCTGTTGAACTGTTAAAGATCCTCTCCCCAAATGAGAGTTGCCTGTGTTCAAGCTGTTAAAATGGAAGAAGGCAGTCAGTTTACTGTGGAAGCAGTAGTAAAGGACACCGTTCGACCCCCACTTCCTGTCTGCACAAGTAGGTGTCCTTGGCATGTAGGTCTGCTGGTGTTTGTTAGAGGGACGGCCTTTAAGTCTCAATCAGCCTTTTGTTTTCATTAACCGCACACAGGGAAAAAATGAACGGCTATATTTTGCTCTCAGACGCAATGCTGAAAGTGACTTAGGCATTCTGGTCGGGACATGAGATGCAAACTGGTGACAAACCACTGGCCCACTGCTTTATCTCCACTGTTTACAGTCTTGGCCCACTCTTGATAAAGAGGAGAAAAGGCTTTACTAGTGCCTTTTCTCTGAATACTAGTCGGCAACCACATGGAGTTGGGGGTTTCTTGACCAGGGACTCTCTGTGGAACCCCGCAGCAACTGTCCCCAGTTCACCGCACTCCACGGGAGCTTCCACTTTTTTAAACTTCCCTCCATGATTTATGAGTCAAGCTTCAAATGTACCCATGAGTGCTCTCCCCTACATGCAGCCTTTACATAAAGACTCCTGACTTAAATGGATTAGGCGCAGCTATCCGCAAATGGATCCTTCAGCCGAATTTTCCTCCTCCCGCTCGCCGGCGCGCTCCTGCGTTTTTTGATTGCAAAGGTGGAGCAGATTTGAGCAACGCTCACCAAGGATCCAACATGTCTCTGTTTGGCAGCCTTAATTACCTGTTTTGAATTCCATAATAGCCAAAGGAAACACATTTTGTGGGGATGAAAGGGCTGTATCGTGCGCTCAAAGCGATGAGAGCTTAAATGCGTACAGAGGGGATACTTTTCCTTTTTACGCTCGTGAAAAAAAAAAGTTTCCTTATCAGGTACACACTTAAAAGGAGCTTACTGTTGGAAATGTACTGTCTCGAGGAAAGCGAGGAAGATGAAAGGCTTTTGTTAAAAGTTAGGTTCAGTCCAGGTTTCCTGTGCCTGCAAACTCCCCTGTCCCCATCGAGTGTTCCGCTCTTCCTCCAGCCTCCTTGCACACACTGTCTTTGAGGGGGGAAAAATAAACCCTCCTTGCCGCCTGCCGGTGTTAGATTAAATACCGAGATGGCGACAGGAAAAAGGCAGGGAGGAAAAACAAAAGGCCAGGGTGGGTGAGGGATGTAGGGGGAATTATCAGGTTGGCGACGGAAACTGCCAGTTCGTCTGACTCCCAATTTCGCAGAACTCTAAACAGGCCTTTTCTCCCTTTTTTTCTGATGACACAGACCCCTGTTCTTAGGAAGAGCAAGTGGGTCAGGGTTAGTTAAGAAATGAGCTTTCATCAATGGTTTCCTTGTCTTTCCTCAATGAGAAAGTGAAATCCCCAAATAGAAAAAAAAAAATTTGAATAAAACTGTTGAGATACACTATCCTCCATTCCTGAAATCTGTACGTTGTAGCAAGAATGTCGTACTGCAGTACTGTTTATGTTTTGTTCTGTTGTGGACCTGCTGTGTCATTGTGTGTGGGTACTGAAGAACAGAACATCAAATGGAATAATATTTGCTTTTTGATATCACTCTGTTCTTAGCTGTTGAATAGATGCGCTTTTTATATAGGCACGTTTACACAGAGTCTAATGTGAAAAGCTGTTCCCTGGCATTTAGGTAGTTAATGAGTGGACTGGAAGTCTTTTCTCCCTGTACATTTCCTGTAGTTTACATTGTACAAATCATTTAGCCTGAGAGAGCCTTAATGCGGTAAGCAGAATTAATATGACTTCCGGTTTCGATGAAAATTTGATACGTTCTTAGTCACTAGGGGTTCCTCAAGGCAAAAGATGAGGCTTCCAAGGAACTTAAAGGAAGTATAAGAAACAATGGTCTTTAGAGCTCAGCTCTCAACTGCACTCTTAATCGTCTGTCTCTGAGAAATCAAGATAGCTCACAGGCATAGACGGAGACCTGTAATTCCTCTGAGAGGCAAGTGAACACCACAGTTGGAGTAACGTGAGTCTATAATCACAATAATGTGTTTAACTTGTAAACTAGTCAGAGATGGATTATCGGGCTCGTGGGTATGCCGCTGTTCACCTTTTGGCTCCACATCCGTCCTGCTAACGGCCCCTTTTTAACTGCGGGGGCGATGGATGGAAGTCAAAATCCCAGGCACCTTTTATTTCTCCTCCATTCTGTTTCCCAATTAAAAAAATGGTCATTATTAGTTTATTAGCAGTTACCGGCTTCCACAAATGTGTTTGCTGATATTCAGTTGTTAATGAACAAATTTAAACCCATTGAACGTATTCGCAGCTGTGAGTGCTTAACTAATAATAGTTTCCCAAAGACAAAAGATTAAGGAAATAGCATTATAGAGGCATAACAATGGGAGCCCATTGGAGCCCTAATGGCAGACTCTTTCATTTCGAAATTGTTTCCTTTTTGAATTCCGCATGCTTGTTCTGTCCTTTATAAAGCCCCTTTTCTCTATGGCAGCTTCTTGGCAGGTTGGGCTACTTCCACTGGGGGAGAGGAGGGTGACTGAGAGGGTAAGGTATTGCCACCTGTGGGAAACGAACCCCACTTAATATGACTGTGCCCAGAGGGTTTTTGCCCTCGGCTTAACAAGGCAGGTAAATAGTTCATTAAGACAGAGGTAAAGCGAGGGAGGGAGGGAGGGAGGGGGGGAAAAAAGAGAACAGCATGGTAAAAGTGAGAAGAACAAACAAGTCAAAGCATTTGTTGGCGATGTAATCTACACATCAATTATCCCACTGCGCTAATTAGCACCTTTCCATACCCCAGGTACCGAAGCATTCACACATGGCCATGCTTTCATGCTCCTGATCAAAAAAGGCGCGGATTGACGGAAACACAGGGAGGCAGAACCCAAGGGTGGCGAAAAGCCTCAGATCAAAATTTCTTTAACATATGAAGCTCCAGCGCGGCCACAAAACCACTCAATTATGTAGGGGGACATGCATATACCTATGTCTCCATATAGTGCGTGCATATTCCTGCATGTGAAGGAAATAGTTTTTTTTTTTTTAGTGTAGATACATTTTTTTTTCAAATGCTGTTGCTATTTCCCCTATTGGTGAAATAGCATCATGCCGTTACCAAAATTAAATGAGTTGCTTACCTTTTTATTTTGTACAAAGTATGCATTGTTCACGTCTCATATACATAAACAATTTCTTACATTAATCAGTCTGTATTTGGTGACAGTTAGCAAAATGTCAAGTCCTTTTGAAAAATGTTATAGGGTGACTTAATCGGGCAAGATTAAAGTAGAGCAATTCACTGGGAGCAATTAATTAATAAAAGTATACATTAATCCTCTCTGTGGAAGGGGTTGTTGCAGTTTTAGACAGATAAGATGGATATAGCTCTGTTTAAGGCCTTTGTTATGCTAAATCATTTTGTTACGCAATAAACATGGGGGGCGATATGTTTTGTTTAACAGCTCTAGTTAAAGATTAGGTTTTAAAAAAAAAGGAGGATGGTGTCTTTAGCATTACAAAGAGCTATGGAGGACCCCATGTGTTCTGTGGTCCAGTCCGGGAACATAATTACAACTGACTTGGAAGCCCTGCTTTTTTTCATTCATTGACTAAGCCCTTTATGGCATTAAAATGGTAGTTTGCCTGTCCTCTGGGCAGTGAAAAGGTAGGTGAGACATGAAAACAGCACAAGAGCGGCTGACAAAAAACTGCTCCGATACTCTGCTTACACACGCCCAAGTAATGCATAACTTATGAGCTGGGACTTCAGCTGCTGCGGTGTGCTTTGAGTCAAACCTTTTACCAGAGTGAGGCTCCATGGTCCATCTTTTATAACGCCGGGGGTCTGAAAGCATACCTCTTCCTTTTATGAAAAAACAAAATGTGTGTTTGAAAGATGTGCGCGGAAATGTGAAGGTGGGAAAAGTTGATGAATTACAGTATAGGAGTGGACGAGGTTACGGTACTGCTGAGGCCTCTTTAAGATAGATCCTTTGCTTGTAATGACTAATTGGGAAGTGGTAACAGTGTCAGGCTCAGCAGCTTCAGGAGGCTGGAGTCCCTGTAGGGCGTGGGGCCCTGTTGTCAGGGGCGCTCATTTGCTGATTGGAGAGTGGAGGTAGCAGGATGAAAAGAGAACCCATTTCCTGCAGCTCGTTTGATACCTGGTGGGGATGCTATTCAGGTGACAAAGATCCGTGCACAGGGGGGAACAGATGTGATTTACACACTCATTACCATCTGAATGAGCTGCTCAGATTTGGCCAGACCAGGGGCCCTGGTCCTCACCTGGACAGTTCCCCCCTCTGATCTTTATCCCATCTGAGGGCCCTGATCCCCAACCCCCTCCGACCCCTTTAAAGCCCTCCCTGACCCCCAGCTGGTGACTGGCAGAGTTTTATGACAGTAAGCGGTCTTCCACAGCTCGGAGCACAGATGCTATTCAGAAAATGTGCCTTCACACCGATTTTGCCTTCATTGTGTTTAAAACACATCAGGAAAATTCCCCCCACAATAAAGCTCAACTGCGCTCGCTGGCTTGGAAGTCTTCCAAGATGCTGTCTTTGACAGTGAGCCCCTAGTTCATACCTCAGATAAATTTCAGGCTGAAGCCGCTCTTTTTTATTTATTTATTTTTCCATTCATACCTTCAAAAGCTTTAATATTTTATGCGGAAAAAGGTCGTAAATTAAGCGTCGGCGTCATTTAGGCTGCCAGAAAAGTGTTTAAGGGAGAATCTGAAAGAAATGCCAATAAATAAAGAAACCCTCTTGCATGCTTAATAACCTCTCAATGTTTTATTACTGTTTGTTCATTTTGACATGATCATTTGCTTCATTGAATTCATCAAGCCTTTCAAAAACAAATGTGTACAAATACTTTCATTCATTTTTAAATGGAACACTTGGTTTGATCAGGGGACCAAAAATACAAAAAAAAGAGCAAGAGACAGGCTGAAAGGTTTCAGGTGTATCTTTAGTTGTGCTCTGATTAGTTCCAATCTTTTTGGAGCACTGCTCTAGGCTAGAACACTTTTGAGCAAGAATGCAAAATAACCTTGACCAGATCAAACTGTTGTTTTTAACCTCCACTTATCTCAGGGTCTGCCTGATAGTTTTGGCGTGCTTGAAAAGGTGAAAGGAATTTGTGGGAACAGAAACAACTCTGATATTTCAGAAATTTAGTGAGATGTAGATTTCCACAGTTCAACATGGAAGTAGAGGATAAAACACCATCAGTTCAACTACTCGGTCTCTTCCCGTTCTTCCTGCCTTTTTTATTCGTCCTATTTTCTACTTACAGTAGAAGAAATCACCGTCAAATGACTTTGTTACAGTGCGTAATTACAACTCAGGTTCTGCTTAACTCTTATTAACAAAAACGTACTGTAATCTGTTCTGGCAGTGCAATATGTTATTGTAGCATTCTAATTAATCTTACAGGAAGTGTAATAAATTTACAATATCAGATTGAAGCAATACTGTATATAGATTTATTAATGCTTTTAATCAGCTCTGGCAAAATTAATTTTGCACTGATTGCTTACATTTGAATTTGCATATACTTAGTGCAAGTAATTTATTTTTATGGATTCCTTTTTTATTAAAATGGGGCATATGGCCCTTTAGCTACAAAACATTGCTGATTTCTCCACCAAACGTCTTCAGCATGCTGCATTAAAAAAGCACATCCATTTACTGTACAAGGAAATGCTTGTTTGAAAACTTTTCTCCCCCCCTGTCCTGCGGTTTCCTTGCTCATCCATCCTTAAACTCATATCCGGACAAAATTAGGAGAGCCTTATTGCAGAAAGGCCTCCAACCCATCCCATAATGAGCCATCTAGTCTTACCATTTACACACTCATGTATCATTGTGAAAACAGTTTCATTAAAAGTGTTCTATATCACCATTTTTAGCTACACATATTTTTTCCTGTTTTCTGTCTGTAATTCATGTAACTCAGTCTTAGTAAGTAAGGATGAATGCGCAAAGCATGAACATTTGAAAATGGCTAACCCAAAGAATATATGTTATGGGGAACACCATTTAAGACTCAGTTCACTCTGTTGTGTGCATGACCTTGGAAAGTGCACAAGATAGCTCTGGTGACGCACTGCCGTTTGTCCCTTATGAATAGAAAAGTCATATCACTTCTGCTCTGCCTCAAAAGTTGTATCTCTGGCTTTTCAGAGTGCAATTTTTCCCCCCGTTTCCTATAGCTCCTGCCGAAAGCTTTTTGTTGCGCTTGTAGGGGAGTGTAATTGATGACCGTGGAGCATAAATAAATAAAAGTAAAAGAGTGGTGTAATGGCAGTGGTGGTTTACAAGCGCAGCGCCCCTCATCCTCTCGGAAAACCTGAGCTGATGCAGTGCACAACAGAGCAACGGCAAGCCGGGTCATATTAAACAGGCAGCAGATAACACTCTGCTGTGACTATCAATTTGGCGCCTGCCACACCCTGCATCAAACCAACAACAAGGCCTGTTCTGTGCTTGTCAGCAGATTCCTTTACCTGAAAGACCGAACGGGGCCGAGTGTGCGTGCGTGCGCGCGGGTGTGTGTGTGCGTGTGCGGGGGTGTATGTGTGTGTGTTGGTGGGGGAGTGGGTGTAGCCATGGCAGTGCGCCACGATGGCCGTCATCGGCTCACGCCAGAGCAAAGGAGCGCGCTGTGAGAGCAGCTCCGTCAGAGCGCCCGGCCACAGAGCGAGCGGTTACAGATAAGGGACTCGGCTTACAGCGCGGCCCTATCAGTGGCGAGGAGATTGTTACAAGCATGTACACGACCCCGCTGCCGTGAGCCGGGCCGCCAGAGCCGCTCTCCCAGGCAGCTCGTGAAAGTTGCCTGGAAAATAATATCTTTTAAAAAATGAGGAACAACAACAACAAAAGGAAAGATTTGTCAAAGTCATAACTGGCTGGAGATGCATTCTCCCTTTGCTTTATCCCTGACTTTGGCATCCATAATTTAAGCGCCCGCCTCTCAAAACAGGGAAACAGCACTTTTCACTCATCGAGCAGACAAACCTTTTTTTTGGCAAGGACTAGTGGGACCATAAAAATAGTGCCTTTATATCGTTCAGATTTTAACTCTAGTCAGTACAGGAGAAAAAAAGGCTCAATGTGTTTGATTTGAGGTTTATTTTTGAGCTTAAATTTGTCCTAAAATCATAAAAATATGAGCTGATATTCATTTTGCATTTGCCTTGTTTACTGTGACACGGTTGTTCAGAGGCGACGTTTTTAAATGTAGTCCATGCAACAAAAGGGAAGGCCCTGCTCCCTGCTGAACACATTTTGGAGTCACATGAATATTTGATGGGCAACCTGATTCCTGATCGTAAAGCACCATTTAAAAACCTCTTTGATCCCTCATTTTGAGATGTCAAATTACCCATCTGGACTGTTCAGAAAGTTGCAGATTCGGTTTGGCTCCTTTCCATGCGAAAATAGGTAAGGAAATGTGGCCAGGGTCCAAACAGAGACTCCAAACTCATCTGCAGGTGCCATCCACGTAGTGTCTCTTTTTTTTCCAGGGTTTCACAGTTTACATTTTTGAGCTTGTACAAAAGCATATTAAACTGAAATGTTTTAAGCAGTTTGCTTCATTCACTGGAGAAAGGAAAAACATAAAAAGCCTTTTATACTCAAAGAAAATAAGAAATTGTCTCCCTTTGTGTGAGAAAAGTACCAGTTTGCTCAGGACTCGAACTGGAGCTGTTTCATCTTCCAAAAGGTTTTGTGTGTATTTGGTTAGTTACAGTAATTATAGCCAATAACTGACAGCCAAAATCACGCTGGAGAAAGTGAAGGCTGTTTTCTCTCGCAAGGCCCTGCTGCAGAACATCTGCTGAGAGATTTGCATATTAATTAACCCATATTAACTCTAATTATTCTGGGAAATTATCAAATAAATTAAATTTTCTAATTTTAACCTTTCTTTTGCATGACGGATGTCAGTGCAGGAGGAATCCGGGAAGACAGCCTCACCTGAGCCAAAATCTGAGCAGATTAACCTTTTATTTTTTTTTATTTTTCCCCTTGTTTGCTCTTCTTTCTTTGCATTTCCCTGCTGAAGTGCTGAGGGCAGCCAGGGGACCCTTTGTGTGCCTTGCTTTTTTATTGTTGTTGTGGGTTTTCCTTTTTTTTTGGCTTCTGTGTTTGGTGGGGGCCCTGAACATTTGTCGAGGGGAGGAACATGTGTGTGAGGAAGCACAGATGGTGCATCCGTACAGGGGCAGGGAAAGGTGGACCCTTGGAGCAGTTGAGCAAACCTTGAAGCTCTCTTTTTCCAGCCTGTTGCTCAGGCCTCTGCAAATAAATGGGAGTTTAATTCAATTAGAGTCAGGCTACTGTGGGTGCCTCATGGCAGAAATTATTGAACATAACCATCCCCTTCCTTATACACACGCTCATGCACACACACACACAGGCACACATAAATGCATGTACGTGCACACGCACACACACACACACACACACTCAGGCTGGTTTACACATCACTGGGTTCTTGCCATTCATCGCCTCTATAAAGCAGCCCCCTCTTTTTATGGCTTTGTTCTCTCTCTGCTGTCCTGTCTGCATATGGCCTGTTCTGCCACTTGTAAACCTCCTTGCTGTCCCATCACACAGACTGAAAACACAAGTCTATTTCAGATCTGGAACAGTCCAATTGCCCAAATCTGTATCCGGTTCTGATGCAATGAAAAACTGTGAAAAATAATTCTTAGGGCTGATACATTAGTCTGAAGAACAATATTAAACAGGGCATTTGATACAGTGAAACAGTGTAAGATGGATATAACAGCAACACTGCATCCATGTTTTAAGAATGTTGCTCTTTGTTTACAGGATATATAACCGTAGGACTTTTTTTTATTTGATTTTATTTTTTGTTAGTTTTTTCTAAAGCAAATTATTTTTCCCCAGATACCCTGTGTCTCACAATAGAAGCAGACTTTACCCAGCTTGATACAAGCCAGATTATTCAAGCAACAACCTATTCAGAGCCCTAAACCGTTGTGGAAAGAAATTATGACAGTGAAAAGGTCATTGTTAGACCTCTTCCAGCAGGTAGCCACAAGGCAATGACCTCATTTCCACCTTAATGCTCTGGGATCCCCGCCTCCCCCACAGTCATTCAGGTGATGCGCACAGCACACATTCATGAGACAGGGCAGAGAGACAACAGTTACCCTCCAATAGGGTTGATGTCCTCTCTCATTATCGCCTCTGATGCGGTAGGAAGCAGCACATTACCTGGAGCAAACCTGCAGCGGCCAGCTGGGCTTAAGGTTGTCACCTCCACCGGCGCCTGCACTGTGCACGGAGAGTGGCCGGGCCTCCATTTCAAACGCGACCTGCCTTTCCCTGGCAGTGCTTCTGTTTTTTTTTTTTTTTGCTGTTTGTTTGCCGATTGGTTGGGGGTCAGTTATGGATGGAGTGCAGGTAGAGCAAGCCGCAGCGTGGGAGCCCGGGGGCAGGTGGTGGAAGAGGTTTGGCACAGAGCAGCATATTGTGCGTGCGACCATGAAAGGTACGTGTCTGCTGGCTCCACTAGATGTTACGGAATTGCACTGTGTGGGGTTGGCCTGGGGCGACGCGCGTGTCCACATTTTGTGGAACGATTGTTGGAAGAATGTCATTTTGGTGGTGTGAAACGGCATAGGAGAGGATCAGGGACACTCTGCATGGCTGTGTGGGCTTTACTGTAAATTGCTGTTGAAATGATTGGGTAGGGGGACGAAGCACACACCGTCCGAGATGCACTAGATTTCCAGTTTTCCAGTTGGGGTGTTCTCTGCTTGACTCTTGCCGTGGTACGACCCATTTGTTGTCCGCCACATCTGCCGCATTGAGGTTCTTGTCCTACAAAGTAATGTGCATTCAGTCCTTTAGTCATCTGACTATCCATTTATTTGTTCACATGGTATGAATGGTATAGAGCCACACATTTGGCTTCATTTGGTGCTGAGGGTAACTGAAGTAAATGGGGGAAATATCCTCGGGGATACAAATGGAGTAGTATTTAAAGGCTTTTTACTGTTGAAGAAAGCAAGTGTTGGAGAGTAATGATGCCCATTCTTCGAGGACAAAAATACTTTCAGAGGCTATTGAGCTCCTGCTCTCTTTCAGTCCCAAATGATTTTATGATAGTTTTCATTAGCTTTGGCAAAAGGGCCCAGTGTCAGAAGAGAAACATTGTTTGGAGTTTTATGTCTTTAGTATTAAGGGTGTTTAATCAGTACACCCCCCCATTCTCTTTTCAGAAAAGTGCCAGACATCAAAAAGATGACTCACATTCTTTCCCTTCCCCCCACGCAAACAGTCATTTTGGAAGGTGCTAGTCATCGTAATCAATACAATATACATTATTAACATAGCTGCCCTGACTCCTGCAACTGACAGCATAATGCCAGACTTATAAAAAGGCCAGGCAAGAGAGCTTTAAGCCTAATATTAAGCAAGACTCCAACAATTATAAATGTCATCCTAATTATCAGCAGCATTCAAATAAAAGACGTTCCTTTTATTTACTTGAAATCTGGGAGAAAAAAGAAAGCACATGAAATCAAACAGGTAGCATCAGTCAGAGAATGTCAGAAGTAATTACCTTTGTTAGATGTGACACTTAAACTAAGGAGAGAAAAATAGAGTGTCATTTGAAGAGAACTTTGGCAAAAAGTAAACATTATCACGTCTTTGTCTATTCCATCTTGAATGAGCACAAAAGATTGATTAGTGGAGAGGTACAGAAGGAAATAATGGCCCTGGTGACATTAGCAGGTTGGAATTTTTGTGACGAGAGAGCACAATGCAAGTGGAAGACTGACGTTTCTGCTATGCGTCTGTCAAACATGTCACTTAAACAATACAGGCATTCTCAAGTTTGTGATACGTGTTTGAATTTAATAACTCATACTCTGACTTTTTTTTTCTAAAGCTCTGCATTGTTAAAATGGTTTCTATTACTGATATACTCCCAGATCACACTTACGTGCACCTTCCCCTAATTTTACACATGAAACCCAAAAAGCCTTGATTAGTGTAGAGAATCAGAGGTGTGTCTGACTGTGGTCTCTTTTAAACACTCTTGTCTCTGACTGAATCTGAAGCAGTAGTTATCAGTCACCTTTGTCTGGAAAATGGAGGCGACACTGCCTGACCCAGTGAATTGTTTTTGTGTGGGAGGTCACCACCTCTCAGTGCCTGCAACAGCAACAGTAACAAAATGCAAGCAACTAGCAAAGGTGTCAGAGGAATACTAGACCAAAAGTACAAATTCCACAAACAGCGTCTTTTCAGATCCCAGAATTATGCATACAATTTTATAATAATGCACTCAGACTGTTTGCTGTAGATATTTCTGCTCTTTTAAAAACTATTACTTTTTTATCTTTTTAAGTCTTAGATTAGCTCTAATGTACTTATAACTGGAAGTATATTTTTGTTTCTAGTGGTAGAGTTATGGAGCGAGTGTTTAAGAAAAGGGAAATGTTTCCAGAATAGTTATTAGTTTTAGTACTCCAGATAAACAAACACATAAAGGAAATCAGGCAATATGCTGAAAAGTCTATTTCTTATCAACCAACCTGCACCAGGATTCAGACGGGATTGGGAACTCAGTGATTGGACCTGACAGAGGTTATTTTGTTTCAATGTGTTGTTGGTGTTTGTGGCAGAGGATTGGGAAGGCTCAGAAGTTACAGGGAAGGTGATTGGTGTTTTTCGCCACTGACTTTGTCGTGAGGCACCACTCCATCGCTTGCTCTGATTGCCCTGATATTTGGAAGCTTGCAGTTGCCTCTGATCAATCTTGTACCCCCTTTCTTTTTTATGTCTTTCTCACTCACTCTCCCTTTCCCTCTCTCCCACTCTCTTTCTCCCTTCCCCCCTCTTTCACTCTCCCAATCTCTCTCTCTCTTTCCCTTGTCTTGTTTGCATCCCAAATATTGAAGCAAAAGTGCAGTGCGGACACTCCTGTGTTGTTCCGAACAGTACGATGCAAACCAAAAAAAAGCCCTAAAAGGCATGTTTTTTGGGGGGGCGATAAAGGCCTTTTTAAACCTGTCCAGCCTTAGATAATTTCATTCACTCCTTCTGGCCCTGCCTTTATTCACTTTTGGTCCACAGATCAGTTTTTTGGGGGCGGGTTGATCGCTTCCCAGGCCTCCTGGCCTTTTGTTCTCCCCCAGCGAGGGCCGCCCTTAGAAAGCTGGGAGAAAGGCAGTCCTCTGCACGTTGCTAAGAAATGGTTAAACCTCTGTCGCTGGGCCGGGGTGGGTTGGGGTGGGGTGGGGGGCAGGGGGAAAAATAAAATAAAAGCGCATTATCAATTGTGCCAAGGTATATGTGGACCACACAGCAAGCCCCAATGTCTCACTTTCCTCGCCGTCCTTTTCTGGTTTTCCTCTCGGAGGGCATTACCCAGCCTGAACTCGCCTAAACCCTTGTGGTCACACCTCTTGAAAAGGTTTTGTTTCCCCCGTCAATTGGTATTCAGCCCAGGTCAGCGGATTCCGCTCACCCCGTCCCCGCAGCCGTTTTCACTTTCATTTGCACCTGTTGTGCAGTTGTTGGGAAGGCAAGTGCAGACCGGTGGATAGCACAAAGATCATATTATGAGCAGATATGAGCAGTGTAATCTTTTTTTATGAATGGACATGAGCACTGTGATCTTTTTTGTCCTCCCCTGTATAACTTTTAAAATGTCTGGTCTTTTTGTTCTAGCTTCTCCTTCCCTGGGAATCGGTCAGAAAAAAAAAGAATGTGCCGATACGGCTTCAGGTTTACTGTTTAAAACTGTCAAGAAAAAGAAATTCCAGAAGCACACTATCGACTTAAAATCACACAGTTTTAGAGCCACTTCCCTGCTCACCCTTAAGTTGGCAACAGTCTCCAGAGATAGTACGCTTGATAACTCCTTAAGAGATTGCTTTATTAGGCATACACAGAACTCAAAATGGACCTGAAAATTGTTTGTGTTTTTTTTTTCACAGCCCATTTTTTGAGGCTGGTTCCCATGATGTCATGGATTCCCCCCCCCTTTTTCCCCGTACATGTTACTTAAGTGTTGTATTAGCACACTTGGCGGTGTGGCGTGTCTCTATATGATACTGTGTTTCTCCGGCTGAGCTAATTCCCTGTATTTATTACTCTAATCTTTCTTTCTGCTGGCTAAAGTGGACAATTTATGTACTAGCATGTAGGCCCGAGAGTCGTGTGAGGGCTGACTAATTCAGAAACAGCCACCTTCAATTGAGTTCACAGACCTTATTTACAGGCTGTCTATTTTAAGAAAAGCTGCCATGTGTCTGGGACCAAGTGCTGCGGAATCAAGCGGGCTGCTACTTGTGAGTTGTTTTAATGTCGGTCTTGCCTGTGTGATATTTCCTCAGCTGTGACTCACTTTGAAAGGGAGGAGTGGGGACCTGAAGGAGAGAGCTGCCCAGATCAGCCTGGTGTGTTATAAGGGGTGGGGGGCACTGCACATCCGCTACGTTATGAGAAGGGGGCGCTGCATATTGCCAACTTTGCTTCCTCCCAGGGAAAGAGGAGCGCTTGCAAGGCGGCAAGTTCTGAGCGCGGCGGCAGACACGTGTCTTATTGTGTGGAAAAGTTGAGCAGCGCTCTGTGGAACTTGATTAATGCATTACCGTTAATCTGACTGTATAACGTGAAGCTTTTCTCAGTCATGTGAGGTATGAACGAGCACCGCTTGTAAATATCAAAACTGTGAGGTATGCAAGACACGGGGGGCATGCTTTTTATCTGGGCGATCTGAAAGGTGCAGGCCGTCGGCATCCGAGACAGTTCACTGCAGCTGAAAATTAGTGGCTATTTTAGCGTGTCTGCATTTAGCAGCTGACCCCACCTACCGATGGTGCAGATGGAGATTCCTGTCGTGGTGCAGTAATTGGGATGTCAGTCAAAAACACTATTACCTTAAACGCGGGGTGTGGCGGCGTGTTACACTGAGAACATCCAGGGGCATGAGCCGCGGTGACTTTTCCATTGCAGGGCCCGGGCGGAGGAAGAGCCCTGGAAATTCGGAGTGACGGAGACGAATTCCTTCTTAATGACACGCCCTGTGTGTGCCTCTTCCGCAGTGTTGAATTACGAGAATGTGGTGGAAACGGGTTCGGAGACGGACGAGGACGACAAGCTGCTGATCTCGGAGGAGGACGGCCTGCTGAACGGGGAGGGCAGCCCGGCGAGCGAGCCCAACCACGTGGCCTCGCCCCGGGTGGGCCACGCGCTGATGACGAAGGAGGACGAGGACGACGACATGAGGGACAGCGGGGTGGACCACGTCTGGCACGACAACGACATGCTGCCAGCCTCAGTGGACGGCACTGGTGAGTGTCGGGAGGGCCGGCCTCCGCTCTGCTCCGACCGTGCCCGTCCGTGCCCAAAATATTTGGGCAGATTTCAGTTTTCATGAGATCATGGGCCCCGCTGTCCTCCCGACCGCTGTGACAGGTCGGGAAGTGTCCGGGTTGACGTGCGGTGATGTGACAGTAAAAAGCAGAGTCAGAAGACGTTAACGTCACCATCACAGAAAGAAATCCAGACGACCATGCCACTAAAATGCTGTCAGCAGTCTGGTGTAGATTTACACACGCACGCAGACACGAATGGGCACACACTCTCTCACACACACACATCCACTTACTCACATATGCATACACACATACACACACAAAACATACACACATAAACTTACTCACATATGCACACACACATACACACACGCACTCACATACAAAGTTACTTGGGCGTGGCCTTACACCACTGAATTCTGTTATTAATCAACTCTTGGCTCATTGTAATTCTTAGAGGAAATGACATCTTATTTTTAAACTGAAGAATTTCAACTTTATTTACATTATTTACATTTACTTTATTTAAACACCACAAACCATCACATACAGCAAAACTCTCCACTATTGTTCGTATGAAATAGTGGTATTTAATCAGATGTATGATATATGAGCCTTTTTTGGTTATCGAAAAAAGATATATGTCTCTGTCAGTGTGGGAGAGAACATTTCTGTACAGTATAACTTCATATCTGAATTTTATCATGTATAATGCTGTCAGTTTCAGGCAGGTGGAGTGTGTGCTTCTTTTATTTATATTTTTTCCCTCCTCCATCACACCATCACTGATAGCAAAGACCCAGTCGTGGATGCTTGAAAGATAAATACTTTTAATTAGGGGCAGAGGATAATCATTAAAGGAAGCCAGGCTGCTGCAAAAGTCATTAACAATCTTAAATGAAATTTTTATTTTTATGATAGCCATTTACATGTATAATAAGAGTCAATGATTCTTGGAGCCGTGTGACAGAAACAGAGTGTGGCGAGAACTCATGTAAGACACCCCCATTTAAATGAGCCGGTGTTAGCTATTCATTTCTGCTAATGAACTAGCTGTGCACTGTGCTGAAAGGGGAAATATTCAGGAGTTTAAAATTTTAATACGGTCAAAAAAAAAATGTACCTTTAGTGAAACGAGTTTGATTTGGTGGATATTATCACCATAGAAAGCCCATAGAAGGCAATGGATGCCAGACAAATCTGACATGTTTACTTGAAATTAGGTGCAAGAAAGAATGATCTGACGATTTTATGATGATATTTGTTTTTACGTAATAGAAAAATACATTCTTTTTTTGTACAGTAATAACTGACAAAAAATAAAAGAATAGGTGCCTTAATGTCTGGATCTCAACTATGTTGCAATCTGAGATAATGTGTTTCTCATGTGATAAAATATCTGCCATATTTCCTGAATATTTTCAGTATATTTAGTTAAAGGGATGTTTGGAACCTAAGTAAGGCTTGTGGACAGTGTGTCTTTTTTTTTTTCTCTTCATTCACGGTGCCTCACTGTCTACAGCGATACCTCAGCACATAGCTTTACCCTGAGATAAGCCACACTTTCGCCCGGCGCTGTGGTACTTTGTCCGCAGGATGCAGGTTTTGAGCTGAAGAGCAGAGTGCAGTTTCTTACTGTGCCTTCCGGTTCCAGCACAATCGGAGTTTTGTGTTTGGAATTGTCCTTGACATTCTTTCATCCCACAATGGGGTGGACGCAGTGTACTGGAAACCATGACATCATTATCACTGACAGAGATTTTAAATAAATCACCTGCATTCTTCCCAGCCCTACTCTTCTTTTTTTTTTCTTTTTGCTTATTCAAGGAATCTTAAAGAAATAAAAAAGGAGGAACCCCTTGTTTTTACTGCATTTTGTTCCAGCGGTAACTGGCAATAAAAAACCGGGATGTTTTCAAAGTAAATAGTATTGGTGACACTGTGTAAACAAACCGAATTATGACAGACGAAAGGTATTCTGAACTCCTGAGTTGCAAAAGAAACTAAAATATTAGCCTTTAGGTAGGTGTGAGCACTTTTTTATCCCTTAGCTTTCACATGGGGTTTCTGCTCTGATTTATAAGGTACAGACAGAGAGAGCAGACGTTCATGTCACGTTCAGCTGCAAAACATGTATTTTTTTCAAACAAGCAACAGCAAATGTGTATAAGACAAAGGATTAAGAACAACCTAAAATGTTTGTGCAGAGGTTCCAAATGTGAAATAAGCGTTAGTGGTCTTAGCTTACCTCCTGGTGGAAGAATGACCACAGAAAATGCTGACAATATTTTTTTTCAAGATAACTTAAGGAGAAACAAGGCTTTCTTTGCCATTTAAGTTGTATTCATAGTATGTGGTGTCAAACCAAATGCTAATCTGGCTTCCGCTCCACTCTGTTGAATAAAAGTGAATAAAAGCTATGTTAACCTTCACTGAATGACGGAATAGAAAAGTAACATTTTGAATATGTAGGTGTATGAAACATGGGTGATATTTCTGTTGTGACTGTGTTGGAGAGCTGATTGCAGACAATATTCCAATGTGACTTCAAATGTGCCACCAAAGGGCCATTTCCTTAGAGTGCCGCCTGGTTTGATGTCATTACTGAGAGACAACGGCACTCAAAAACCTCCAAATATGCAAATGAAAAATGGCTGGCAAGTTTCTTTCCAGTCAAGCTTTTTATCAAGGGAAAGTTTAGCATGTTTCATTCAAGAGAGCCTGTCTGTCCCCTGTTGCCATTGGCTGTGCTTTTTTATCTGTTTGGTGCAGAAGGAAACTGTTTCACTTCAAGTATGAGGTAGCACAAGCCTTCACTTAATGATTTAAATATTTCAGAGGAACCGTAGAAAATAGATGTTTTTTTCCTTGTCTCTTTTACATAAATTTAGTTTACTTGTGGCTGAAAATAAGATGGATTCCACAGCAGAGGCGGAGTTTAATATCACTTCCTGTCAGTAATGAATTAAGGAAGAATATCTACAAAACTTTTTTTAAGGGTCATCATTTTACAAATAGCTTTAGCCCATAATATTGCTCTACCATATGGTTTTGAAACAGAAAACAATTAGTTCCTTAAATGTAGCTCATCTTAATGAGGAAGGAAGTGCAGTAGTTTGAATCAGCCGTATTATGCAAAGGCAGAGAGGGAGAGAAAATGAGGTAGTGCACTGCTGCCTTCCTCCTCATTGCCTGGCTCGTGTACCTTGAGATGGGAAGCTTATGATACTTGTGACTCCCGGCAGAAATCACATGAGCGGGGCTAGGAGGAACGAACACAATAGCTATATTTATAACGAGCCACTATCTTCTCGGAAATACCTTGATTTAATTTCTAAAGACATGGCGGAAGGAGTTACAGAGGAGGACTCCTTAAGTTAATTGTCTGTGTACACTAACAATGTCCTCTTGTTAACCGCGCCTAGAGAATTCCCCCAATGTCAAAAAAAGTTGCGTCTCCCTTTTTTTATGAGTCCGTCTATCCATCAGGGGACTTTTATTTATCTTTGTCTTACCTATGCCAGGACAAATTGAGAATTGCCCTGGCATTCCTGATAGAGCTTGCATAACACTGAATGATAATAAGAAAAGAAAGGTCACTAGATAAAGCTCTGCATTATGAGTTAACCCCCCCCCCCCACCCCCTTCATTATTTTGCCTTCTCTGCTGCGGATTGCAGCATCACTGTAGAGGAGGAACAACCGCGGCCTTTGTGCCATTGCTCGAGTCTGATAGCTCAGGTGGACATGGCTCCTTGAATTAATCTTTCTGGTTGGTGACTGTCGCTCCCTGGTGTGGCGAAGAGCTTTCTTCACCGCTTGTTGTCATGTTAAAGGTAAATAAGTCCCTGTCTGGTCCAAATGATAGCATTCATTAAAAATCCCAAACAAAGCCGTGGCAGGCTGAAGCACTGCGGTCTTTTCATTTCTCTGTACCTTCCTCTGAAGGCCTTGTTGTAAACTTGGTTTGCTTGGTACACTGTGATACTGACCCTCCCCCCCATCCTCACCCCTCCCCTACTCTCTCCTCAGATGAAATGAAGGATGAGTATGACACTATGGGGCCTGAAGCTACTCATCAGACAGTTGGAAATGGTACAGGTGAGTTCACATCCAAGTGGGAAGATTCAGCTGAATTGTTTGCTTTTTGTGTCTGTGTGTGAGCATTTTGTTTGTGTATGCGTGTGTGTGTTTGTGTGTGTGCGTGTGCGCACGCGCGTGTGTATGTGTGTGTGCGCGTACGTATGTGTGCATGTGTGCGTTTGTATGTTTATTCTCATTCCTGGTCTGTGCAGAAACAGAGGAACCAAATCCTACCTGCCACTTCTAATTATGTAAACGAAACTGATTTCCACCCACCAGCCTCTCGGGAATTAACTTCTCCTTCCATGATATCATCCCGACCGCTGTCGATTGGCCGCGGCGCCGCTCGTGTAAACAGTCACCGCAGAACGCAGAATCTTTCCCTGTGACTCCTTGATCTCACATTCTTCTAGGTATTGCATGTTTTTGGGGAACAATTTGGTTTCCATAGAAATAAATATCATTTAATGTTCCATTCAAAATCTGAAGGCCCTGGAAACAATGTGAAGCACTGCATTTGGAATTTACTCGCTAAAATGTGATTTTATTCAAGGGACTAGCCATCAGTATTTATTTACTACAAGCTATTGTCGCTGTATAGATGCTCTTTCATCAGGGGAATATCCGTAATGAGAAACAGCTCACCTAGAACCAGTTGACAGTTTCCTACTCATGCAGTCAGAGAACTAAACTGGAACTGGCGTACTAAGTTTGCTTAGTAGTAGGATTTGAGAGCAAGAGCAACACAAATCGCATTTAAGTGCAAAATCAAATTTGGTCTAAATTTGATTTGTTTAGTTCATGTACTTTCAAATCCAGCTACAGTGAGACCGTAAAATATTTACTTGTTCAGCTGCCAGTTGTGAATTACAAAGGCAGACCGTCAGCGTCCTTGCAGTTGTGCATTTGATAATTACTCCACACAAAGCGCAGATATTCAAGTGCAGGCCTTTTAATGAGAGCATTGCAAATTGCATGGCCTAGTTTTACTGTTGTACTGTACAATTTTAAAGATCCATTGACAGTTTGACATTTTCAAGCCATTTTTGACAATGACACAATCCACTACCTTGACCTTTTGTAAATTGGAGCATAAAATGTTTACAGCTCTACAAACCACAACACAGAGTTTACCTTTGTTCATCGGAGGACCAATCTAATTAAAAAGTAGCTAATAAAAATAAGTCAAAATTCTATAAAACAAAGCTTCCGGTCCCATAATGTATGGCTTAATTGGCAAATGCAGCGAGAGGTAAGGGAAGCCCAGTGGAGAATAATATCTGTTGTGACAAGAGCGTGGTATAATAGGGAACAGAAATAAAGTTGGCAGGTTGGCAGGACAGACGGTTTTTGGCCCGTAATCAGTGTGCACCAATGAGGATCTGCCATTTCCTGCCTAATGAAGGTTGCGGTTTGTTATTAGCTTTGTTTGCGATTGGTGGCAGCTATCTCTAGTCTGCAGCCCTGGGTTCCCTGAAGAGCAGGAACTGAACAGAACATTCCATGACTCCACGTGTCCTCAGCACATTTTACACTTTTAATTCCCTTTTTTTCCTGTTTCTTTCTTCATTTGTTCAAAACGCAGAATATCCAGAGGAGCATGACTTCCACAAACCTCGGCACTCTAATTTGTGTATTTGGTTCTCCAAATCAATTATATAAATAAATCAATAAAGATTGTAGATGGAATACAATAGTAAAGTACATATAAAAGCATTGTTTGAGTATTTTTCTCAAATATTTAAACAATGAAGCCTAAATGTCTCTCTCCCTTGGTAATCACAAAGATTATTTTTTTTTAAGTATCGTCATCAAATTTCAGTTAATTCAAAGTGATGAAAGAAATAACAAGTGAAATTGGCAATCTGAGCAAATGTGATTTTGACATAAACATTTTTAGTGTGACTGGTAATATGTTTAAAGCAAAAACGGTTCATCTTTAAAAGCTTTTCCTACATTCACGATGGCACTTTCGTGAGATTAACTCATATTTCTTATTTTAGTGGCCATTATGTGACAGGATAACACAGTAACTTAGATGTATACTTCCCAAACTACTACCTTAATGGTTTTCCTTGGTTTTCTTCATCACATTTAGAGCAACATGTTTCCAGTGTCTAACAGTAACACCACATTTCTCATGGGGGAGAGCAACTCAATTTCTGTTTTCCTCATTTCTCCTTTTTTTCAGTTAAGAATGTTGATTGCACTTCAGAATTTGAGGAGTTTTTCGCCAAGCGCAAGCTGGACGACAGTGAGAGTCATGTGGTCAGCATCGCGGAGTACCTGCAGAGGGGCGACACTGCCATCATTTACCCAGAAGCCCCCGAGGAGCTGTCCCGTCTGGGCACGCCTGAGGCAAACGGACAGGAAGAAAATGGTAAGAATTCGAGGAGAGGGGGCACAGCAGTCGCTCAGTGACATGGGCAGCTGTTGGATCCGTGGATTCGCCAAATGCCTCTGTGTTTACCTTCAGTCTTAAGCAGCAGCTGTCCAAGGCCTGAAATCAGATAGTGCACCTCTGATTCCCAAGAATAAAATGGATTGAATCGGATAGGATTTATAATACATACCTCGCAAATGATGAAAGTGTGAAAAATGGTGACGTATAAGCCAATGAATTGAATTGGATTGAACTGTAATTGAGTAATCTACTCATGTACCATGTACCATGTAAGAAAAAATTCTAGGAAAAATGTCTGAAATTGTGAACATTTCATCCTGTGAACATATCTAAATTTTTAATAATCAAACTGATGCTTTGTCATAGAAGTGGTCTTGAGGCAAAAAATTACCTGGATGTAAGACATTATAATTTGATTACTAGAGATTGTGCTTTAGATTCTGTTATATTTGTACTTATGAGCCACTGTTTTATGCCATTTATATCTACAGTGTGTTTCACTGTGGAGTGAAAATAGTAGGATATCCTCATGCCCTAATTGATTCTGCTGACACAGATCTGGACCATTTGTACTGACTTGTCCTGTGTGAGTGTGTGTGCGCGCGCGCGCATGTGTGTGTGTGTGTGTGTGTGTGTGTGTGTGTGTGTGTGGGGGCATGGATGCCAGCTTGAGACGATGGCACTCTGCAGAGCAGATTGCAGAGATACCTCCCATACCATTCTGGGCAGCACGCCCATTAGCTGCCATTGATTTGCTGACCTTTTGGCCTGCTTCCCCTCCCCGCCCCTCTCTCCATCACTCCTATGTAGACATACCACCTGGAACTCCAGATGCTTTCGCCCAACTGTTGACCTGCCCCTACTGCGACCGGGGCTACAAGCGCCTGACATCGCTGAAGGAGCACATCAAGTACCGCCACGAGAAGAACGAGGAGAACTTCGCCTGCCCCCTGTGCAACTACACGTTTGCTTACCGCACTCAGCTTGAGCGACATATGGCCACGCACAAGCCAGGAAGAGATCAGGTGAGCATCATATGCCCTCTTTTTTTTCCTCCTCCCTTTTTTCTTGCTCTTCCTCTCTCTTTATTTCTAATGTGTAATAACCCCTTGGAGAAAAGATATCATTTTGATTGGCAATCATTATTAATTTTTCATGGCATTTTGAAGATGCAGATCTTTTAATGGTAATAGCTTTAATTGAGGCCTAAATGGTTTTTTGATGGCCTCCTCTGATATGATTTAGCAGTCTTATGTTCACGATCGAATGATTGTGTTAATTTCCAATTTAGAAATTTTATCTGCTCTTTAACTTCACTTTACTCTTAAGCTTTTATGTTCCTTAAAATTGAACTAAACAGATTCTATTTATGTATTTTTTATTATGTACCCTGTTTATTGGGTATACTCTTCTAAAAGTGGAGATTTCAGGATGTCTGTTATCATCATAATAATTTTTAGGTTGTATTTATCTGTTAGAATTGCAAGAATGTATTTAACAAATTGGCTAAACTTTTTTTTGATAACAAGACAGCATTTTACAATTTTAATAAAACATTTATCTTTGATACTGTTAATATTCAAACACAATACACATCCCAATACAATGTCAGTTTTGATTGAATACTAAGGTTGATTGTCTTTTAACAGAAAGACAATGAAATAAGGCAGATGCGATCATCTTTCTATCAAGTGAAAGTGAAACCCAGGCTGCTTTATGAAAGAGTGTTGTTATACCAACTTACTCATTTAAGCATTTCACATTGTTCTTGCATTCAAAACAGCAAGTTGTCTTCTCCAGCTATCCCCTCCAACACAACAGAATGGAGCAGCACAGCCTTACTTCTCACCTGACTCTGCCCATTCTGATTTAAACATGAACAGATGGAGTATCCTAATCCTCAGATCACTTAAGCATTTGTTTATTTGTTTATTTCCTCCATTTTGAAGTGCCTTTCCTGAATGGTCCCATGACCAGTCCAGACCAGTAGTTTTGGCTATGGGGTGCACGTAGGACACTGTTGAAAGTGATACATGTGAAGGCCATGCTGTGGCCACGGCCCCCTGGCAGATTGGGTAAACGACCTATCACCTCTCCTGTGATGCAGCGTGTGAGAGTCGCATGGTAGAGCACTTCCTCATAGGACACTTCCTCTATGACTTGGTTTTTCTGTTGTCATCAGCACACTTGGTATGTTTCCAAAAGTCTCGAATACACCATAAATTTCCACATTTAGGTTTACAACATCAAAAAGAGGCAAAAAAAAAATTCAACGCTTCTTTTACTCAGTGCCGTATGATATTTAGTATATGTAAAAAAATAATAAAATACAAAATAATGTATTGCTTAAACTCACACTAAATTACAGTTTTGTGTCAAATTTAGTTTCTGTTCTTGATATATAGTAATACATAAGAAAAACGATAATGGGTTATCATCAGCCAGTCAGGTGTAAGTAGAAGTAACCATGTTCTGTGGCTTTGTAAAATTCCTTTCCAGCCTTGAGCATCATCGAGTGGATTTAGCATTGAAAAATCCCCTCATTTGCTAGTGGCATTTGCAATTAGTAAAGGAAAATGATTGTATCATATTAACAGTGGCACAACTAAAGTTTACAGTGGTCCTCAGAGGGAAGTGGGGGGAGACAAAGCAGCTGTTGCTGTTTGTTTATGCAACTCAGCAACATACGAGCGCTGGGGTCCCTCATTGGTGCTTGGCGGCCCCGGCTTCTGCTTGATCTTTGAAGGTTGCTGCTGTTTGAACAAACCTCCCTGTGTCCTGCGTAACACCATCTGTCTCACCAGGAATGTGGGTAGAGTCAGCACACCCCAGCAGTTGTCAGCCTGGATCAGGGGCTGGTCTCTCTGCGCTGAGAGATCTTTTGTATTTCCTAACCATTTAACATGCTCACCTCCCACTCTGAATTAATTGTGCACGCCTGGTGTGCGGGTTCGCGCATACGCTGTTATTGTTGTTGTTATTGCTATTATATTTTGATTTCGCCAGCCTCGTTTAAATTGCAAATCCGGGAGAGCACCAATGTTTACCTTTGAACAATAATTCAAGACCCATTCTACATGGTGTATTATAAATTTATTAGAGAGCCTTTTGAAGAATTAAATACTGAGTGAATTTGCTACCAATTAAAATGGATTTTTTAAATCATATATGAAATATAAATGGTGTAAATATATGAGAAAGAGAAGAAAGAGAAAGGAAGAGAGATGTATGTCAATTTACCTGGTTTTACATATAATTGGGTTAATGCAGTATATGTAGCTTGGTAGTTTATTGGGAAGGTCTGCAAAATAATGAGAATTTCTTCCTGGAGATTACTGCAAATTAATAAAAGTAGATCAGATTGCTTTTTCTAATGAGGGGAAACTCTTTAAAGAGGGGGCCCTTTATTTATTTTTTTTTTTTTCGCTTGCCAAATTCTAAAGGCTCGCAAGCCAGGAAATTAAAAGGTATGTGATTGACTCTGTTATCATCGCCACACTTGTACTCTCTCATTGGTGTTGGAGGAAGAAAGGCAAGATGGTGTGTAGGAACGCGCGCCATTTGGCTTGTCTGCAACGGGCTGGTTGTGATTATTTACTGAACTCTTCCTCTGAAAGGTTTGTACAGAGCTCATGTAAATACCTTCTCTTCCACAGCACCAACTGCTGAACCAAGGAGCTGGCAACCGCAAGTTCAAATGCACAGAATGTGGCAAGGCCTTCAAATACAAACACCATCTGAAGGAACACCTGCGGATTCACAGTGGTGGGTGGCAAGGGGGCCTGTGCACTCCCTTTGAATATTCATTACCTTGATTTAAGATTGTTGTGAACTTCAGAGGACTTACAAAATTGATTGGCATTTTTTTTTCCTCCCACTGTCAATGAATGACTCATTCTACTTCGCAGCATTCCAAGAGTCGATGTGGTAACTGAGCAGTTAATCGGATGAATATGGCTCAAGACACTGAACGTTTAAGACGTTTATTTATTTATGCTGGTTTCTTTTTTTTTAAATCTTCATCTTAAATTCCCTTTTATTATCGTAGTTAATCAATTTATTTGATTTTTTTTTTACCCAGGTGAAAAGCCATACGAATGCCCAAACTGCAAGAAGCGCTTCTCTCACTCCGGCTCCTACAGCTCTCACATCAGCAGTAAGAAGTGCATCGGCCTGATCGCCGTGAACGGGAGGATGCGCAACAGCATGAAGACCGGCTCCTCCCCCACGTCGGCGTCCTCCTCCCCCACCAACTCGGCCATCACGCAGCTCCGGCACAAGCTGGAGAACGGCAAGCCGCTGGGCCTCCAGGACCAGGCCAGCCAGCTCAATATCAAAACCGAACCACTAGACTTCAACGACTACAAGCTCATGATGGCCTCCCATGGCTTCGGCGCGCCTGGGCCCTTCATGAACGGAGGGCTGGGGGGCGGGAGCCCCCTGGGGGTCCACAACTCGGCCCAGAGCCCCATGCAGCATTTGGGGATGGGGATGGACTCGCAGCTCCTCAGCTACCCTCCCCTGGGGAACAACATGAGCGAGGTGCAGAAGGTTCTCCAGATCGTGGACAACACGGTGTGCCGGCAGAAAATGGACTGCAAACCTGAGGAGATCTCCAAGCTGAAAGCCTACATGAAGGAGCTCGGGTCCCAGATGGAAGAGCAGAGGCAGGGGCTGACGTCCCCGGGGGCTTCCCCAGCCGGTCTTCCAGTAGTCAGCCACAATGGTGCTACCAAAAGCATCATCGACTACACGCTAGAGAAGGTGAACGAAGCCAAAGCTTGCCTCCAGAGCTTGACCACGGACTCAAAAAGACAAATTAGCAATATTAAGAAAGAGAAATTGAATCACGTGTTAGACCTAGGTAGTGAGGATAAGGTGCATGACAATAACGTGCTCTTCACACCTTTCTCTTGCCAATACTGCAAAGAAACTTTTCCAGGTCCAATTCCCCTGCATCAGCATGAACGCTACCTGTGTAAAATGAACGAGGAGATCAAGGCAGTCCTTCAGCCCAACGAGAACATGACGCCCAACAAGCCGGGGATGTTCGTGGAGAAGCACGCCCTCCTTCTCTCCTCCATGTTGTCCGAAAAGGGAGTGGCGAGCCCCATCAACCCGTACAAGGACCACATGTCTGTGCTCAAAGCGTACTTCGCCATGAACATGGAGCCCAATTCAGAGGAACTACTGAAGATTTCCATAGCGGTCGGCCTCCCTCAGGAATTTGTGAAAGAGTGGTTCGAGCAGAGGAAAGTCTACCAGTACAGCAATTCCAGGACCCCGCCATTAGAACGGAACAATGCAGACTTAGTGCTGCCTGCCACCAATCACACTCCCACTAAAGACCCCTTGGCGGCCAGGTCTCCGGTGTCTCTGGTCAAGCATGCTGACCGCATCACGTCCCCCTCCATAGCAGAGCTCCACAACAATGTCAAAAATTGTGACACCTCTCTCAGGCTCCCCAAAACTGCCCAGTTTACTGGGGGTAAGCAAATGGGTGAAAAATTGGACCACTCAAGGAGCAACACCCCTTCCCCCTTAAATCTTTCCTCCACGTCTTCGAAAAACTCCCACAGTAGCTCATACACTCCAAACAGCTTCACTTCGGAGGACCTCCAGGCTGAGCCATTGGACCTTTCATTGCCAAAACTCATGAAGGAGCCTAAAAGTATTCTGACTGTGAAAAACAGGCTTAAACACAACAGTATAACCATTGACCACAACAGTGTTTCCTCCCCAAGGGATCTCTTGGAGGAGCCTTTGAACCTGGCCTATCTCAAGAAGGAGTTCGCCAGCTCCAACAACAACGGCAACCTCGACAAAAGCACTAGCCCCATGTTCGGTATTAACCCCTTCGGTGCCAAACCTTTATACACGTCGCTTCCGCCGCAGAGCGCATTTCCTCCAGCCACGTTCATGCCCCCAGTCCAAGCCAGTATCCCAGGGCTGAGGCCATACCCGGGGCTGGATCAAATGAGCTTCCTACCGCACATGGCCTACACTTATGCAACAGGAGCAGCTACTTTTGCTGAAATGCAGCAAAGGAGGAAATACCAGCGGAAACCAGGTTTCCAGGTAAATAGCCCACTTGTGGTTTGAAGCATCAGGTTTTTTCTTTTTGTTCGTCTTTTTTTGAGATCTCTCAAATGATTTGCTCATTCCGCAGCTAATTAAAAGGTACTCTGAGTCTGAAATGCGTGTTTACCTGCAGCACAGTGAACCGGCAAAGCCGAGGGGGTAAACAGCTGTCGAGCAAGCTTAGAACGCTTTAGCTCCCCACGCATGCTTCATTAGTGGTATCACCATGTAATGGATGTTTCAGAGGTTATGATGTGAGGATTCAGGTGCTGCCAGACTCCGCCGTGGATTGTCTGCGCGGCCGAGTGCAAACAGCATTCCGTCGCCAGCTGTTGTGAACCTTCTCCAGTTTAACAGTACATCTGCCCCCTTTTTTTACTGTGTGTTTCAGCCCAGTTTGGTTTTTCTCAGGTATTAATTAGTGAAAACTCTGTGACTGAAAGGCGACATCTGTGCGCCGGGCGAAGGTGCTGAGCGGAGGATGTGACTGACTCCACGTCTCAGCAACATCATTTTTTTTCGTCCTTTTTTTTAAAAGAGAGAAAATCCAAAATGAGTTTCAACATGTGGATTAATAATGCACAGGCTTCATGTTCATTATCGCTGAATGCTGAAGGCTGTTTAACATAGAGGGAACCATTTTGATAAAAAAGTATTAATAATGTTTCCTATTCTAAGTTATTAAATTAGATTTTAAAAATACAGCTACGGGCATTTAGCTCAAATTGATTGCGGAACGATAGTGCTCTGTTTTTAAAACCAGTGTAGCAATGTCTCTGGAATCATTGTCAGGCCAGAGTAAGCACTTCTAATGAGGGCATTGGTGCTTCTCAATTTTGGTCATTTAGTGCACCTCTTGATTTAATCATTATGAGCTGAAAATTAGAAGACTGTGGCAATATGCCCTGCAAAAGCTCCCTCTTATTATTAAGACCCTCTAATGTAATAATATTTTTCCCCATTAATTTAAGTTAGCCTATCAGGTTAATCTTCCCTATGAAAGAAGAACAGATAAATATAGAATTAACACTCTTTCATGTATAAAATTAAAATAAATTAGAATGCAAATATATGGAATATGGAAATATTAATGAGATTCAGAGGAGTCAGGCCTCATTGGTAATATCCTGCCTGAACTGTTACACAGACATATCTGATGGATAGATAGATAGATGGATAGATAGATAGACAGATACATACATAGGTACATATATACATACATACATATGTACATATTCCGTACATAATAGGCAGACATGTTAAATGTCTTCACAAGCTCAGTACTTTGTAAGGCATTCCCTTGGCTATGGTGTTGCTCTTTACATTTTTCTTCCACTTATTCATGTGTCCATCTATTTTTAAGTCTCACTATCAAAAAAAATTACAGTTGAACTGAAAAGCACATATGTTGCCTTTTAGACGCCTCCAGACGAGAAGTTTGTTAACAGGTTACAATGAGCTCCATTCAGACTTCAAACAGCAGAAGGTGTCTATATTTAGGTGACAGGTGTGGATTGAAAAAATCTGGTTATCTTATAGGGGGAGCTGCTTGACGGAACAGCAGATTATATGTCAGGCCTGGATGACCTGACAGACTCTGAGTCCTGTCTGTCCCGGAAGAAGATTAAGAAGACAGAAAGTGGTATGTACGCGTGTGACTTGTGCGACAAAACATTCCAGAAGAGCAGTTCCCTCCTAAGACACAAATATGAGCACACAGGTATATACTGTTCTAGACACTTATTTTACCCCATGCTTTTTCATGTTTTGTGTTACTAAAACCCTTTTCTTTCTTTGCGTTCTCTCTTTGTGTTCTTTTTCAATTGTATGTGTTAGCCTAAATTCAGAACTCTAACATGCTTTTTTTCCTGTTGACAGGGCCAACCAGATGTTTCTTTTTTATGTAATACAGAGAAACTTTAATTTGCAGTACAAGGCAATATAGTGGATTAAACCTCATTTTGCTTTAAGGTACTCCAGTGGGGACAGTTATGTGTAGCTATGCATATATGTACCTTAAGGGATTGTTAGTTTGTCAGAGCACTAGTTTGACTAATCTGTAACTAGAGATATGTAAAATGTGAAAATAATTATGAATGTATTCATGTCTCATTTAATTTGAATAGTCCTGAATGAGTTTCATTGGCCAGTATATACCTGTATTGTGGGATGCACAAATAACAGTTTCCACAATGGTGCAGTGGAAGTTGTGGAAAAGTTCTTGTGTCCTTACAATTAGCTTATCCAGGTGTGGCCCAGATGAAACCTTTGATGCTAAAATAAAGGTAGAACTCCCATATGTTTGCATGTTATCTTAGAAGAAAGAGGAAGAATGAGTGAAACCTTCATTATTGCCCCAAAATGAAATATCCATAATTGAAGACCATGCCCATAGGTGACGTTTTAGTGTTTTTGAAATTCTGTGTAAAAATCGTGCGACCTCTTTTCTCAGGGACTCTTTCACCAGCTTGCATCATCCCACACTTGCATTCCGCTACTATGCAGCGCAGCAATGCACAGATAGGAATTTGTTGTCTTGTCTATTTTTGAACTTGGGGGGTCAAGCATGGCAGCTATGGAAGTTGTAGAAGGCATACCAGGCTATCTGTGGCCAGGAATTGGCCAGATGTGCACTCTGTTTGTGTGTGTGTGTGTGTGTGTGTGTGTGTGTGTGTGTGTGTGTGTGTGTGTGTGTGTGTGTGTGTGTGTGTGTGTGTGTGTGTGTGTGTTTGTGTGCACTCTGGCTTCTAAACCTCATTCTCATTAACTAGAACAACTTGAAATTCCAAAGGACAAACTTCCGTCCCAGGATCTGTCAGATTGACTGCCATATTTCGAAATGTGCAGTTATGGTAAATCCAACTAATGCCATCACCAGGAGGGCTTTTATTTGGCAAAGCTTTTCGGAGGTATGATGTAATGACAGCACATGGCATCTGTGCTAGCCGAGGGATGCACTTGGCTTAAACATTGGATCCAAAACGGTGAACATTGCGTGGTGGTGGAAAGATCCTGATTTTTTTTGCAGTAACGATGACAATTTATTCTGTGGATTTGTTGTTGATGAAGATGTTGCTAACTCGAATTCATCACGTATTGGTTTATGTCTTTGACACAGCCTTTCTGTCTGTTTGTTTGGTTTAATGGTTTATTTGTGTTACATGCTTGCAGAGTGGCACTCATGTCTAAAATAAGTGTTTGTGATTCTGTTCCTCCATGCTTTAGGGATAGGAGGGAATTTTGAAAATATAAACACACAAATGCTAGCACAGATGTCCTCTGTGTTTCATTAGTGTTTTATGTGTAATTATTTTTAGAAGATAAAGTCTGAAAACCTGACATCCTTTTTTAACCTAAAGATAAATTTGTTCCATATAATTTAATCCTGCCAAAAATGTTAGTTAATTTATTTGTATTTTTTGGACTATTTTAATTTTTTAATTTGAATTTGTACTTTTGTTTGTTTCTCTGTGTGTTTGATTGTTTGTATGTTTTGTTTGTTCCGTTTCCTCCTAACATTCTGTTTGAATTTTTTTTAATAACCAGCAAAGTGGTACGCTGACAGTCCTAATGCCATCTTTCCTGTCTGTTTTTGTCTCCTCAGGTAAGCGGCCACACCAGTGTCAGATCTGCAAGAAAGCATTCAAACACAAGCACCACCTTATAGAGCATTCAAGACTGCACTCCGGCGAAAAGCCATACCAATGTGACAAGTGTGGGAAGCGCTTCTCCCACTCCGGCTCCTACTCCCAGCACATGAACCACCGCTACTCCTACTGTAAGAGGGAGGCCGAGGAGCGGGAGGCGGCTGAGAGGGAGGCGCGCGAGAAGGGCCACCTGGAGCCCACGGAGCTACTGATGAACCGGGCGTACTTGCAGGGCATCACCCCTCAGGGTTACTCCGACTCGGAGGACCGGGATGGCATTCTGAGGGAAGGGATGGAAGGTGGCATGCGAGAACGGCAGAAGGAAGTGGAAGGAACGTACGCGAAGATAGGCAGGCAGGACGAAGAGTTCGAGGAAGAGGAAGAGGAGAGCGAGAACAAGAGCATGGACACGGATCCGGACACGCTGAGGGACGAGGAGGAGAACGCTGAGCACTCCATGGATGATAGCTCGGTGGACGGGAAAACAGAAACCAAATCAGATCACGAGGACAATATGGAGGATGGCATGTAATTAACTACTGCATTCGAAAGCTTCCCACTTTTTTTTGTTCTTTTTTTTTTTCCAGTAGCATTGTTACCTGCTTGATTTAAAACACGCTGCTGTGTTAAAGCTGTACATGCACGTGCCTGAAGCTTCCAGGAAGCTTGTATTGATGGAGTCGAGGGGGAGGGTGACAATTCTGCTGAGAGAGACATTTTTTTGAAGTTTGAGTTGGGGGGTGGGGCAGGGGAGCCAGGGGTGGGGAGTGGGGATTGTTTAAGAAGATGCATTATGCAAAAAAAATAATAATAAGTAAATAAATGAATTACATTTAAAAATTGTACAGTATTAAGGCCTAAAAAATGTGTGGTGCTAACATCCTAAAACCCTGTGTTTCATAGTATTTATAGCACAAACTAGTAACTTGTACAAATTGCACTCCGCTTCTATAATCACTACAGAAATAGTAAAAAGTATTGCCTATGTATATTTATACAGTGTTTAAAAAAAGCAGTAGTGCCCGCACTACAATTCATCAGTATTATTACTTATCTATCACTTAATGTGTTGTCTATAGTTTGCCCTGTTGTCAGGCCAACTAACCACACAGTTTTAGGCCTCAGAATTTCTTGATGTGAAGGAACTTAACTGATTCGTGCGTGATTTTAAGATATTGAAGTCTTAAAGAGACTGTGAAGTGAAGGAAAAAAATGGTATGATAACAAAAAGATGGAAGGACAGTGTGTGCTATGAAGGAGAAAGCCTTTGTAAGGTGATTTTATAAGAAAAAAGCCTTATATGCAAACCTTTTAATCTGTGTGTTTCTGCAAGTGCCATCCTTGTATAGTGTAAAGGAAGGTGACATGTGTTACCTTTGCACCAGCTTCAGTATTAAGAAATAGTTCACCCTGTTCTTTGAAGCACCCATGTCTGTATTAGAATAGGGAGCAGTTCCTTAGTTTACATGTTTGTGCAATTTTCTGTATTTTTTGTATTTTTTCCTCATTAACTTTTTGTCAGTATTACACCAAACCCTTTTTTTGCGACAAAATTTGCATTCATTTTATTTTTAGGTTAAATAACATTTTATTTATGTGGCTCATTTTATATTTCCTAATTTTATTTATTTCATACTGTAGTGTACAGTATTATAGTTCTTCAATATATAGATATATTTTAGTAAAAAGGAACATGGCGTTGATCATTGGGGCAAATTTTACGTATAGAGAGCATTTATTGTGTTTTGAAACATTAATTGTGAAATGCGAATTTTCAATTTTATTATTTTAATTGTTTTGTTTCTTTTATTTTCCAGTTACTGGAAATTCCAAATTTGGGAACTTTTGATACGATATTGTGAAAACACTGTATTTTCAAGAAAAAAAAATTCCACTTTCTTCATCTTGTTTTTTTTTAGCTAAAAAATGAAGAGGGACTGTTAAAATACAATGTATGATACCATGACAGAAATCTTTCCTGAAATGTCTTTGTAAAAGTATTATTGAATTTTTAATTTGTAATTTCTCTTGGAAATGACCATGCTCGAATAAAAGTAGCCAAATTAAAAAAAGGAAGAAATGGTGTTATATTGTATATTCTCTGTGTTCACATGTACATTATCTGATTTTCAAACAAATGTGAGCAGTCCACTCAAGATGTGAAGACATTCCGTAAAGGTATGTAACTTAGTTATATTTTTAAAAAGTTATCATTTAGAAAAAAATCTTCTTCATTTTACCAATCAATTGCTAATCAAACAGGATGTGAGAAAAGTCTTATTCTCTCGTCCATGTAATAAATTTGATTAAAATTCCACCCCATCAGAGTTTTGATTTTATGGTTTTTGGGAACTTTTGTGAAACGCTCAGATTTTCAACACCTGCAGAGTATACATTCTTTCAGTCATTGTTTCACCAAACACTGACTACAGTTTAATGTTTACCTAAAAGAATTAAAAATACTTACATGAGAATAAATGCCAAGTACTGATGTTTTCCAAAAATATGCAAATGTATATAATACACACATTTAATTTGTTGAGTTAAATTTTCTCACTAAATCTATTTGAGAGAAGACGACTTTATGTTACATTGTGTATAGCTATGAAATGTCCACATAGCACATGTGGATTAAATGCAACATCAAAAGGCTAAGATGAAAGTGAAAACATTGTGAAATGCCAAATGCAGAACGTGTTTTGCATATTTCAGTTTTATATTGATCCTAATGCCATTTGAAATCTTACCCTAATCAGCTAGTACTTTTTGCAGATAAAAGGGCAGGTCTTAAATGATTATCAGTCAGATTCAAATTATATTTAAAGCTTGGTTATAATTAGTTTGCCATCCAGAGAAAGAGGAATGTGAGATTTCTCCAATATTTCTATGACTCTGCAGTTTTGAATATACATTCCATGAAAGGATATAAAGTTAAATGCATTCACAAAAATCTGATATCAGGGAAGAAATTCTGATGTGAAAGAGCACACCTGTTTAGTAAATGGACCAATAAGAATGAGTGGTGAAACACCAAAGCACTCCATGCCAAAACCATGTTAATAGGTCACTCCAGACAGGTGATAAAATTAGCAATCCATTACATTTCAGAACTGAAAATCTTGTTTAGGACCAAAACTTTATTATAAGTGTCTACATCTATATTCACTACTTTGAAATGGATATCCTGTGAGGCTGTCGAGATTTGCAGTGAAGCTAACATGCATTCATTGGCTGGACCATGGAGAGGCTGTCATGTGAGTGTTCCCCATCTAACTTGTAAGACTGATCTCAGATTCAGTACAATCTGCCACAAAGGAGGTTTGCCACCTCATCTCCCCCCAAGCAAACAACAGATGTCCATGTTTGACAAGAGTATCCCAGGTAAATAACATTTCCCACACATTTCAGTGAGGAAGCCAAATGAAAGAGTACCAAGCAGAACTGTAAAAAGACTTTTACAAAAGGCTAACACTGGAGTCAACACTGCTAATGAGATGTTTGTACAAGTAATTATGAAATGCCATTTTTTTCATGTGATGCATAAAGTAAAAAAAGATAAATACATAAAAATAATAACAATCAAGAATAAATGTAGGCAGATGGAGCTTTGTATATGTTGGCCCTACTAATTGATAGAATCCCTATAATTCTTGACATCATTTTATTATTTCCACATTACATACTGGTATAACTGATAATTTTGAGTGAGCTCAATCCATTCCAGCTGCTGAAAACCAGGATGATTTGAATGTTGGTTGAACATTCAATCATGGACAGTCTTCATGGTGCTTAATTGTTATATAAAAACATATAATTTTGCTCGCATTAAAGTGAGATTTAAGACTAAAGAAGACAAATATCCAATTGTACATAGAAGTGCTTCAAAACACATGTGGAACCTGTGTGGCTAGATACTGTAATGATCACATGAAGAAGGTGGCCATTGCAAGTCATTCTGATAAATGCTTGGTCCATCAAATCAAACACTCTCAGTAGGCTTAAATGTTAAATTATTTTCTTTTCCGAGCAGATAAGGGTAGATGTCCATGAAGGCATGAGTGATGCCCATGTTTCCTTTGCTTTAGATTCCCTGTACTTTTAGAGAAATTTTGAAAATACTGAAGAAGTGGGATGTGAATGTGAATTTTATGGTTGTTGGAAGTATTGAAACGGGTGTGTGTGTGTTTGTGGTGTGTGTACACACAATCACAATCACAATCACACACACACACACACACACACACACACACACACACACACACACACACACACACACACACACACACACACACACACACACACACACACACACACACACTGATGTGTGTTTTGGCCACAATTGTGGTATATCTGGAACAGTTGTGCTTTGATGACTCATGGGCTCAGGTTACATGCAGGATCTGTGCATTTGCTCCGCTGTCTGCGATTGCTTCCATGAACATCTCAAACTTTAACATATGAAGATGACTTAATGTTGCTGTTGGCCTTCTTCATTCCCTTTTGATATGTTGACAGGAAAGCCTCGTGATCTTGCCACACGTCTTGTGAAAAGAAAACAACCGCGTCACAAAGCTCAAGCTGATCTGAAGTTAATGATTTAGACACCACTGTCAGAAATAAAACGTACCTGCTTTACATAGGTGAATCAATAAGGAATGGACAGTTTGGTTTACATGATGACATGCCTGTACAAAATCTTGAAACATCTGTGTCTCAAACTCAAACTCTACAGCTTACGGAAAATGAAACCTTCAATTATGTTAAAGTAGGAATCACTACTGACTTAGGCCTGCGGCCTGACAGTCAGATGGGAGTTAATGTAAAACGCATCATAGACAAGTAAAGCATTTCTTTTAACTCGGAGCCCGCAAGTATTAATGTGAATGTTTACATAAGAATGAAAGCTGGCTTCTGTATCCATCCAGATAAGTATTTATTTGGATGAAGAGTGTTTTAGTACTCATTATGATGAACTTTAAACGTTATGCAAACTAGCAGACATAATGCATCCCAATGTTAAATTATAAATTCAAATTGTCAGAGAACATGCCAGCTACTATATACAATTTAACCCCAATTTAGTCTCCCGCTGACCGTATTATAGTGCATTTCTTGTATTTTTTTTTTTCGCCCACTCCTTTTTGGGATGTAAGTGAGGCTTAGTTGGGGTGATGGATGTGCAAGGGAAATAGAAGACTTTTGACCCCAATAAATTATTTACATATCCCCATATGCTCTCCATATTATTCTCAGTGCATATGAAGGACAGCCCCTGTGAAGGAGGCACAAACCTGGCACTAACAGAGAGAAAGTTCAATGACAGGAATGGAGAAAAAGCACAAGTGACCAGCAGGGATTAGCCAATCAGAGTTTTAGAAGAGCAGCCAGCTGTTCCGTCTGGCCATACCAGAAAGAAACACGGAGCAGGTGGTGCACTTGTGTGCCAATGGTATGATAAAAAAACACAGTCTGACCTCAACACAAGTGTCCCTCTATCTCTTTTCCCCTGAAATGTAAAGGTGCTGATGCAATGTTAACTTTGCGGCAATTACACAAGAACAACTGAGGGACTTTCGCATTTATGCGTCTTCAGTGAGCATTTCATTTCAGAACAAACACAATCCCAATTGTCTGAAAAGGAGACAAGCAGCACAGTTGAAAATATTTTGGTGAATAAATGCACAGTGCAGGTTCTACTTCATTTTACCAGAAATACTGGATCGGTTGGAGTTCTCAAGTTACATTTATGTTAAATCTCCAAAAAAAAAAAACAGTCTAATTTACCTTTTGAATACCTCAACAAATGTTTCACCTCTCCTGTTGATGAACTTACTTATTGTAGATATTACGTTGGCTATCCGTTTAGACAGGTAACTGCTTATCTGGACTATATTCCTTTGTTACAGATTGTTCATATATGTTCATTTTAGAAAGCTTTTAATTGTAATCTCTCTTTTAACTCTGCAGTGTCTTGCTTTAGCTAAATTACAATCAGTTGAAGTAAACCAACTGCCCATGGGAAGTGAGTGGGATCATGCTTTCCCTAACAGAACTCCATCCTCTCATGGCATTGATCATCACGCTGCACAATCGTAAAACATCAAGGGATCTTGGTTGAATGTTTGCGTTAAAACGGAAGCAACCTGCATAAAAAAATGATACAGGTGAAGAAAATCTTTTTATTCTTGTCAAAGAAAAATCTCAAATATTCTACCCTGTGTTTAAACGTATCTATTACGTTTAAAACACAGATTCTTCAGCGCGCAAGAATGAAAACGTTTATTCTGATGAGAGAACTTTGAAGAACATTAACTGAACGCTAGGAGCTAGCAGTCGAATGCCATAACTTCCAAGCACTGCGGAATGACCGAGTGCACGTCGGCCTGTATGCCCTGTGTTGATGAATGCAGCAGGTGCAAGGCGGCGAGCCGGCGAGCAGTAAAAGGCACAAAGACAACAATGGTCTCCAAATCTAAGGGGGTTCGGGATTGTGTGGGAAGGGCCCGCAAAGCTTTTTTTCCTCTCTCCCTTTTATTATTTTATTTTAATTTCATGCACTCGTGATGCTTATAGAAGGTGTGAGCCATAAGGCGGGCTTAGAATGGAGTTTAAAGTTAGGTCAAACGCTGTATGGAAAACCACAGGCAAAACCACAAGCACCCCCCGTTTGCCAAAGCACGAGAAAACACGGTCGAAAGACGATCATAACGTTAAATAATAGTCCTCATGGTGCAATTTTCACCTGCGAAAAAATAAAAGGACCCGGAGTAAAATGAACTCCGCTGCGTAAAGACAACCTCATAACAAGAACAGATAGTACTCTCAATTTAAATGTTCTATATTTTTAACCAATACTCTCACACAATCTGGCTGTCGTGCCTAGGTTTTGTTTCATTCAAGTGAGTCACTGCAGGATTCTGTCCCCCTTCTCTCCACAGCCCGTACGCGCAACTGCACAGTGCATGGCAAAGAAAGGATGTCATCACGCACCGACGCATCACGGTGTCCACCCCGGTGACGAGACAGCTACAGGAAGAGGTGAGTCTCTAAAGACGCAGCTGTGTCAGCTACGACATGGTCCGACCAGGGTGGGGTAGTCGTACTATCTGTGCAGCGACCATGCACTCCTTTTGTATTGCGCTGCCAGGATGTCATTGAAAGAAGAGTAACGCCTTACAAAAAGACAACACGACTGACTTGGCTACTAAGCTAACGATACTGTTGTGAATTCGCCATATAGTCAGTTTCTAAATAATGCAGTTATTTCAGATCTGAATGGGCTGTCTCTGTCTAGCTAACATTAGATAAGGCAGTCCAGGGTTTTTGTTAAGTCATGTTTACTCTCTTGTGAGTGTTCTTACAAGCATGCGAGTTTGAAACGTGGCTTGCTAACTGGCTAGCTAGCTTGCTAGCGTTCTGGTTCAACTTAAAAGTAAAGGCAAACTGGCCAGCTAGCCACATTGCTAGCCTATTGTTTGTAAGGTGAACATACATTGCTCAGATAGGTAGCCGGCTAGCTAGATTTTAGCTCGGTTTCGCCAGCTTTACCAACAGAAAGCTAACGGCAGACGTTTTCCCAGCACACGTCTGAGTTTGTTTGATAACCGGTAGCTCGCGGGGCACAAGTTCAGGCCTAGACAACAAACCAGGGAATTTATTTTTGCATCAGCCCGATTATGGCATGTCTTGCCGCAGTAATTTGACACATTTGGTTCACGAAGAGGCATATTTACAACTCGCAGTGTTAATAACACATAAGGTCAAAAGACAATATGTGTATTTAATCACTGGGTGATTGGAATGTCTTGTTCCAGTAGAGGAATACAATTGCTATAATGCCTAACTTGGAGTAATCAACTTAAGTGGTATGAATAATGAACTGTTTATTATATATTTTTTAAGGACTGACGTATTTGTGGTATTTGTGGTATGTTGACATGTGTCAACATAAAAATGTTATTTATTTATTTATTTATTTATTTATTTAGCGCCAGTAGCATCACTTTATTTTGTATTTACGTCTGTTCACTACTGAAACCTTATGCTACCACGGCATGCAGCACAGTACTCGAAATGGATTAGTACTGAGGTTTTACACTGTTCACTTTAAATGTTTTGCTGCATTTTTTTTGCCCTGGCTGTTCTGAAGTAAAACAGATTTGACCATTTGATTACTAGCATCCACCTCCACCATGCACTTTTTTCGGTGAAGGCGTGGGATTTTTGATGTGCGCAAACACATATTAATGCAAAGCAATAGCGGCTACGACTGACGAAGCATTAGGATGCCGGATCATGGATGTGACTACAGGGCCACAGCTGGGGACAAGGAACATCACTCATTACTGTTCTGGGGGAGTGTAATTCGCTGATAGGCCCAGCATGTCAGTGGAGGTGTAATCATATCTGCTTAATTTAGTGGTCAGTTATCATAAAACAGATTGTCTGTGCTGTACAACGATTTGAACTCGATTAAAGTATTGTCAAAGAAAAAGAGACACTTCCTTAACCTCATCAATGGTACAGCTAACCGCACTATTCCTCATAAATCCTTGGTAATTATAATAACTTCTGAAAACACAGCCCTGAATGTGTTTCGGTACAAAACTTTACTGTGAGTATTAACTTCATTGCATATTACCTTCTCAAATTACAGTGAACCTTTCATACATTTTTTATGAATGGATCATGCAAATGAAGAATGACTGTCTAGACTAATGGAGAGTGACATCTTAGGCGGTATCACATACCGTCCTCTTGATATAATTAATGTTGAAGCTAACGATTCTGATTCTTTCCTATTTTACATTACATTACATTTGCTTAGCAGGTGCTCTCACCCAAAGTGACTTAGATAGCTTAGAGTTTTTACGTTATCCATTTATCCAGCTGGATGTATGCTGAGGCAATTCAGGTTAAGCACCATGCTCAAGGGTAAAATAGCAGTGCCCTACCTGTGAATTGAACTGGCAACCTTTCGGTTACAAGCCCAGCTCTTTACTACTGCACCACTCTACTGCCCGCTATTTAAGCACAATTTCTTCACTCAGATACTTGAAAGTTGACCAAGATGTTTATGTGTCATTTATAACTGTCACAGGATGTGCTGTTTTGCGAATGTTTCCTTTTTCTTTGTTTAAATTGACTAAACATGAGTATATTAACCTTTTAGTCTTCACCTCATAGGCTGAAAAGCAATTTTTTAAAGTAAAGAAAAGGCCACAGTGTGTTCAGGATGTGTATAACCTAACCACAAAAGCTCTGTAAATACACAAGATCTGAGTCATTAATGCACTTTAATCTGTGATATTATGCACCTAGTCAAGAAAAAGATAATTAAGCCAGACAAAGCAGAGAGGCCTTCAGTAATGTCAGACCTTTCTGTGGGATTAAAATGTATGTGTAATTTTATATATATGTAATTTTTTTCTAAAGCAAGCATTCAGTTATATCCTATAGGGATTAGGCCTAATGACAGCAGTTAATTATATTAAGAGTAATTTTTAAAAACAGTTCATGAACTGCAAATTATACTTAAGATACCTTTTTAATGTTCATGACAGTAATTACATTTATACCACATCTCAAGGAAAATTAAGGTATAGAACAAACAAGGGTGTGAAATTGTTTACATTTGTGTGTGAAAATGTACAAATGTGTACATTTAATCAATTCTTTTGATTAGCCTAATGTTGGGAATGGGACAGCATTTTATTGTAAGGACTCATTTGCAGCAGATTGAATTTGAAATTATTAATTTGTATTAAAACATGCAGAAAAACATTTTGAAAAGTGTAATATGTTTAGATGTTTTCATTCTTTGTAAGAGCCGAATAGAGTTCTTTCTATATTCCAATTTTTAACCCTTGAAAGCAAACTGACCAAATACACGGGTGTGGTAAAAATTTAAAGGCTATGTTAGCCCATTTCTAGATTTATTACATAAAAGTTGACAGATGATTACAGTAATGTTTTTTGAACATAAATTATTTACATCCCCATGAAAAAAATCACCCAGAGCACGATGACATTCTTCGACTTAGTTGTTTCTCCCTTGGTTTGACACTGAAAGGGAGAAAAAAATCAGTTTCACCACACCAATAGGTCTGTTAGATTTTGTCACATTTTGTAGTTTTGTCAATGGGAGAAGGGACATCCAGAATCTCAGACAATATAACATGAGCATCCTTTGATGCTAGCTAGCTACTGACACAGCAATCAATTCATTGAGAAGAAACACAATGCAAGTAATAAAACCAATGGCACGGATTTATCCAAAGTTCACTTTTAAAACACTTATATTAAAGAGTATATCTGAATTTTTTTTCATCCAAAACAGAGGTATCTTGCATAAGTTCAGGAATAACAGTGGTGTCAGATGCCCCACTAAAAATGGCCACCAAATTAGGTCCAGAAACCAATGTTTTGACACATTCACCAAACTACCCTCATAGATTGTTCCACAATGTTAAAAACAGTTGTAACCTAAATTGCCCCCTGGTCACAGCCTCTGTCTGTTCTGGTTCCCGTGGGCTGAACTGAGCATCCTGTAGAGGTAAGAACGCGGGCTATATTCCATCACAGACTAAATAGCCTCCTCTTCAGACAGTACCTTGGCTTCACTAAGCATAACTCACCTTTCCTTGTTTGAGTAGTCTTCATTCTCCTTGTATTTTGTGGCGGTTCATAGTAATTTTGTATTGTTACACATACAGTATGAATTTATTGTACCTGCTACCTAGCACTAGCACTAGTTTTCACAGCACTCTGTGTGGGGCGGATGCATTTTTGCATGTGGTCGGTTGTGTTCAGTCTGGTCAGTTTTTCCTACTGCTTTTTTTAGATGCACTTGAATTCATAGTTAGCGAATTGCTTTGGATAAGAGTGTCTGCTAAATGTAAATGTAATGCAATGTCAATGGCAAAATAGAAAAATGTGTAACACTGTTCCTTTTGAATGTTAGTCAGAGCCGAAGATTTAGGAAAGGAAAAAAAAAAACTCAGATCTACTTGTACTAGAGGAGAAATCAGTATGTGAGACACACCTACACAACACCCACTAATGCTAATATTAGTGAGTAATGGGCCCAGCATGGCAAATCCCACCTGAAGCTGTGCTTTCAGACTGGCAAAATTTTTGCTCCTGTTCTCATGCTGAAGTGCTCTTTTTGACATTTAAAACCCACAAAAAATGTCTGTTGGAGTTTACACATCAATATGCAAAGGTATTAAAATGATGAAAGTTTGTTGTGTTCTCTTTCTTATTTAAAAGATATCTTCACTGAACTTAAGGGGAAATGAAGATTTTTTTGTTTTGTTTTATTATTGAGTGTGTGCACTGTCCTGCTTGCCCTGTAGCTAAATAAATACCAACCCTGTAGCTAATACACTCCTGTCCTGTAGGTAAACAAACACCTGTACTGTAACTAAATAAACTCCTGTCCTGTAGCTAAATAAATACCTGCAGTGTAGCTAAATAAACCCCTTTCCAAAGACTTGCATCTCGCTGCTGGCCATGTGCTGTCATTGCTGAATGTTCATGAAGTGCATGTCACAATATCACACATTTACTGTGAACTTCTTGTGAAAATATGTTGAAGCATACAAATATTTACTTATATCTTAGGAATGTTTCATTTATTCTTGTATCTATATGCTGTTTTTGGGAAAATATGATTTCTATACCATGTTCAGCAAGGTAATGGCAGCCTATAATATTGTTTCTATGGGAATACAAGTTTGGATGGCCAACAATTTGCTTTACGTTGGGGTTTCCGGGAATTACTTGTGTCTGATTATTAGCTGTGCTTGACAAATTTAAAGCGTTATGAGTCACAGAGAAATGCCATATGACCTTTGCCACGCTCATGGGTTCCAAACTGTATCAATCAAGGTCATTGATTCAAAGAGAAAGCATTGCTCAGTCAGCCCACCTGTGTGCTCTGGAGACATTTTCCTCTCAGTCATGCTAGCAAACTCCATATAGGGCAAATTGTGGGTGATGTTAGTCAAAGCAAAGAAGAGCCAATGTGAAAACAGTGCTGAGATATCCATTTAACAAAGTAGATGGGGATGAAATGCCTGTCCTCAGAGCCCAATGTTCTTTTTGAAGAAACTTACTGATGGTCTGCAGCCAGGGGCCAATAACACGGTACAATTATGGAATCATATTATCCATCAAGTAATATAGCAACTGAAGAGCTGTTTTGTCCAGTGTAATGGAGATGGATTGAAAGGTCACTTTATTATCTGGCTGCCTTGCAAAGGCAACATCTGCAGTGTCTTCAAGAGAGGACAGCGCCTCTTGTGTAGCAGTAGATGATTCATCCACATATAAAATGCCTATTATATGTCTGCTTTAACCTAGTCTGTGGTACTAAGACCATATCCTCTGTGGTAGAATGTTGTACCTTTTCATTATATGTGCAATGTGAATATTACAGTGCTGAACTATGTACAAGCAAGAGAGATTAACACATATTTGGGTGCATATCATTAGAGTTGTATTTCCTTTCAGCAATTTTTAATGATTCGCTTGAATATAAAGCCAACACTTGTGAGGTATGAAGACACTTGACTCGCTCAATTAAAAAAAGTCAGTTCTCAGTCATTCTGCTGCTCTGAAACCTTAATCTGTAGGAAATTTAAGTTTCCTCCCCTTTCTAATATGAGATCAAAGACCTCTCAGAGAGTATTATTCCCTCTTAGCCTGTTATGTAAAAGCACTGAAATAGCATTGTTAAAGTGTTAACATTTTCATACAAAAAAGAAGGTTTGAGGCTGTATTACCAACTTATTCACTGGCTGAATATTATGCATACTAATTTGCATGTAATTTAATGTGGCAGGGGCTGTCTTGATGTTGAGGAATTCCTTTCGTCTGTAATTGGTCTGCTAAGACATTTCTGAAACCAATAAGTACCATGGTTTAAGCATTATTTATTTATTTATTTATTTACGAGTGGTTTTTTTTCCCAGGGGAATAATAGGATGTAAATTTGTATGAAGTGCCCTGTCACCTGTGGACCTTTACTATAATCATGAGCATTTCAATTTCTTGTGGTCCTTTTGCTCTCCCTGTCTCCGGGCCATGTGAAGAGTGCCTTACAATGGATATTTCCTGGACATGTTCTTTAGTTTTTTTCCTTTTTTTCATGGAAAATACAGTTCTGAAGCCTCTGAAATCAAAAGTGTAATTTATATTTTTTACATTAATTAAGCTTCATTGCATGGGTAAAATGTTTGAGACTCACGTTTTATGCTCGCTAATGCACTGTACTTATAAACCTCAAAATTTTAGTTTGAAGTCCGCAGGTATTGTTTTGGTGGCCTGACTGAAGTTATCTCAATGCCCATCGTATAGCGTAATAGCATCCAGCAGTCAAGAGTACCCTCTGACTATATTGTCAGGGTAGTTCAGTGGCCCCGCAGGCTAGTTAAGCTTTCTAGTTATAGGTTATCATTTAAACATTGTGGCTTCTGTGCACAACTTGGAAGCAGAGAATTATTCTTATAATGTTTATCTGGTGTATAAGGTCCCTGAAGATAGAAGAAAAGGCCTAAAAGACATGATGACTGGTGGTAAAGCTTTGAGGTGAGGTGATAATTAAACCCAGCATTCTCTTCACTCATGTCACTCATTTTGCTTTTTTTTTTCATGCAATGATGTTTTGCGTGTTACTCAGATAAGGTAACAAAGATAACTCATGCCCATGGATCCCAGAGAACAAACCAAAATGCTGGGCAGGCCTACAGATGTTGCCTTATCATTATCAGTTATATGTTTATCTTATGAATTTAACTGTACTAAAAATGTGGGCCGTAGAATGCTTGCTCATGACTACAATATTCTGCAACAGAAGAACGTCACTACCAGGGACTTTAACAATGCATGATTTACAGGTTGCATGGCTGGAAATTTTTCTTATGAACATCCTCCTTGTTTTGATGAATTTACAAAATAGCCTAGAAGGGACTGCAGTTAGGAAATGTATTATTATTGTAATGGTCTCCTAATTCCCCATTGATCATTTAAATAAAACCTTCAGGAGAAGAAGAGGCTCACATGGCACTGTAATACTTGCCTGCGCTTGATAATTGGACCAAGTATAACAGAATCATGATGTTGTCTTTTAAAATATGAGACCTCTGAAGTTTGTTTTACTGGTGTGGTTTGATGTTTAAATAATAATATAGCTATATAATAGTTAAAGGTTAAAAATAGTTGAAGGTTTTCATTCATACAAGGAAACTGACAGGCTCAGATCACAGCCTACACATGCCAGACTTAGTTTCTCTGTTGGATATGCATTGTTTTCATGAGCCTTTGTTGTAAAAAGACTATTTTACATCTGTGAGCCTGAATGCAGAATAAAACCTCACAATAAACAGGCAAAAAGAAAAAAAAATTCTGTATAATTGACGTAAAGTCATATCTACATGCAACCCCCCCGCCCCTCACCTTTTTCAGTTGTAATCATCTGTAGGCCAGCCAAGGAGAGGCAGCAAACAGCTGTGTGGGTGTAGTTTTGAGATCATTAAACTGAGACTTGGGAGCGTGTGAGACCTTTCACATCAGAGAATTCATTTTGCATGACTTATTCTCTCTGCCCCCCTAAAACAAGTTTGCTTTCCTCTACTCTGGAGAGAGGACAGATGAGGAATCTTGGGAACAATGGCTGGGCTGTGCCACAGACAGGGGCTGCTGTAGTGGGTGGTGGCCCAGGCTGCCTCATAGCTATCAGTGAGGGCCCAGCGCGCTCGCTGTGGGGGAGATTGTCTGCTGTGTAACAAAGCCGCTCTTAACTCTCCCGGTTGTCTCCTGTGTAATGTGAGATACGTCCTTCCAGGAAACGCTTGTGATGGATCCACAAGACGTGTGATATCCTGTAGTCCCCGATGTGTGCTGTTGACTGCAAATGAAAATATTACATGTCCTGTACCGATGGATGCTGCCATTGAGACACTGGCTACCTAATTTTTTGGTACACAGGGTCAGTCACATCTCTTGTCTTGAAGTTTCAACTTGAGAAATTCGGCAGGAGTTGATAACGCATTTCTTTCAGCAGAGCAGAATACAAGTTTTCCAAACTGCCTCGAAGAGTATCTGTGACGTGTGTGACACATTGACTTACAGATGAGCCCACGTGTCAAACAGATTTGGTAGTTTAGCACGGTCATAAAAATCTGACCACTTCATTATTCAGGATACACCTGTTACAAGAAGTACAATTAATTCAAAGCTAGGGGATGCTCATCATGTACATCTGATGCAGTGTCATCACACTATTGGAAAGTGCAAAACTGTGTCAAGTAAAAGATATAATGTAGGAATACACTTAAGCAGAAGCTGATCAAAGTGTTACAGCTAAAGCTAATCTTTTTATATAGTACAAGCAATATTGTCAAACTCAGGCAATGCATTTGCTCAGTTATGTGAATGGTGTCATTATAAAGATGTTAAGAGGGCTTTTTTCTGAGTCCACTAGAGTAGATGGAGTAATTCACTCAACTTTTAAAGCCATTTTCATCCATGCAGCTGCAGTGCTGATATTCTCTAAAGTAAAAAAAAAAAAAAGCTAAATTACATTACACATATGAAGAGACTACATACCCTGAAACCAGTTTAGTTTCATATGAGTCCAGTATCTCGAAATGTATCAGTCTTGAAATTGTACTTTCAAATTCTGTAAAGCTGAGACTGTAATTATTCATCTTAATCTTCAGTGTTTTAGGAGGGTTAAACTGGAGCTCAAACATGAGGCTGAACAGGAAATGCTAATTACATTGCAGTATTCCCTCTCTCCACTCCTCTCTCACGTGTTGGGGGATATAGTCCAAACAGGAGTTGGTGAGCGTGGAAGAATTTTGTTTAATGTTTTCTGGGAGCTCATTTAAGTGATCAGTGTTACTTCAATCTGCTGTCCTCTTTGTGACGCGCTTGGATATTACTGCTGATCTCATGTGAAAGATTAATTAGCCCCGTGGAGAGATTGCATCCCCGTTGACCTCTTCTGTGTCAGGCCCAATTGGGGATGACAACGCACAGGACAGCGGAAGTCCATATTGACGGCTGAAGTAAGCGAAATGGGTCACCGCAGAGGTGACCGGACAGGGGACCGCACGCCACCGATGTCCGCATCGACCCCACAGATCTGTGGCCCTTTGTCATGGGGAACCTCCATCACGGGTGCCCTGCACACACACGCATACCCAAAGGGAAGGGAAATCAGATGTGCTCAGTTTTGATAAGTTTAGCCATCGTTGATAAGCCTTGGTCATGACGTCTCTGGGCATGTCCTCTGAAGATGTTGCAGTTCCATGAGAAGGGTTGCCATTTCTGACTTCCTGCTCCCTCAAATGATAATCAGTTGAGGGAAATCACAATAAACAGAATCATGCTGAGAGGATGAGAGCCTACACTGAAATAATAAATTAGTAAAGATATTCAGAATCTGGATACAGTTTTTCAATGTAAAAATCCAAGAATGAAAAAGGCCCTTGGATACAGAAACAGTTTTGCATCTCTCCATCTCTCTTAAGCATGTCTTTTTGTTATGTGGAATGCTTTTCCCAAAGACAAAAGTCATGTACCTTGACTAGGATGTAATAGATCATGAATATAGCAGTTGGGATCATTGAAATTGCTGTTGACTGAGTGTAAATACTTGTGATTTATAATTATACATGCTTGACAAATGGAGGTATCACCATTTCATTTTAATGGCTGCCAGTCGTCGCTGTAATTTTACACCACAGTTTGACTGGCAGCCCCTATCTCCTGGCACCTGTCTGTCGAGGTCAAAAAATACTGAGTAAGGTGATGAGCGAGGGATGTTCCATAATTCTCAGGTCTGAGTTCAATGCCTGTGTAAAGTTTTAATCTCCCGTTGTCACGCTTCTACCTTAATGTGTGCAAGAAGCAAGCTAACACAAAAATGCTATTTACAGTTGTGGCAGAAAGTGTTCACGCTGTTGGAGAGTGGCTTCTTTTTAAGGAAGAAATTCCTGCTCCCTGTTCTTTTCTAGCCCAGTGCAAATCATGCATTTGTTATTATATTAATCACCATTATTTTAAAATGTGCATCGGAGATGCTGGTAGCCCCCTCTCTGGAATACACTTTTTTCATCTTTGTACAAGATTCTACAGCAGGCATCTGTCATGGGCAGTTTGTGTAGCTGTGTGGAAATAATAGGTATTTTTCCTCGGAGCCAGGTTTTAAACTCCAAGGACATCTCTGGGTATGTTACTGACAGCTTTTCTTTAACATCACTGAATAGAGACCCTTTGAAGTGCCGAGAGAATCATTTAGCATATTTTAAAAAGGTAAGGAATATTTTAAGTCTATGTGGTTTTTTTTTCCATTAATTGAGGCGATTGAGTTGTCAGGAATAGAACTGGTGGAGTACACAGAGGAAGCTGTGAGCCGCAAGAAAAGTGAGCCGAGCACTTGAATAGTCCTGAGAATAATGAACTTGAAAAGATGCTCTTAATTTGCGAACATTGTATGGTATTTCGCCTCAAAAGGGAGACCCAAAAGAGTTTTGAATTCCAGTCAGAGGTAGGCAACGATTAGATTGCAATGCCTAATTCTTCTAATACTCATCGTTCATTCCTTTAATATGCAAATTTTAGGTATGCAAAGATCTGCTGCTTTTATTTAAGAAATATGTCCTGAGGCGATAGTGGTATGCTTCTAGGGAGAATTCTTTCACTATGAAATAAATAGTTGTTAAAAGGATCACATGCGTTTGTATCTTAGAAGATGAAAAGCTAATTGACATGAATAATTTATTGTGATGCAATATTTTATAGAAATCAAACAGTTGAAAAAATAAAGCAAAGTTCAAACATTTCATCTGAAAGATGCATCTATTATGAAGAACCTCAGAATATTCATAAGAAATTATTTTATCTGGATCATTAATGTTCGTGAAGTGTATTGCAAGATACGTCCTAGGATCAGTGAACTGTAATTCAATATGGGTAGAGTATTCAGAAATATCAATAATATATTAGTGATTATATTTATACACCAAGGAATTAGTACAATGGTACACTGATGTTCAAAATAAGGACAGCTTATTTATAATTATTTTTAAAATAAGGATAACTTGCAATTAGAAAATAACTTTAAAGAGGAAACATTACATTATTCATTTTGACTCTGGCCAAGACACTCTCAAAACCCACCCTGCCCATTTGAATTACACCAAAATGAATGATTTTCCTTGCCATTTTACAGTGTTTGGTTAAGGCTTTCATCAAATACGTGAGGTTCAGAAGGTCCAAAGCAGGATTCTTTGAAGTGTACAGCCAATGAGAATGTAAAAGTCAAAAACACTCTTGGCCTTGATGGCAAACTCTAAGTTGTACTGTTCCAGCAGGACTGGAAGATGATTGAATATGTCACATAACAAGTGTTCACTAGTTTTGATTACATAGGTTTGTTCAAGTGACACGTGATTCACAAACCACATCTTATCTCATCCCCCTAGGAAGATGCCCTTGCTCACAGGATCATAGCCCCCACCACCGCCCACCCAATACTCTGTTGATGACACTAATACTACTAACAAGTCCAGATTGTGTTCTATTCCAAAGGCGTGCCTGGCTCTTTTCTCTGCCAAGTTCAGTGGACGGCTGAAGGAAGATGTATGGAAGGAAATGACATATCTTGGTTGGCATGGTTCTGCCCCAAGTATTTCACTTATATGAAAGGCTTTCCTATTTTTGCACACAAAGACGACTCTTATTACAGTGAACTTTTGAGCAGCTGGGTCACTGACGGCGCTGCACTCCCTCTCTGCTTGTGGGCCACTTCAACGTGCCTGCCGAGGGTGAATTCTTGACATTTCTCAGTGTTGTTTTACTCTTACTGCTATCCACTTCCTGTTACTGTCCTCAAGTGAATGCTCTCTGCAGCCATGTCCCCTTCTGCTGTGTGCTCTGTGGAGTTCTACACGCGCATCTGTAATGGCATCCTGATCTCACGGCAACACAAGCGCGACTGTGTTGGTTCATCAGCGAAAACAGGAATATCTTTGCTGTGCTGCCCGGCCCGGTGTTTTAAAACAATACAGTATGTGAAATGCCTGTGGTCGGTACGCCACTCGTGTCAACATTATATATTTATTTCTAAGAGGCCTGGTACATTGGGGATTCCCTAATGCATCAGTGCGTGTAGGAGTGCACTGCAGCATTAACCCCTTTGTTCCATCTCCTGTTTTTTCGTCAGTCTTACAGTACTGACACCGTGCTGATCTCGCCTCTGATTATGAAGTGGAAGCTAGCTGGTGAAACTCATTTACATGTAAAATGCCCATTTGTAATATATAGTGGGAGGGTGGGAATCCCCTAAAATGAGTTTTTTTTCCTAAAATAAGACAGCCAGACTTGTTGTTCACAAGATTGTATTGGGTGTGCATGAACCACACGAGAACATGCTGCAGTGTTTGTTGTGGGTTGTGGATTTTTGTTTTTTTTTTTTTTTTTTTTTTTTTTTGAGGGGGGATTTCAGTGCTCCTCATTTGGCTGCTTTCCACATTTTGTGAATCCTGACCCACAAAGTAATCTGTCAGATACATATTTAAAACTTTGTCTCAGGACTGGTAGACCACCAGAGACCTGAGAAGTATTAACTCCTAGTTAAGACTTTCACATATGAGAAATACTATCCAGACATCAATGGTAATTATGTCACAAATTAGTCTGTTCATCTAACTTAATATGGCATCAGGGTATATTTATGGAAGGGCTCATGATTTTTTGCAGTATCAGTCAAAGTGAAATCACTCTTGTTAAATGTGTCACAGTCTGTGGTTGAAACCTTAAGCATATATGTATTTGTTTGCACTGATGACCTTCAAATAAATGTTCTAATGTTGAACGTCAACATCACTGTGTAGGCAATGTTTCAAGGTGTCTGTGTAAATCTCACTCTGAATTTATCTACACTTGCTGTAGAATATTTAATAGGATGTTCATACGAAGTAATTATTTTTGACCATCATTGTGTTTCAGACAGAGGTGTGAAAATGCTGTTGGTTTCCAAAGTAACATACAGAAAGTAACACATAGCTTGTTTGTTAGTTGAAGATGTGACTTGCCTACTATCGCTAGAATAACCAAAATGTAAACTGCCATTGGAAATACTGTAGGTGAATGATGAGGTTTGCAAATTTATAACAACCCACTTACTGAATGTGGGTTTTAAATCTTTGAGACATAATAGATGTTTCCTGAAAATTTGTGGTTTCCAGAAAACGGTCCAATATTTCCTGAAAAAGGAAATTGCCAAGTGACATATTTCCATTTAAAATATAAATGCATCACATCTATTCAGTTAAACCAGTTAGATATTTGGTTATTTTTCTTGTTAATGCCATTTTCTGATTACATTGAGTAAGCAGTGTTCTGATTTTCCTGCTCGCCCCTGTAGCACAATTATGTTTCTGTCTGGTGAAATAGAGATTTGACTGTGTTAAACATTCATATAACATAACATTTCGATGTCTGCACAAAAGGCCTGGTCAGTTTCTTAGTTTTCCACCTAATTTGACGATTCTATATAAATGGGATATTTTCAGTGCAGTCAGCGTCACTATTGTGGGACAGGAAGATATCGGTCCAGTAGGCCTGTGCCCTTGTCCTCCAGCTCCTGATTTCGTACACACAGCCTGCTCTCTTTAACCTTCTGCGTAATGGCATTTTCTTCAGTTTCTTATCCATATTGTAGACTTCGTCTGTGCCTTTCTCTTTCCTGTTTGCCTTTGCAGAATTCCCATTAGCCAATGATCTCCTGGGTCTATGGGGACTTCTTCCAGGAGAATGTGGATGGAGTTTTTACCTCCACTCTACCTGCCAAGATGTAACTATGGAAAACCAGAAGAGTAACTAAGTTGTTTTTCCAGGCTGCTCCAACCAGTTCCTCTCACAGGTGAGTGCCTTCAGGTGGCAGGTGGATCTGCTACGCAGCAGCAATGAGGCATAGGATTTAGGGCGTCACTTTAAATCACTGGTGTGCCCTGGACATACGTTTGGAGCTGATTTGTTTCCGTAAATGGCCACATGTACAGATGGATAATATTGGTAATATATGATAATATAGGTACATCAGGTGTGTGTCTTCCAGGAAAACAGTATTTCCTACATAACTATAACAATGATGCAATGTAAAATGTGCTTTTCTGTGTTACTGTTTTTCCTAACATGGGAATGCAATAATTGATAGGCCTACTTAAAGGCACATAAAGTGCTTGGTGTGTGTGTGCGCGCATGTGCGTATTTCTGTCTGTCTGACTGTTTATCTGTGTCAGTGTTTACACCTCTGAATGGAAATTTGATGTTCCATTTCGGTGTCCTCAGGTGGAAAGTGGACCACATGTTTGTTGGACATTTTAGCACCTTCAACATGCCCTGTTCGGGACTCCCTTGTAATTTCTATTTGTGTTTTAATACCACAAACCAATGGTTTCACTCAGTTACTGAGAAGTACAGCAGCTGGAAACCTTCCTCAACAAGAACAGAAATTCGATTAATGCCCCCGAGTCTGTGGAAAATAAACAGGTTTGCATTTTGTGTTTCACATATGAGTTAGGGGGAAAACCCCATGCATACGAAAAGCACTGACTCAACGTTTTATTGTGTAACAGGATTGCTTGTATTTCTCAGACCAACAAAATCACTGATCAGTCGCGAAGCCGGAATATGGAAGATCTTGCACATTTTATTGAAATTATTTTGGTGACGTTTTCGTCTCGTTTTATCTTTTGACCATTAGACATCTCAGGGCTCATTGTAAGTGATATTAAAATCCCGTTGATGTGGCAGTGACGTAAATGAAACTGGTCGTGTGTGACGTGGGATAAGCAGAGTCATTCACTCACAGTTTATCCAATCAAATGGTTTTCACATCAAGACAATATTCCACGAAAGACTGGAACACACTGTAACCTTTTCAGAGCTAATTCAGGGTGAAACCATTCTTTTTACACATTCATTGTCCTAACATCAATGAAATGATATTTATTTTTTGTCACTAGCATAACTATTCTGATGATGTGAATAACAATTTAGGCTAGATTTTTGTTGAATTATTATTATTTTTTTTTTACTCCCACCCAAGGAAGTGAGAGCGGACATGGATTATACCAGCTCCAGGTTTGGCCTGCGCCTGAGCCCGGCTTGTTCATTCCTTGTTATTCCACTAATGTCTATGATTTAAGGGGAATTATGCACATCTCAATGTGGCCATAAATGATATTATTCATGCACAGGTGCTGCTCTGAGCTGCTTCTGAATGATAATTAAGATAATCTTTCTTTCTCTCCGCGTTCTCCTTTCACACGGATCCACTTTGTTCTGCGATTTCTCTTGTGTCAATACCTCGCAAGATGGCAGCCCTCTCCCTCGCCATTGTCTAATCCTTTTCAGCACAAAACCTCACTAACAACTGAGACCACATTTATGTTTTCCCCAGAGCTTCGCAGTATTGCGAGAAATACGTGCCAAGTCGAATTAAAGTAAAAAGTTTGTGACTGATAAACTTGGTTTGAATGTTCCCTTGGGACTTTATTATAGCAAGATTAAGTAGTTTAATTCTGCAAAATGGATATGAATAAGTTTGGGCCTGAATGCTATGAGTACTTTCCTCAACTGGGGAAAATATTCATTTTGAATGTTTTAAACATTTTAGTTAATGAATTGCATGATTTTGTACAGTCTCATGCACCCTCAAAACACACCCTCAAGATCATGTTTGTAATTTAAATATGCTGAACGCCATAAAGTGGTTGGTATTTGGCAAAGCAGTGTTGCAGCAGGTTAAGCATTGCTGTAGATATGAATACATGACATGTTAGGGTTCTGAACATTACTGTAAAAAATAATAAAAAATTACATAAACAAGACACTTGCCTGTGAGTTTGCTAAGCTGTGTTTGTAGCTTTCATATACAGTAGTATGTTCTGGTTTAGAACCAAAATTTTTGATCAACTGTTTTGTGGCACCAAAATGAAAGTAAGTTGTGTGTGTGTGTGTGTGTGTGTGTGTGTGTGCAGGCATACATTTACCTGCATTTTTAACTGAACTGTCCCTACCTCATCAATGCCTTTTTTCAGAAGTTAAGAGGATTTAACAGTGCTTGCAACAACAGATTTTTGCTGTTCAACAGTGGAAAAAAATGTGTTTTGTCTATAGTTACCTAAACAGCACAGAGGTTATTCAAGCACTTCTGTACAGAAATGGGAAGAGCTGCACAGTCAGAGCATGTTCGTACAACCACAACTTCAGCTTTATGTCTGAAAGATCATCTAAAGATCACTGTTTACCTGTTTTCCCCTGCCACAGTCTAAAGCAAGAGTTTCCAGAATAAAATGGCGACAAAGTGACTACACACATACTGTATATTTCCAGGGACCGTCTTTCTCGTCACTGGAGTATAAGTGTTGTAGGAGGGGAAAGCCCTGACTCACTGAAGTGTTCGGTGGCGAAATGAGAAAGCATTCTGTTGTCATTAACACATCCGAAAGTTTGTCAGCTTGCAGCGATGGTATCCATTGAAGTTCCACAGCATTGAAGTGCTTCAGAGTAGGAGTTCCTCAAATTTGGTGCAAGCTACATAGTTTGAAGATAAAACAAAGCAGTATTTTATGTTTTGAGCATTGCAGTTTTGTTTTTACTATTGTTGGAAATATATTGGCAATATACTGCAACTTGTGAAAGCTAACTCTATATCTAACGTGCTGTGGTTATTTTCATAAAGTGACAACAGGACTACTGGAATTCAGAGGTTTGTTTGGTATGTTTTCTAAAATGTTGATTCCAAAGCAGGATATTGGATGCTTTTACAAGGGAATGTTTCTCAAGCCCTTGTTTGCCTGTGGTTGTAGCATGAATTACTTATATTGGCACATAATGCAAAAAATGATCAGACCTACATAAAATAACCTATTCTATGGTTTGAGTGGAAGAATGTTTGTTTTTTTAATGTTTGTTCTGCAAAGCATGCATCCTAGCTACATAGGGATGAAACATGTATGGGATACATACATAGGGATGAAATTGTCGTAGTTTCTTGTAGCCCTTTGCGGGAAGTTTCTGAAAAAAGAACATTAAACGGACATCCTCTGAGGGAGACATCAGATGAGCCCATGAACGGCCAGGAAACGCATGCATTTTTAACTAATGAACACCTGCTACCATGGTACGACTATAAGAAGGCCTGCTAGACGGGAGCCATGACCTAGAAACCAATTATCTAGCAGCGATTGCCGAAGGTAGCGTTTTGCCTTCCAAAGGTTCATAGGTGGGCTGCTTCCAAGAAATAGGGGGAAAAGACAAGGCCTAAAAGCCTTCCTCCCACATGCTCTCTTCTCCTCTGCTCTGCTAGATTGCAAGTTGCATGTGTACCTACGTGTTTGGCTGCTCCCTCCCATTGTTAAAGCAAAAGTAGCCACCGAACAGACAGCAATTGATAATTATCACTGCTTATGGAATGGAAATCCAGCTGTATCATCTTAACACAAGGCCTTGTTTACAGATTTCTCTCTGCAGCCGCGCCATGTTTACCTCAGTTTGCTTTTGTGTATGAAACAGTTGTTTTGTTTGTCTTTGAGCCTGTTCGATTTGTGGTGTTTTTTGATGTGATTTTTGGGGGGGAACCGACGCATTGTCTCCTGCCGCATGACATTTCTGGCCCTCTGTCACACCCTGTGGCCCTGAGCAAACAGGGAGAGGAGAGGCAAGGTATGTTTCTGTGTTGCCTCGGATGGATCTGGGTCAGAGGCTGCCTGCTCATAATATGGAGCATAGAATTCTGTTGTACTAATGCAAAGATGTTCACATCTTTCCTTGTTCTCAGAGGATCATAAAGACCAGAGGGGAATATAAATATGCATATATATATATATATATATATATATATATATATATATACATATATGTATGTATGTATATGTGTGTGTATGTATGATAATGCTTGTTCATAATGCATTTTTGCATAGTATTTCACAATAATTAATGAATATGTAATGCTTCGTAGCCCATTTTTCTCACTTGACCAAAGCAGTTATATGTGTTCATAACAGCTTATGAATCAGTGCAGACACTGTTGGTCATAATGTACAGTAAAGAAAAGGAGTATTATTAAAATGTATTATGAAGTGTTATGAATGAATGCATGGTGCTTTTCAAAGATACATTTCACTAGAAGTCTTAAAGGAGGTTTATATTTTTTGTCATGCATAAAAACAGAAAAGAAACTGAAAAAGTAGGCTGTCGCAATTTCATTTCTGATAATGTGAGAGTGTGTGTTCATGTGTGTGCATATGTGTGTGCGTGTGTGTGTGTGTGTGTACACACACTATGCAAGCACAGGAAATTATGTCTGGGATACCACAGTTGCAAAGACAGAATAAGTGCAACTTTTTTTTTTTCTCTAAAACCCAGATTTCTTTTGCAAATGACACTAAATTATATATATTTAAACCATGCCTCCTGGCAATGGCATGCTCTGAAATGTCTTTAATAAGAAATGGAGTGTTAATGGTTCGTATAGCTCTAGTTTTAAATTAGAAATAACCAAGCAGAGCTCTTGACTTATAGAAAAGGTTAAAATTAAGTACAATAAATTAATCTCAATTTCCTGCTGGATTGTGTATGATTCTGTGAGCAGATAGAAAACAGATGATCAAAGTTTTAATCTATAGGAAATGCGCATGCATTCAATGTGAATGTCAGGCACAAGGAGTTTTATGAGAATGAATGCTTGCTTCCAGCATCCAGGTCTAAGCTCTGAGACTTCTGACACTGCATGTCACCGGAGTGTTCTGCACAGTCTCTCAGGGGAGCTAACTGCAGTGGATGGATGGATTATTAACACGAAGAAGTATGTTTTACTATGATTTGCTTTTAGTGGTAGTTTTAAGGGTACTTCTACAAATATGAAACATATTAAAAAAACAGAAAACACACCAGTTGTATTGTCATATCTCATGGTAGAGCCCTGCTTAGCACAGCACAAATAGAGCCTTTGAAACTGCACAGTGGAATGCTTTGGCCATTGGAACCAAAATTAGTTTGTAATACATGGTTGCTCTACCTACCTTGTTTGATGCTTGCTAGTTCTCAAGTGTTTTGCATGCATAAGAATGTCAGATAGTATGCTTCCGATAACAGATGTCTAATTCTGTGATTCACATCCTCCCTTAGTAGGGAAAAAACTGAGGTGCTCAGCCAGAAGGGCATTTTGTATCAGCTGGTGACAATCAGTTTCACTTATGAGAAGAACTGTGAGGTAGCTGAACTTGAAACAAACCTCTGAACACCATGTTTAATTTGGACCTTTCTTCTTTTTAAACAGAGAGCTGTGATATTCACAAAGAGTTTCAAAACCTCTGTTGTGTTGTCAGTCTCAATAAAGTCACTCTGGCCCTGCCTGCCTGGGGAAGTGGCTGAACCTGACTTTGAAGCTAAAGGCCAGAACTTCTGGGATGGAGTAAAGACAACAGCAAAACCCAATCTTAATAATAAACCAGTGTTGATGTCTTTGTAGTATTGTGAAATGCAGCATTCCCGAGGATGAGTTGCACTGCAAATGTTTATCAAGAAGACCTTTTAACAGACATACAAGAGAGACTGTTTTGTTCAGTAATGATAAACTTCCATTAACTTTTTTTCCCCCATGGCATTCTGTTTTTTCAACTTTTTTTCTTTTTCCAAGAGTCACATTTTAATCAGATTAAAAGCAAGGAAGCTGATAGGTATCAGCTTGAATCACACATTCTTTATCTGCTTCTTATTTAGTGGAAGTACAATTGTTACTGATTTAGAATAATTTCTAAAGCCTTTTCTTTTGAATAGTCACAGGTGTGGAATTGCTGCTTGGGGGAGGCACTTGCTAATTAGCTGCAAAAGAATCAGGAACAAGGCAGTGTGCAGTAGGACTGTGCATCCAGTATCACCAAGCCAACTAATTGTGCCTTTTCACACCTTTTAACAAAGATATGCTTTCCAGGTCTTAGAACATAGTTCAATTTTGTGATAATTGTTTGTTTTGCTGTTCTAAAGTTTTGGTTCCCGCAAACTCTTTTGCATCCAAGAAAAAATCTCCTGATAATGCTCTACCTGATGTCTACCGAGTTTCTGGAAGGGAAACTGAAGTTTTGGAATTTGTTGACAGTAATCTAGTCATTAAGATTAAATTCAGAGGTAGTTACTTTTATATTAAAGGAAACCAGTCAATACTGTGTTAAACTTTTTGTTGATGGAAGGAACAAAAGCATTCCTTCCTTTGTTTCTTTTTGCAAAGTGAAGTTAAGTAACTGCTACGGTTTGTCTGTCTTAACCTTAACTACACAGGATGTCCCTGAGACTCTTCTTGGCAGGAAAAGGTAAAAATAGAGAACTTTCATCTGGTTTGAGTCAGGGCTCTTTATTACTTGGGGGGTGGTTTCTTTTGTACGTGGTCCTGGGCTTTTGATTGAAGCTCAAACGGGCCAGGAAATGCAAATAATCCTCATTCCGAGGATGTACAGTGACGTGATTGTGTGGCGGTACGCATGGCTCGTGGGCTCACCACATTAAAGGGAGTCATGCAGCAACAGATGAGCAGGGGCTGGGTTAAGTTAGGGAGATGCTGAGCTTCAAAGCCTCGAAGGTTCGGGCTTCCACATCGCAGAAAGGAGAGAGATGTGTTTTATTAATGCTGTTCATTTTGTCGGTTTTTGGCTTTGCTCTGGAATCACCGTAGCATCCAAGGGGGAGGGGGAGTGAAAAAAAAACACCTCCGGTTAAAGCACAAGAGATACAGCTTTGATTGAGCACCTACATAACTCTGTATCAGTGATTCGGAGAGGGAGTGAATTAAGACATTTGAGCAGTGTTAAATCACCATTCTCAGAATAATGTGAGGGCTGTGATGCTGTCTGTCTTTGGAGTGTAGCAGTACTTGATGAAATGTTGTGTCAGGCAACCTTTTTTTTGTGGAATGCCTTTTGACTGAACCTTCCATTTGACAATGGTATGTTGTCTTTGAGGTTAAAATGTCTTGTTTGGTCATTTGCAGAACAGTTTTAGCTTGTCCTGAGTTGGTGTTCAGAGCTGATGTTTTCCAGCAAACCAACCAAACTTCCCTACCCCAAAGTTCAACAGCATACCTATGTGTGTGTGTGTGTGTGTGTGTGTGTGTGTGTGTGTGTGTGTGTGTGTGTGTGTGTGTGTGTGTGTGTATGTATATATATATATATATATATATATATATATGAATAGATGTAGATAGATAAAACTTGCAGAGTGATAGAAAATATTTTCACATTTTTCCTTGGTTTATTTTAAGAACATTATTATAACTGTGAATAGAACATAAAAACACTCAATTATCATAGCATTATTGTTTCTTTTATGTTTTCATTTTCATCCTGTGTGACACAGAAGTTCATCAGCATTTCAGAGGCTGATTAGCATATTATTATGATGTAAGTGGTGTCCATCATTCTCTCGCACATTAAATATAGTGAGTTTTTTTTCTTTCTTTCTGTCTCTGTTCCTTTCAGAATTATGATTTAACTGTAATAACTGTCTTCAAAGCCATCTTCCAATTGGGCTTTGAAAACAGCAGAACATGATTGGCTGTTACCCAGTACACAATCCACCATAAATCCTTGTCAATCCAAATTCAGCGTTCCATATTATTAAACTAACAAACAACAAATACACATCACAAAAGACCTTAATGAAAATGCAATAATTGACTCAGTAGAGGGACTTTATCTTCAGTTCTGGCTTGATTCGAACACATAATCTGCTTTTGCTAGTGCCTGGCCTTTACTAGTGGGTACAAGTGTTAATAAACTTCCAACCTCTTAGCCATTAATGCTCATCTAATGTACTTGTAATGATAATGTTTGAAAGCAGAATGTTTTATCATTGTGTTGCACAAGAGTTGAAAAATCTTAAACCTTTCACAAGAAATAATTAGGATCTATTTAAAATGCTGAATACTGACCATAGTATTAAGACAGAGCTAAGCCTGTTAACCAGTGCAGTTGCAATTAAAGGATTTATTTCCCCTAGAGTTAACTAAGGGGTTATTACCTGAAAATTGATTATGTCGTTCAGGGATTGCATTGTTTGTTTTAAGCATGCGAAGTTGCACAATTTCAATTATGAGTTACTGAAAAAAAACAGCATATTCATTTGTATTCATCAATTTTGTCTTTAAAATGGATTTGTTGTTTAATGTCATGTGATTTGCAGTTTTTCAATTCCCTTCCTCGCAGTGGCAACGAGTGCCTTAGATTATGCGGATCCCACAAGAAACCTGGGCCGAGACAAAGCTAAACTTAGTACAACCTGCTTATTTCAATGTTTTTTTTTCCTCTCTTTTTAATTTCTCTACACAGCTTAACATTGTAAATCAGGTCAACCTTTTTAAGATTTATGAAAAAATTAATGGTATGCTATTTTTATGCAGGAGACAGACTGTTAATTTGGTATGACCTTAGTCAAAGGCGATGAATCAACAAACTCTCCTACTTCCTCAGACAAACTCCTGGTCTCCTGAGCTGCTTTTAAATGATTAAGATGGGAGGTGCAAGTGCCCAAGTGTCAAAATCTTCATTTCTGAAACATACATCCATATTTTGGTGGCTTGAACTTATTATTTAATTTCTTTTTTGGCAGTTTTTTTTTGGAATTTTTTTTTGTTTTCCTTTTTGAATTGTCGGTACTTGAATAGTTTTTTTTCAGAATTAATTTCAGACTGATTATTGCCAACTGCTTAATGTAATTTAATGAAGATATTTAGGGACCTCTTCATGTCCACTTCTCTAAAACTGTCATCTTAAATCACTGCAATTCTTATTTCACAACCTTCAGTCACCTTTTAATGCAGTCAGTTTTATATCATTGAAAATGTTACTGTGCATTCTAATATGTTGTGACAACAGGTGAGGCTGCTGTCACATGATGCAGTCAGGGCAGCCCTTTGAGGTTTTTGCAAGTTCCTTTGAGTGCATGACAGTGTGTATTTTTTCAGCTCTGAATCTGAATTAAATGTCTCAACTTGTTCGTAAAGATGGTAAAAAATCAAACCACTGGACTGCACTACGCACGTCAAACACAGGTCTTTTTGTTCTTTGGATACTTATGCAGGTTTTAACACATCAGGTTGTATTTTTGAGGTAGGCCAGAGAGCATTAGTTGAACCTGAAGGGTAATATTTTTTTCACTGTGCCCAATTTGTTTCTCTCAGTTCAGATGCCAGTCTGCCCGTACAGGGCATGATGTACTTATTATAGAATGTTTATGGTTGCCTTTAACAGTCATATATAGTGTGTTTGAATTCTACCACTTGATTAATAATGTAAATACACATGCTTAAAATAAATAAATATTTAAAAAGAATAACCTTAACACAGATTTATCCCAGTTTCTTCCTGTGTGACTGTTTTGGGTTAATTGAATCATCAATATAACATGCTGCACTGGTAACCTTAATATGGTGATGTGATTGTGCTGTTTCTGTGTTGCTGTCACATGAGAGCTATCCAGCTCTGATAAATATGGCAGATGGCATCTGTGAGCAGGTATCATTAAAACATGATAGTACAGTTTAGGAAACTGAGAAAATGATCATTTTCCTCACAGTCTTGTCCTTCAGATTATTATTTTTTCTTTCGTCTGGATGAAGAAAACATCCACTCCTTCTTTGTCAATCTCATTCTGACTGCATCAGAGGGCTGAAGACCACTGAGGTCCCACTGTGACCGGAGGGAAAAAAAAAAAACACACACACAAAAAAAGCGCTCAGACTTTTTTAGTGGTTCCCTTGACAAGATCAAAACTTTTAACCGTGGAGGCCCGGTGCTTAGAGTGGTCCATTGAAGTGTCCCTACAGGGGATCTGTTTTGTCCTTTTTAAGGGGTTGAGGGGTGAAGGTGGATGTTTGGAGCATGCTGACAGAACCTCAACACTGTCCCTTTTGTTCGTCAGGGTTCTTCTCACCAGCTCCGTCCTTAACCTGCCTGAACCAGCTGCCCTTGCATCCGACCTCGTCAGATTGAAAAAACGCCCCGCGCTTCCAGGAGAGTCAGCTGGTGTATCCTGTCCGGAAGAGGCAGGAGAGGGACTGTCAGTATGGACACAGCCAGTACCTCTTATGGTAAAGATATCCGCCTCCCTGTTTATTGTGAAGCACCCATATCACCTTCAGCGAAAGTTAAAGCATGTTGATTGAGCTGAGTTACGAACATTTAAGATACACATTCCTTCCTTTCTTAGTCTGACTCAGGATGTAATGTTTGTTGAATGTATTATGTCAGTGTTATATAAATCATATTTAATGGGATAACACTGAGGGATTCTCATAAAGGATGTGAGTATTATATAAACAGCTGCTCCCTGAGCCAGCAGTTTATACTGCCCTGCAAAGAGAAGTGGGAATATTACTGCCCCCACATGCAGAAGTGACAAGCTACCATAAGCAAGTAGTGTTAGAGCAATATGTGCCTGGACGTGTCTTCAGAACAGTGTATGTGTCTGTAATATGTCTGTAGAGCAGTATATGTGTCTGTACATGTGTCTTAAGAGCAGTTATGTGTCTAATGTCTCTGTGTCTTCATGCATCTGTAAATGTCTTCAGAGCAGCTATGTTTCTGTAGTGTGTCATCGGAGCACTGTGTGCCTGTACATGTGTCTTCAGCGCAGTGTGTGTATCTGTACGTGTCTTCAGTGCAGTGTATATGTCTGTACATTTTTTCAGTGCAGTGTATGTGTCTGTAATGTGTCTTCAGTGCAGTGTATGAGCCCATGCATGTGTCTTCAGAGCAGTTTATATGAAAATATTCCTGCATTGGGCCTTATCTTGAAGGGATATTTGATCAATCAGTATAAAAGGCCTGTTTACATAGTTCACGACTGTGTTACTCGCAAATTGTAAAACAAGAATTATTGCTTTTATCTTTGCTTTCAGGAGAGCATACCAACTTAAACCCATTCGGGAATGGCATGTTGCTCCTAACAATTTTGTGTCAAGTTTTGACGAAAAGGATAAACATTCTCTGCTCCTCAGCTGAGCCGAAATTCAAATTTGCGTCTGTTTTGTATCAGGGCACTGAATCTTGCACATGCATAGCCAAGGGTCACTCGGACGTTAATGAGGTGTACATATGCCCCGTGGGAGAGCGGAGAGCCGGGGCAGACAGATTTAGACCAGAGGGCACCACTGGTGCAGGCTCAGGCCTGGTCTGTGCACAACAGCCCATCCCTCCCTCTATGTCACTTCCAAGGCAAATACAACCTTGCTGTCTGATAATGCAGTTTTCCAGGGAACTTGGATATTTAAACTTTGTCTTACAGTTTATTTAACATGTATCTCTATGTAATATGTGCATTCACAATATATGCTTTTGGCTGCCTTTGTCACTGAATGCTGAGGAGCAACATCATGATAAATCACAACTGTGCAATATTGGTACAGAAGGAAGAGTGGCGTTTAAAAAATACTGTTAGTTTCAATTTGTGAGTCATTTGGACTGGATCATTTGAAAAACTGATCTAAAGATGCTTTTTACATTTGGAAATGGCCAATTGGGTGCCACAGTGTAGTATCTTATGTAGCAAGGTAGCAAAGTTATGGAATATCATTATTTAGTCAGCTTTTTTATTTTTTTTTAGTAGCAAAGATGCAGGGTGGTCTCTGACCCCTTTCAGCCTTCCCCATTCCTCATGTAGGACCGTCCCCATACAGAATCAAAGCACATGCACAAATCAGACTGTCATTTTTTTCAAAATGTCAAGCACATCTAAGTAATTGCTCAAATTAAGCTTGCAACTTAAGCGTCAGATCAAAATAAGCATCACTGTTGCCCTACACTAACACCATGAAAACAAACTGTTGCTATGATGTCTTTTCCTCCATAGTGGAAGTCATTCAGTTGATATGAACTGTATGGTTAGATTTTGCTGTATTCGGGGGTTGTCTTTAATCAGTAGGTGTCCTTTAAAGAGAAAGGTTATATGTATACTATTATTCTAGATCCTATTACAATGACATGCGTCTGTCCATATTTGCAAAATATTTGCAAAATTATTATTATTTATTATATTTAGTCAGCATTTGTCTATTTTGCGTTAGTATGCAAAATTGCATTCACATCTGTTTTTCTGGAGAAATATGGAGGGCATCTGCATTTTCTTGAGCAGTATAGGTCTCTGCCCTCAGTGCAATGTGTCAGTTGAGAACGGTATTCATAGTGTGCCAAGTCACAGTGGCATGAAATGGCAGTAAGGATGCTATGCTCATGAAAGTTACAATAAACAAGAAACCACCCTCATCAAAAATATAGATCATAGACACCATGAAGCATTTACAGTAAGAAAAATATGGCACACTCCCTTGTCATATACATACATGTTTTTCTCAGCACATGAAGCAATTTATAAAATGCTTGATAGCATTAGCACATTGTAAATGCAGCCTGCTGGCTTTTATTTTACAAATAGGAAAGAAAACGGCAACTCACCCAAAAGACCCTAGAGACTGGATGCTTAAACATTTAAAAAGACATTTCAGGAGTTAAAAAACACCTGTTTATGTGTGAAATCTGCACCACATCCACAGCTTTTTTATCCTTTCAAACTTGGTTTAAAACAGGTTTTCTTCTACTTCAGGTTCCCTAAAACAGCGGCAAAACAGCTATGGAAGAAATTACATGTTTATTAACCAAAACAACACATCAGTCCTTTTGCATTATGTAAAGTACATCCTTTGAAAAGCCCCCAGCACATCTTTCATTCAAAATTGATCCTCTGTTTTGGAAATGGAGAAGTGTCACTAATAATTGTGCAGCGTCGTCAGGAAAAAAAAAAAAAAAACATAGTTGCATCGTTGCAGGGAATGGGATCTTGCCTTGCTTCGTAACCCCTGCTGTTTGGATCCTCACCATTTAATCAAACTGGCATTACTTTGGAAGTGTGGCTTATACTTTGCTTACCTCTGAATCTTAGCTAGAGACTTCATTTTGTGTAGATCTAAATTTACCCAGGGACTCAGCAAGTTAAAGGATCAAAAGGATAGATGGGAAATGGCTTTCATGACTTTCACCTAGCTATTCATTTTGCTACAGCGTAATCCAATTCAAACTCAAACACCGTCACACCTGTCTAAAAGCAAGCGGGAGAAAAGAGGAAACACAAAATATGGTGTGTGAAGCTCTGCTAATTATGTACAGCAATCACCAAACTTTGGCTCTGTTTTAATTAGCACTCCCTCTGTATGCAAACTCCTCTGTAGTATGATTAAAATATAGAATTGAAGAAATGACTTGCACCGTAAGGCCTTGGAAACGTTCCACGAGTAAATCTATTTTTAATGACAGCTTCCCTAAATACACTTTGTCATATTGCACATTATGCGTTATTGAAGTAGGGTAGTGTGCTTTTTTCTCTAAATGCCAGTGCATGGCTGCATTAAGCATAATACTCATGGTTTCAGATACACCGTGTAGCACAACTGCAATTTGCAAAAATGCAAAAGATTTTCTCAAAGAATGCATGTGATGATGGTTTATATTTTTCCTTTTTTGTGCAGCTTGGTAGCAGATGTAGTGGTGTTTAGCTCCTCTTTCAGCATGGAGTCGTCTTGTGCTTCCATCACTACCTTCGTGGAGCTGATTCCAGACCACAGAGACCCAAAGACTTGGGAGTGCTCATCAAACCAAAGTGCCAAGTCCTCTGCATTGCTATCAGATTTCCCCCATGTCAGAAGGTTGGTCTTTTCATCCCAGCAGCGGTAATTTGACTTCCAGGGATAACCACACATTGATTAAAAAGCAGTGTATTTGTTTTTAATCCATCCAGGCAAGCTGGTAAAGTTTAGGTACAACAGTAAACAGCAATCTTAGGCAAGGACGTTAGGGAGGCACTTTAAAGTCGTATACAGATGCAGCCATGCCATCAGAACCACATTTAATGCAAACTTAGTGCTCTGTCCTTGTTTTTGTTTCATCAGATGTGGTTTATACTTTTTTAACCTGCCACCTCTCTCCAACTGGTTGTTAATGCTCCTATCAAAAGGACTGTGTATTTCAAAGCACTAAGCATTTCTCCACACTGCAAACAAAAAAAAGATCCAAATAAAAGTGTTCCATGTCTTCCTGATGTGAAAGCGATCATGAAATTGGTTGAAGTTGGTTTTGCTTTTATTTTTTCCAGTAGGAGAAAGGAAAACTGAGACAGTGCAACAAGAGTCGAGTTTATTTGTAAATGTGGAGTCTCGGCTCAGTGACTTAGGGTGATACTTTTTTCCCCCTTTACAAACAATGCACAATGAAAACAAAGCCATGTCCACAAAGCCAGTGTGCTTCTCATTAAAGTGCAAATCAACAACAGCTTTTGCTCAATATGTGATGAAAATTGAATTAAAATAATAACCAAAAATGGTTATTTTATTGAGGTGGGTTCTTTCACAGGTGTCTGGCAGGAATCAAATGTAAGCATTATCACTAAGTATTTTTGATTATTAAATGATGTTGCATTCTGTAGGGACAAAATACACATTATTTTCATTGTAAACAGGGCATTGAAAAAGTATGAAAAAAAAAACATATAATTGTACAATGTGTATCAGATTTGTTTGCTTGAACATTCTGCATTGTGTTTGGTATGAAAGATGAAAGAAATTAGTGTTGTTTGCTTATATCCAAATATTGTTCTAAGCAAACACTGCTGGAAGCCCTGTCCCTGGGGACAAACTGTCCCTGGAAGAGAAGAACTGTGTGAAAGTCTGCCTATGGGAACTGTGTCCTAAGGATTTTGTTTAGTAGCAGAGTGTGACTTGATTAGGGAGGCTGTATAATTTGTGTGCTGGCATGTATATCTGCTAAATAAACTATGGTGGTACATTTAAATGTGTTTAAGAAAACAATTCAGAAATTAGGAAATGCCTTGACTTCACTGTATTTTAGGGAAAAAAAATGTGTTTGTATTTAAAGTACAGTACCAAAGTGCTTATAGACAGTAGTCATATAAAGGTGATCGCTCATCATGTCTCTGTAAAGGAAGATCCTGTCTAGACTCACTAAGCCATTGCACAGTGTTACATTGCATTTAAAACTGATTTCTGACGTAGGCAGATTGGTGTGTGTGTATATGAGAGAAAGAGTATAAGAGCGTGTGTGTTTGAGAGTATGTGCCAGAGAGCATAAAAGTGCGTGTGTGTGTTTTTGTGTGTGTTTGTTTGTGTGTGTGTGTGAGAGAGAGAGAGAGAGAGAGAGAGAGAGAGAGAAAGTGTGTGTGTATGTGTGCATGTTTCCATGCGTGTGTGTGCATGGAGAAAAAAATGCTGTAAAAGAGCTGAGATTCATGATGCAAGCTTCTTGCCCAGAGTGTTTTTCAGCTCATTTTCAAATGGTAATTTGCCTTATCCAAAGCAAACTCATAGAGTGTAAGTAAGTGATTATTTGCATGGCTGACAATCATTCAACATGCCTGCGGTATTTTTAAAAATGCTCTAGTTTGTCCGGTCCTTGAAAAAAAAAAACTGCTCAGAAAGACCAAAGGCAAAAAATGTGAGGTGATTTTTAATGTCCTTTGCTTTGAAGTGTGTGTTTATTTGTTCCTTGTATTATGAAAAACCTGTGCGGCTGTACAGATGTGGGCTGCTTCCAACTTTTTAGCATTTTTTTCCTTTGACAGTGATGTTGCTGAAGCAAGACTCTCACTAATAGGCATTTGTAAGCAGTACAACATGTTGAAAGTATTGTTTCTTGATTTTGCAGAATATCCTAAAATGGCTAAATACACATTAAATTGTATGTGCAATTCATATATTTTTTTTATTTTTCATTTTATTATGCGTTTTTAATGTAATTAACAAAAACTATGCATTAATGTGATATTTCAACTGGATATCATTGTCTTCTTCTGTCAGTATAACCCTGTCATTTATAGCAAAACAAAATTCTGAGCATAGACTCTCTTGCATATCCAGATTTGTCCTACAGGGGGTATGCTTTTTGTATTGGTCACCCAAATGTAAGGAATACCAATGTGCAGGCAATGTACCACACATGGTCATGAATAGCACACAACATCCTTACAGAATGCTCACAACATCGTTAATTTAAATGCCTAACCATGTATTAACATGAATTAATTCCAAAGTGGTGCTAAATGCATTCTTAGTTGTTTTCATCAAAAAGACATTTCTCAAAGACAGTGGTAATTTAGTGAAAATCTATATTGCCAGTCATATTGGAAAATAAGCCAGTACCTTATTTCAGTCTATGCAGCATCAGGAATGATGGAGGCGTATATTCCCCCCAAGCTTTTGCCAAGCAGGGTTGCATGTCTATTTCATTAATTATAACACAGTTTTACTGACAAATAATTTTAAAAATCTTAAATCTTAAAGATTATTCTCTCCCAGTTCTCACATATAACTGGAATATAAAGCCTGTGAATACTGCTTGCTCACTGTTTGGCATACCTAGATTTCTATCAATAATTGTGTCTCGTGAGGGCAACAATTGGAGCTGCTGGTGTAGGTGCTGTATAAAAGATGGTGATAGACGTTCTGGAAAATAAAACTCTTTGTATCCTCTACTTTGGCACGCTCATTTATCAATCAGCATTTGAGACATTGACAGGTGGTAATTTAATAGGGACTGACCTGGGGTAGCAGGAAGCTGCAGTGACAGACAATACAAACTCATTTATCACAGGGGAACCTTGGCGAGATGACTTTCTTTTCTTAGGCTCTCCATTCACCGCAGGATCTAAGTCACGCCATAGGAGGCACCGCGTCTGGAAGGCCTGCACTAACCGAATCAACGCGCACGTGACTAGCAGGTGCCAGGCGCAAGGGAATAACCACAAAGAGCTCCACATCACCTGGAAACGGTCCCAAACGGAGAGTTGCTCTTTTGAAACAGTATAATTTTATTTTGCCTTCAGCATGAAATTCACTCCTTTAAAATAACAGTTAAGTGCAATTGGATGTTAACCGAAAGGGCTGCAGCCAAGAATGCGATTTCAAGATTAATGACAATATATTTCCTTTTAATAACGTCGGGCTGAGAAAGTTTCTCAATTGTTGAATGAACCCGAGAATGTCTTTGAGATCTGAGGCTTCCTGATCCATTTTGAGACACAGGATCCCTTTTCATTGAATGTGCCAAAAGCAGTATAGCATGTTCGCAGGGAGAAGGAAATGGCAGCTTTCAAATGAACACAGAAGGAATGCAGAGAGATTTTGTTTTGGGGATCTGGTCTCAAAGGACAGGTTTTCATTACTCTTAGCTGCAGATAATCAGCACTCTGAAGTTGATTGGGAAAAGGTTTAGCTACCTTGAACCATGTGGGACTTCAGTCCATTGATGTGGCACTTTGGGACCTGAGGGTCCACAAATGACTGACTTAAATATGGAATGTGTCTGTAACCATGGCAGCTGGCAGGATATCCTGCTTGAAATCTTTCCTGCAAGAAGCACAAAGGTATACCAAGGTACTTTATGCATTTGATATTAATTTTTTTGGTGAATAATTTAGTAAATGAGGAACTGGAAACACCACTGGGTTTTCATTTCTGTCTAAAGGCAGTGAAGAGGGGATGATAACAAGAAGAACTAGTGAGCTCTCATGAAAGAGAGAGAAGAAAATAAACCCAAGGAGTATTGAAAGTTTTTCAGATTGTGGCTATCTGAAACGTTTCATCTCCTAGTGCAAGAGCACTCCATTGTCTCTGGATTGAATGAATAAATTAGTATATTAAGATGCCAGGAAGACTGGATTTTAAACCAAAGTGAGTCTTCTAGTGGCTGAGAACCTGGTGTCTTATTAATTCCTCTGAGTGCTGGGGAGAAACCCAGAATCCAAGCGACCCTCCTGTTCTAAACACATTGTTCTCTGCATGCGTCCTGTGTGAAACTGTATTACTAAGCGCAAAGGAAACGATTGCCAGAACAGTTATCTGTCATGGGATTTGTTAACAAAAAAAGAAAAAGGCCAGACAACTGTCCTAATTTCCAGTGGAAAATACCCCCCTTGCAATACATTTTAGCATCAAACTTTTAAACGACGAGTCTTATGTTTCTATTGGAAGGCTGGAAAGTTTGAAGCCGTGCTTGTGTCATTTAGGACGACTATAAAGCTTGAGGGCAACGAGGAGAGATTTTAGCAAGGTCTCATTCACTGTCACAGTTTAACACGAGCTCCTCGTCCTCATTTTACAGACCCTTTGATTACTTTCATGTCACAGCAGCCCTGACGTGGTAGCAGGGGAGGGGTGGTGGTGGTGGGGGGGCTTCCACTCTTAATCAGATTGACGTGATTTAAGTGTATTGGAGGGAAATAATGAAAACAGCTGTTGGATACCATTCATTTATTTGTTTGCATCACTCTCTACCCACCCCCAGTCTTCTGTCATTTCAAAGTGATCCTTCACCCATCCAATGGGCCTTTTCACAGAGAGTAAACAACAATGGAAGTGAAGGTAGGGGAATGCCTCAGTGCTTACAGTGCTTCTACTATGTGCAAGAATTAGCCACAATTGGGTCCATATGGTGTTTTGAAGTTTTGAGAAATACGCATAATAAATAGGAATGAATGAAGGATCAAACCATTTGCTAGTGATTTGATCTAAATACCAGACCTTTGAAATTGGAAATGATTATGAGAATGATATAATCAGGACAAACTTGTTTACAAAATAGGCTTTAAAAACAAAATTCTCCCCTGATGGAGTTAAGGTGAGCTTGCTCCTACTTTCGTGTGCTTGTTATAATAGACAATGTAGTCATAAGAAACCTGATTAAATCCTGTTACAAGCTGAAATATTAAATACATGCTTGTAGATTGTTTTTCATACTTTAAGAGATTCTTTGGTGCACTCAAAATCAGCAAAATCAACATTTCTGTACACTGGTGCAGTGGTGTAAAATTATGCAATTGAGGCCACTTTCAAACAAACATTTGCTGTGTCTTACAGTGTTAAATAGGACAAATGGATCTGTGGATTTGTACTGGGTCATTTTGGAAATATTGAAAAAGGGAAATAAATAAATAACTGGGAAAATGTATGTGTGTTTGTGTGTGTGTGGGTTGGGTGTGTGTCTCTGTGTGTTTGTGTGTAGGAGTGTGCAAAATTGAATGAAGAGGAATTGATTCACAAAATCTTGTGTTAAATGTATGCAACAAATTCAGATTTTTTTCTCGGTTTTAGAGACACTTAGTAGTCGATATTACCTGCTGGTAGATATTCTTTTCATATGTTAATCTCATGTTACCAGTGGTATCTTTCCTATACATTAAAGTGATCACTCCCCTTGGCCTGTGAGAGAAATTACCTCTTGGATTTTGTAATTCTGTGAAAATATCAACCTAACATATGATAATATGCATGTATGTACTAACCTTCATGGAGAAAAGTTTGCAAAGCCAATCCAGAGGCCTATTTTAGTCCTGCAGGTCAAGAGCAACAATCAGTGCAACATTCAGTCACGTTGAAAGGTTATTGTGATAAGCCTTATGTAAAGACATACCCGCTTGTGCAGTTCCTTTACAACATGTGAATATTTTTTTTAATATAAACTATGCAAGTGTTTAAATTTTAAATAGGATTTATATTTCATAATCTCATGATGTTCTCCTCCTGAGACCACTGTGAACAAAAAAAAATCAGTATCATTACAGAAATTTAAGCGCTGCTGCCTTCCTGCTCTTCAAAGTTGTGTTCTAAAGTCTTCTTTCCCCATCTCCATGTGAACTGAAGGCAAACTAGAGTTCATTGAGCATATTTGCTTCTTTTAAATATGAATCTATGTCCTTGTCAGAATGATCCTTCAGAGTTTGCCCACAGACACTGGAACGTGGTTTCTGATCATGATGCCAGAACCACTGGACCAGTGTTATTGCAAAACGCTAATAGGAAACACTGTGGATTGAACTGTGCATGATGAGTCACTGATACTGTTTGACTGCTGGGGATTCTGTAATGACTGTAATGTGGATTTTAATGTGCTTTAATGACTTGTTTTATACATGCAACAAGACACTTGATGTTTGCTTTGTGGATGGGGATGGTTGCTCTTGGTCGAGGTGCTTTCACCTGTGTAAAGTGGCCGCGATAATGAGGATGATGATGGCGTTGATGATGTGTCGAAATGATGACCACGGTGCACTGCCGGTCTTTCCTTAACCTGATACATGGGTAATATCCTTCCCTCCCCTTTGATCGTTTTTTTTTTTCAGAATGTTAAAGAGCAGGACAATGTATCGCATTATAACGATGACTAATAATTATCAAGGGAGGTTTTCATCATCTGACATTTAGGTTACATGCATTTTAGCTGCCCAGAGTACAGCCCAGTGCTCTTTGGTCACTTGCTTTCTGTAGAGTGGAGTCCTGCTTTCCGGCTTATAGCCTCCTCTCTTCAAAGCTGTGCTCCAGCCCGCTGGAAATCAATGGAATTTTTGATTAGTGGAGGCTGGGGAGACTTGCGATTATTACCAATAAAGGGAATTAGATCAAATGATTTTTGACTTTGAAATTTGTGTTTAATCAAATTTAAGATAAAGTCATCAGTGAAATTGCCGTTGATTTATAAATAAGATAATTGGTGGCATTCCTCCTAAGTACCTCTCACTGGCACTGAGAGCAGAGTTTTATTGCTTAGTCAAACCTCCTCATTCAATTTTAAAATTGCCTATTGAATGAAATTCTCCCTGGACCTGCCAGACACTACCATCAGTAATACCTTTCTGCAAGTACTTCCTTGTCCACTCCAATGGGGAGCAGATCTTAGCTGTGCTTTAACGTCTGTACTGTACGCAATTTATCACTCTGAATATTTCTGGGCTTTTTAAACCTGTTATTTCATCAATAGCAAATCATCTTAAAATGAATTTTAAGTTGCTGCCATAACAATTTACATAATCTTACTTTGAAACATTTTATTGGTGCTTACATTGTCCTTTCAGGCCAACAATTAATGGTGTTTGACTTTCTCCAGCTCAGCATTGTAGAAGCCCAATGTGTACTCCACAATAATAATGTTGATGCATAATCATTACTCTGTCTAGTGTGGATTAATCTTTTTTCCCCTGGATTTATTGAAAAGATCTAGTAAGCAAGCCTTGATTCAGTTTCAGTTGGGGGTGGTTTATCACCATAGTCAGTGTTTGCTCTTTATCAAGGTAACATGTCATGAATTGGAACAAATCATCTACTAAATATGTATATCTTCAAAAAGGGGAAAAAAACCTTATGTTGTTCCTTTTTGTACTTGTCAGGTTTGTCTGGCCTCAGCTTTGCTTGTTTATCTCTGTTGCTTATACCCAGAAATGTGATATGTGTAGATTTTTCGACAATCTCAACAGAAAGCCTTCTCGTTTCTCTCTCTCTCTCTCTCTCTCTCTCTCTCTCTCTCTCTCTCTCTCTCTCTCTCTCTCTCTCTCTCTCCCTCTCTCTCTCCCTCTCTCTCTCTCTTGCACTCTCTCTCTCTCTCCTTCTATCTTTCTCTGCAAACAAAATGATTCCTTGTGTTTCCTCAGATGGCTGGCCCACATATCATCTTCACAGCTGCTTTCTGTTAAAGTTCAGTAGAGTGTAGGAGAACAGTGACACAAGCATTAATACTTTGCATTCCTCTATCACACACTGTCATTGTGAAACATGGACCCAGGTTGCGTGTGTTTGCAGACTTTGGTGGCAGTGAGCTATACAGCCTCCCATCTGTGCTCTCCTGCAGTCAGAGCACGTGGAAATAACAAATGAATGCAGTGGGTGGCAATCGACTCACTACTTCTGCTATCAGGACCTAATATAGGGAGTAAAAATGAAGGGGGTCCAGTCCTTTAATTAAGGTGGCCGATTGTTTGGTACACTTCAGCTAAAATGTAATTGTATTTGAAATTCTCATATCTTTGGAAAAACAAAAAATAGACATGGTCTTTTTGCTGGTTTTAAGACAGTTCAGTGCTATTGCAGTCTGCTATCTACTGCCCAGTCCTCAGAATGTAGTGTTCAGATGATTAGTATTTTTACAGAAATAGAAAAGCACTATAAACACTTGTCTCGTGTGAACACTGCTGAAGCTGCTAGCTGTGATTTGTCACATGGTGACGTGTTTCTCACCACGGGATTTTTTGGGTAATTTGAATTCCTGCCTTTCTGCATGAATAAAAAAAGCTGGGTATTCCAGAGTGCGGATTTTTGAATGTGACACCGTCGCATTCCCAGGTATTTTTTTACAGATATCCGTCTGCGAGCATGGACACCCTCTGGCGTCTGTCATGTTCTGTAAAGTTTTTGATGCTCCCGCTTTGTGAGGAAATAATCTGATATGTTCTTTCACACCCACACCTCCCCTGCTGGTCTGAAAGTCACCTGAAGGACCCAATGTTTGAAAGGTACCGATGGGGTGCGGTGAACAGGGCATCGTCTGCTCCTGGAGGCGTGATTCTGAGGGAGCTAACACACCCCGCTTCAGTGTGGATTAATGGCCTCCAGTGGCTGTCCGTGACTCAACACAGCCACCAAAACCATTCTCATATAACACACATGCTCTAATACTCATCTTCTGTGGTGAACATTTTCTCAGTTTTCTCACATTTTCTCAATACAGGATATTTTCCCTGAACAGTACCAATCTGAAAAGCAGCAATTAAGAATTTTGTGTTGCTATAAGTATTTTACAGCTACCTGACACCCAGAAAAAAAAAAAAAAATCATTTTGTATAGGTATGTAATATATTATGTAAAAATACTGTGTTGAAAATGTGTTGCAAATTTGTAAACTGTATCCTTTGTTGGTGAAGTTTTGCGTTGGACAAATCTGTTCATCATCCAGAAATACGGCAGGGAAGTAGCTGGGATACATTTTGGAAGAGTGCTTTATTTACGTTTAGTGTCTAGCTCCAGGCTGCGGGTTGTAATGTTTAAGATGTGACGCCTGCTTTTGATTGCTTGCCTTTGTTCTGGTCTATTGAGAAAAATAATAGGAGTAAGTTAGCAAGCATGAATCCTACTCTTGACCAAAGCTAATTGGATGGAGTCCACCACGCGACCAGCAATTATGTTATTTCAGTAGTGCTGGGAGTCATATGCACAGTATGCAGAGAAATAGATTAGCTGCCTTAGACTTCTGTTCACTATCTTTTTTCCCCTTACTCTTATGGATTGTTTTGGCAGTTTTGTCAGCAATTTATCCAATTAACCTTATCTCTTCTTGTTTTAGCCATTTTAACTTGAAATATATGTTGTGTACTCATTTAAATCAGATAGAATCTTGGCACATTCATATCTGTGGAAATGGACATTCCGCCTGGAAAGTGTGATTAAAAGTAAGAAATAATAAAAGTTTAAATATGATGCAGAATGACCTCCATTCATTTTGATCTGGATAAAGTGTTTTTCCCCTTCAGTAATTTACTTTTTTCAAACCAAAAAGTTATTTGATTTTCAGTCTCATTCATTACCTGCTCTCTGCATTCCTCCCTCTAGATGTGACATTGAAAGGCTATCTCCAAGGCCTAATTAGAAATGAGGTCTTTTCTTTAGAATTGTCAACTCTCACCTCCAGCCTGGAAAACGGAGTCTTGCATTTTAAATAGTTCTCTAAATGGCCAATATAGAAATTTCACTTTGTACTGACCTTAGTCGAATTACCATGATGTGTATAAAATTACTTTGTGAAGACTTGACCATGTAAGTAGATACCAAGGAACTTTGTCTCAGTTCACTGTATGCATCTGTTTATAAAATTATGCTAAAGAGGTGATTTCTTCAGGCCAGCATGCATCCTATAAACATCCCAATCCATCAGAACAAGTACTGAAAAAGATGGTTTGTTTTCACACTTAAAAAGACATGAAATAGAGTGTCCTTAACTTAATCACCACCTTGTTTTACAGCATTTGCATACATTTGCATATTAATTGGAGCACAGATTAAAATTGGTTTTGTAATTTTAATTAAGTGTCCACAAAGGTATATGATTAGAACTGTTTAAAATACAGTCAGACATAACTAGAAGCAAAGGCTTTGGAGCTGGTTTTTAGGAGGGGGGGCTAGCACGGGGGTAGGGGGATTACTTTCAGGGAATGTCTGTTTTATGATAGTAATTTTTAATCTTTTGTAGATTATGCAGGCAAACAGACTGGGGGTGGGGTATCAAAACCGTTCTTGTCTTTCAGGATTCATTTCACATTTTGTTGATTTGAGTACTTGATGAAAGTCCTCCAAATTGTTTCCCCGATTACAAATTAAGCATTTTTGGCTGTTACTATGGGAAGTGGAATTTTGTGGCAGTGCTTATGCAAATATATTTTAGAAGTACATGAAAAAAAAGGAGTTTTCTAAGTGTAAAGAGGAATAATTGTAGCAACATCCACATACTTCACCCATCCTTCTTGCCTTAACTTGTAAACCTCGGATTGTTAAATCTGCTCCAGCTCAGAGTGATGTGAAATAAGGCTGTTTTCTCTGCTCATAGGATTAAATAGGAGGGCAGCACTCCAAAGCAGTAAAATGTCAATGAAATTATTCCTGCTTTTGGTTAGCTGAGGTCATCTTTTCAAAAAGACTGAGGTGAGAAATGTTGCAGAATCCCTCTCAGTAAAATAGAGGCAGTGTGGTTGTCGAGCTTTTTCCTTTCTGTGCAAGAAGTACACGCAGTTTAGATGAACATAAATAGCCCACAATTTCATAGAGAGACTTAAACCCAAGTTTCTGATGCAATTACAGTGAAGTCAGGCTATCACGGTGGAGACTTTGAGGGAAAAATAATATTACTGTACCAGTTCTTTTGTGCGGCTTGGAAGGGTTTTGAGAAACATTTGGAAGCATTTTGCTCATAAAATACTTCACTATTAAAGTGTTAGGATACTGTTTTCTATTCCTACTGCCTAGAAGTAATGACATAAACGTCTTTAAATTACGAAATCAGTCACATCGAAGTATTATAGCAGAAACTAGTTAGATGCCTTTAAATCAACATCCAATATGTTGGCTTTTTTTTTTTTTTTTTTCATTTTAAAAGGGTGCATCTGCAATAGTACATATTTATTAACACACAATGGAGATTAAGGTATGGGACAATAGCCTGCCATATGACACCACTTCTATTGAATATTATGGCATGGGGTGTCTCATCTTGATGTATTAAAATATGCCCCCCCGCAGATATAAGTGTCCCCATGATCACGAAGTTGTACTATCACAGGTCCTACAGGAAAGCCAATAGAAGATGCACAGAGGAGAACTTCCTGTAAAGGGACATGTTTTGATAGACTGTGACTAAACTGTGAGGAAAGGGGAACCTTATATTGTACTGATGTAACCTGCTGGATGCAGCCTTCCAGAGCATGTTCCACTCTGAGGTCCTTGGCCACCACTCTAAAGACGTCAACCACTCTACCCATGTTATGTGCTCTGCTTTTTCAAAGTCGCGTTTTGGGAATGACATAAGTTACTTTGCTTGTTTTCAGTTTTTCCTCTTTCACTTTGAAATTGCAGTTTCTGAAATTACTAAGCTGTCCTAATAGGTACAACCTGTGCTGGCTCCTCTGGGGCTCACTGTTGAGATGGAACGTGCGTCTTCATCTGCTATTTATGAGACGGGGCTAAAAGCTACCCAGAATGCTTAGTAACATGCAATCCAGAGCTCTCTCAGTCATAAATTCATCTGGCCTTAAATACCAGCTTTGGTGCCAACTCTTCAAATGTGGTTTCTATTCCTTCAACATTGACATCAGCATCTTTCCATTCTCACTCACTCTTCTTGCTCTCCCTTTTTTTCTGTAAAGGAAATCAACTGAAAATGCCGGTAGTGTTACAACTGATGTTCTTTGAGATTTTCTATTTGTTTATTTATCTTGCTGTTGTGTTTTAGCATAAATCCACAGCATGGATTTAGTGTCTCCATTGAAACTGTCAATCCCACGGAGGATGACAGAAATTTCCTAATGTTGCATTCAATTGTGGCAGCCTATTTTGATTGCATTTTCCAGGATGCACTGAATAATAATACAATGTCAGATTTTAACATTGATTGAAACTTAAGGCATATTCTCATATTGGAGCTTTCCTCAAGCACTGGGTGAATGGAGAATGGCTGAGTGGCAGAGATAAACTATAAAGGCTCTTCATAATTAATCTTCTCACTTTAAAGGCTCTGGCACATAGCACAAAGATCTCTCTGAAGCAAGGAGCAAAAACACTGAACAGACTGCTTAGATTTACCTTTGGAAGGGCACATCCTGATGTACCTCCCTCTCAGTCTTTTGTAAAGTTGAGGATTATACTTTGCGGCCTAAAACTGAATTTTGCTGTGCGTTTGCATCCCTCCACAGCCAAGGACAGGACCTCCCTCATGGGAACACGGGAACCCCCCACCCCCACCCCCAAGGGGTACGGTCCACCTCTGAGAGCTGCGGTGTGCAAAAACCAAAAACCATGCCTCAGAACACTGGCACTGAACCCTGGAAATGAGCCAGGGGGTCACGCCATGTCCCCTCGGTGCTCCTCCAGCTGAGAGGAGCGGCCATACCCCCCGCGCGCTGTGGGAATATGCAGGAGAGATGGGACAGAGGGATGTGACAGAGGCGTGGATCAGCGAGGGCCGCCGCACGCCGTCCGGCCGCATAGGTGGTAAGTGATGGATACTCCACCCCTATGAAAAAAGCATTCTCCATAAATAAAATGGGGCATAAACACAAGCCCCTGATCCCTAATGAAATTTGTCTACATGAAAGGAGTGTTACTGTGCTCCTCCATTTCATCAGAAAGGCTCCCGCAAATACTTATCCCCCTCTCCTGTGAACATTTAGCATTAACTCAGGGGAAACTCCTGGGAATCACGCGGCATAATGAAATTAACTCTGCGCAAACAAATAGGGTCAAACTTTCAAGGAGACGAGCATTAAAACCGTATTCCGCTAATTATGTGGCAGGTTCTGTCTTGTATTGATGAAAGCCGCAGCGAGTCACAGACTCGCGTGTCAGCATATCAAAACTTTTATCATAATTTACAAAACAGCTGTGAGCTTGATCAAAAGGAGCTGTAAATACCTTGTGTGCTGCGTTATCTTAAAATAAAAAACCCAGGATTCCATGCAACATGCGAAAAGATGGGCGTGTGACCCTGGAGAAGTTTTGATCGTCAGAGATACAGCCCTCATGTTTAATAACGGACAGAGTGAACAGGTTTATTCGGTTTATTATTTCCACATGAACACTGCATACAGAAATATAAAAGACTGTAACTGCTGAATGGAATGGCATTTAATATATTTATTGCTTTGAACATCTCTGGTAACAAAACAGAAATAAATTTCTCTTTCCTGGGCTCCCAAAGTAGCTCACTGGTTAAGGTGCTCAGCAGCAATGACCCCACAGTGGTGGAACAGATCGGCTCTATTCCACCAGGAATAGGAGTGGCTGTGTCATCAGGGTTGCTTGTGTCACTCCTCTCAGGAACACTGCAATTCACTAGGTGTCTGCAAGTTGCTTGGATGACATCGGTGGAGTAGCGCCTATCCTCCTCTGGCGCCAACTCCACTGTAATGCATCTTGTGAGTTGCGGCGTGAAAATTAGCCATTGCGTGCGAGTGTATCAGAAGGTCAGATTTGTCTCGCCAGTACTGGCGAATGCAGAGGTTACCACAGTGAGATGAGCCTAGAATACATTTGGCAGTTCCAAAATAGGGTTGCATAAAGAGTAAAAAAGGCATTTAAAATGACTATGCTCTGCCCTTACAAAGCCCTTATCATCAATGCTTTTGTTTGCCTATTTGTTCTTGTTTTGTTTTTAAGAGCCCCTTATGTTATCAGCCTTCAAGGCAATTAGTTTTTACCTGTTTTACCTTATTTAATCATATCCACCATTGTGTCTTGTTACCTGTGCTGCTGTGACGGAGCATTTCGTAATTATGGGTCATAATTAGTTTAGTTAACAGAATTGACAGAGGTGGTGAAAAAAATGCACACTCTGTGCAAAGCCAGGGGCTGTTTTGTACATTGTGGAATATAAATTCTCAATGTGGTGAAGCTGAGAGCGGTTTCTTGGCACCTGTATAAACCAACATTATCATCCCCTCATCTGCCAGACACTGTTGACAGAAAATCTGCCTTCTCAGCTGAAATCACCCCTATTATTCCAAGCTCCTCATTCTACAAGACAAAGTTCCCCCTCCACAGAATATCAATAAATCAGATGAACGGTGGAAAGGGGCTGATATCTGCACCTCTGCATTGAGCTTCGGTTCTGCAGTGCTTGGATCTCCATCTTATGTTTCTCCAGTCCTGTAGTTCACCTACTGTAATATCACTAACAAAAACTCCATCTTGTAATCTCTTCTAAACTGAGCAAAACAGTGCTGGATTAATGCAGCCAGCATCCCCATCAACTTTGGTTTTATTCCGAGATAAATTAGGATTTAAAGAGGTAAAACTGCTGGATAATCTTCTAGCGTGGAAGCCCTAACAGTTTGGTCTGTGTTTCTTTTTTTTCCCCTTCCTTCCCATCCGTTTTTTTTTTTTATGATTACTCCTGCCAGTTTGTTAATCTGCATGTGGCCTGATTAGAGGTTGGTTTCAGCCCCAGATTACAAGAGTTACTTATTGCAGGGCTAGACTGGGAGAATCAGTAGGTCAGCGTTGCAGCGGGCAACTGTTTACAGGTGAAGATATAAGTATGCCACACTGAGGAGGCAAATCGCCTTTTCCGAGGATTTGACTCCTAGTACATTAAAACTGCTGAAGCCCTGGTAACTGATTGGTAGCAGCTGCTACCTAAAGGGATTTTCATCTCTGAACAAAAAAAAACACACAGAAAACCCAAAATGAAGTAACTGGCAGTGAAGGAAATTTGCCTGTCGGAATGTGGCGGGGTATTCCATAAGGTATATGCCCCGATCTAATTCATCACATGCCCCTTGCTGCTAAGCACGCTCTCTGCCCATGAAATGTGATACAGTATGATGGTGCAGTTTTACAAGGCATGCAGGAGGTGTTACATTGTTTTGGCATGCTCCCCTCAGACACTCAACACTCGCTCTCCACTCGCATTTTTTTTTTTTGGTGTATTTGAAAATGCATTTATTTAACAGGCATACTCTACTTACTTCATGCCATTTAGGAAAACCTGGTTTTCTGGCTATTGCCGTTTTCAGGGCAATTGCTATATTGCATAAAAGTAATGTAAGATGATACCATAATTTCTACTGCCACAGTTCTGTCTTGTTTAACCATTTTGAGGTCTGTATAGAGGTCTCTATGTCTGTATAGAGCTACAGCATGGTGCAGATGCTGATGATGTTTGCCATTGGTTCCTGGACGAGAAAAGAGGTATCAGGAAGCATTACTGCATTCAACAGTTTTCCCTGTTGCAGACCTGTCCTCTGAAGCTGATTGAGGACTTCAGGACATGAATGACGGAGTGCATACTACATCCATCCAGCATATCTGACACTGAACATATCTAAGTCATGGTCAGGGATTCGGTGGGCATGTGGAGCTATATTAAGTTTGGGGGGGGGGGTTGCTCAGTCAAGGAGGATATTTGATGCACATTAAACAACTGAGACACTCCGAGCCCTGAATCCCATGGGGAGGGTGCGGGCAAGTGTCGCAGTCTCTCCCAGTGGGAGATGGCAAATGCCATATGTCCTGAACTCAGAGGCGCTTAATCCCAGACTGGACTGGGCCACGGAGAAGGGGATTGCAACAGTGTTCCGAGGCGGTCCCAGGTTAGCGCCATTTGGGTTTATCTCGGGCTTTCCCTTGGCCCTCCCTCTCGCCCCGCCCTTGATTGAACTTTGCGATTGAACTTTAATTTTCTCCTCCGAGTCTAAATCTGAGAGGCTATCTGGCTTCTCCGATGATCCCCACATCTCATCCCTCCTTCACTGTGACCCGACTTTGAGGATAATCAGCAACCTTAACCTTTGGACTCCCCAAAATATCAGGAGCGCTGTGTTTGAACAAATACAGTCTCACTAAAATGGATGTACATCCATTTTGAATTGTATATGTGGGAACGTTGGGGATACTCCATATATTAAAGTGTTGGATATTGAGTTTCTATTAAAATGGTTCAGCACTCTCACATGGAGACAAGAGTTGTATTAATTTCTTTTCTGTAGGGCTGGCGTCTTCCCTAACCTTTTATGTAAAATGACAAAGGCTGTCACATTTTCTGTCAACTTAATGATGCGTTGATCCTAGCGGATCCTGTTTTCCCTTTCTCGGTTTTCTGCAATAGTGGTTTCATTAAATAGCAGTAAAACTACTCATCTCAAATAAAATCAAAGACTTAATAATGCCCATGAGGCTATTTTAATGTGAAAGAAAGGGCTGTACTAAAACCTTTTTTTTCTATTGTATGGTGATACATCTACCTTGAGAATTTTACTCCATTTGCCACGAAGATTAATTTAATTTTGTAGAAAATGTGTTTGTAGGTAGAAGTTAGAAACAGTGTGTTGAACTCTGTACACATATTAAAATGGCTATAGTGAATTTACTTTTGCAGCTGGGAAAAATGTAACTAAGTATGTTATTTCTTTCTCTCTTTTCTTTAACAGCAGATATTTTGCCTTATTACCTGGATGTCGCAAAATATTTCCATACAAATCCCATTCAGAGGAAGAGGTGCATATACCCTATGAAATAAATTACTCACTTGAAATGTTATATGGTGATATTTTTATTATCAAATTATAGTAATGTGTAGTGAGGAAAAAAACAGGCTAAGCAGGAATAAAAGGAAAGGTGGTAATTAATCCTTTCTGGGTGACACAGAGGAGCATTATAGAACCACAGTATGTCAGGCTAACATTAGGGGCTAATTTTGAAAATCTAGCGTGCAGTCAGTTTTAGGGGTGCCTTGGGGTAGAAGGTAGAAGCTGACAGGAGGGCTAATTTACCACTATGCATCATCCACGAGCCCTCTGCTGACACACAGACAGTAGGATTAAAAAATATATCAACATTGCCTCATATTCAGAATTTATGAGGACACCCAGTGTTGGCTTGGTAGGCAGGAACAAAAAGGGAGAGCAGAAAGGGGTGGGGGGTGTTGGGGGGTCGGGAGGTTGTGTAAAAGAAGAGACAAACCTTGTAAATATATCTTTTTAATAACAGTCTGCAAGGTTAATGTGGTTTACCTTGGAGAGTTGTCAGTGGGAACAGGCAGGGTTTTTGCAGGGAAAATGACAGAGAAACAGCCAGCCGAGATGTTTGTTTGCCGTTACCTACACAAGCTGCACGGGAGCCCTGGCCCACGTCTGATAGCTATTTGTTGTACAGAGAGCAGGCAGCATAAAAAAGGAGGGGGAAAAAATCAAACTCTTAATACTATTGTGTGCCTATAACCATCTGTCACTGCTAGCCTGGAGATGAGAGGAAGATTACGCGGAATAAACAGTGAGCTGCGGAGCATCGGCAAAGCCTTCGGGCAAAAAAGGAAAAAAAAAAACTCATGTGGGGACATCAAAGACATTCTAATTCTGAGGCAGTCAAGGATTACAGTTTGTAACCTGTGCTGACAACAGATAAATGACTGGCAATATTGTGGAAGAGCTGCAAGGGTCCTTTCCTGGAGTCGAGATGTTGATGATGATGATTATGATGATGATGATGGTGATGATGATGATGATGGGGGTGGTGATGAGATCCTGGCTACTTGTATAATCTCTTTTGAAGAAAAAGGAAAAACTTATTTTTTTTCTCAAATGCCACAGGGTTTTGGAAGGCATTTAGTAGCTCCTGGGGCATCCACAGATAGCTTTTTTAAATTTACCGTGAAGTCTCTTAGAATTCCTATTCAAGCAGGATATTCTCTTTAAACCTATCATTTATTGCTTTCAGAAGGCAAGCCTCATATGTCTAAAATGCAAGGTCTTTGGTTTTGATAGGGACCTGGGCCTGAGACAATGGGGGAAGTGGAAAGACCCGCTTAATGGGATTGAGATCTCAGGTTTTATCCTCAGGAACAGAGAGCATGGGTGGTGCATTTGACGGGGCTTTGGAGGCCTTTTACATACCTGCCTTGGCAATAATAAATGCAAATTAAGCCTAGGAGGTGAACATCAAAAAGACTTTAAATTCCACTTGTTCATGCAACGATTTACACCAGTTTCGTAAGACTTGCAAACACCTTTTAGTCACACGCTGTCGACGTTCGTACCTATGCTTATGAAGGCATTGTGTGAACGGATCGCCTGTGTGCTTGGGCCCAATCAGCTGCTTGCTTTTTCCAGAGCCGACTGAGTAATTTGCACTGTAAATGCGTGGGCATGGAGCTTGGCCAGTGTAAACATCATGCTCTGCACCTTGAGCTGAAGCTGGCATTGACCTTGTCATGCGGGCCCCATGGCGACACCACCCCTCCCCGTCTGACAGCGCAGGTCGAGGTCTTCGTCTCAGCGTCTGATGACCACGGGTTGTCACGTCAGGCCCAAACCCCCTTACTCCTCCACACTTCACCCACCCCCATCCCTGAGAGGAACAGACAAGCTTACTGTTGCTAATCCTCACTACTGGAGTGTTTAACTGTAGCACCTTAACACAATGCTGTTCCACGGTCCTATACATACCATTAATACCGTGGATGCCCAAGTACACTAAGTTATATGAAAGATATCCTGTGTCCTGTATCTGGCTGCAGTCTTGCTTTGTGAAATGCATCGCTTGCTTATTGTTTGGGTGACATAATGCATTGATGTGAAACCTGTGTAGAGCAAAAGAGATTTTGAGTTAGTACATGCTCTGATCCAGATTTTTGCAATAATATCAGTAAATGGTCATTTGAAAACCATCATGAACCAGTCTGTGACACTTATTTATTCTCTAAATTAAAACAGCGCATAATTCCCTGCTATTTTTGACTTTCCCTTATTAAAGCCAACAGCAAATTCGTATACTTCTAAGTGTCCGTTTAATTAGCTGTCTATATTTCTGTATCTCGTTATTACATTTATTTTATATTGTACTTTATTGTAAATAGTGTTTGAATTTTAAAACACACCTCTTGGGTGCAACATAAAGGAGAATTTTTAATCATACATTTCTAAATGAAAGGATCCTGTGTTTTGCTTTAAAATGTATTCTAATGAGTCCTCAGGTTCTTAAGCAGATGCAATTTCTAATTATTGTTTTATTTGGCTACATGGGTACCTTCCTCTGTGGTCACAGGATGACAGACAACATCGTGGGGCAAACAAAAAAAGAAAAGGAGGGGTAAAAAGAAGAAAAAAATCAGGAAAAATTTAACAGGGATGAGGGTCCTTGGTTTCCTCGGTGACAGATTTATTTATTAGGGTCCTGGATGAAAAGTGTTAATGTACCACATACCTGCTGATCAGCAAACTCTCCTGCTTCAGCCTCAGTTGACAATTAAGACCTGGGCGACTGTAGCCAGGGGTTAATGCTCCTCATTAAAAGAACTAGGTCATTAGTGTGGAATCAAGGCTCTTAAGGCGGCATGGGGGTGGGGTGGGGTGGGGGCATAGTAAATTCTGCATCTCGACGAACACAGCTCTTACATTAATTAACCTCCCTTTTCCTTGTTGAAAAAAAATCTGTTATCATATATGCACATGGCCGTACACCAATTAATTGCAAGAAAAAGAAGCTAGTTTACCGTCATCCCAGTGGTCGTCTTGTCTTCCTGTGCGGGAGTTCTATTATTTCAGGGAGGGGAAAAAATTCTAATGTCTGTATGATGAGCAAAAAGGGTATTAAAATTAAGAAGGGAATCATGGCAGAAATCAGCTTTACCACAGGGGAAACGAGCAAATAAAAGCCACGGAAATGAAAATAAATAAGCTTTGCTAATACCTCACCTTAGGAGTCTTCTCTGAACCCAGCCGAATCAGGGGTATTTAGAGATCCTTCTTTGCGGCATTATTAAGCTGTTACACAGGCTTTTGACCTTCAGCAAAAAAGCCTTTGTGGAACAAATCCATGTTCCTTGCAGAAAAGCGACGCAAGTGCATTCAGTCACCTGACCATCAGGAGGTCAGAGAAATGGAACCTGGTCCCAGAGCTGTTTGAAATCAAACACTGAAACACTGCATGTTTTATAAACGCAAGGCACTGAACAGGTTGGGGAAGTAAGAAACTACATGTAAGAGTGTTAGTTATTCAGAACACCAAAATATGGAAACTGTTCCATTATAGGTGCACGTGTAAACTGAGTGCTTATATTACAAACACTATATATCAGATGAATACTTTTGGGATTACCTTTCTATGACTTCTGAGGACAATCATAAGGTTGATGCCATACAAATGGTATCTCCTCCTTAATCAACGATGTAGGCAATTAGACAATATTTATATGTTGATACCAGGTGTATTCTGTGATAAAAGATTCAGACATGGATCGAATCATAGTTTTGCAGAGCAGGACAAACATTCATGCTGCCGTGCGGCTTTGTGTTGTCCAGTGACGCGGCGGTGTGGCATATTGTCTAACGATGCTGCAGCGTGGCTTAGGGTTGTCCAATGATGTAACTGTGTGACAGAGTGTGGTCCAATGATGCAGCGTTATGGCTGAGTGCTTAATGAGCTGGGCTGGAAACCCAGAGGCTCCAGTTTTGAGTCCCAGGTAGGACACTTCCATTGTGACCATGAGTCGGGTACTTAACCTGAACCACTCCAGTAAATATTAAACTGTAAATATGAATAATACGCAAAATGTGACCAATATGCAGTTTATTCAGGGTCACACTGAATATGTCAGCAAAGACAATAAATGACATGATATGCCTGGCCAGACATACGCTTTACTTGAATACATAATATATTACATATAGCTACAATGTTTAGAATGGTATGTTGTGTTTGACAGTCTTGTGATAGAATATGACAACTGATAAAGAAAAGCTTCAGAGCCCATTTTATACCTCATTTTTACAAGGCAATTCATATGAGAGTCAGGTGACATAAACATACGTGCAATTGGTATAGGACTCAATATACATATAGGTAGGTATAGATCAAATACAGAATGCCTAGTTTACATTTCATATGTTATTCATTTACATAGCTGAATTTTTGCTGTAGTACAGCAAAACAATCCAAAAGTATTCTCACTGTGGTAAATGTAATATGTCACTGATTACATTCATTCCTAAATCTGCTGGGATAAACTCAGACCAGGCTTGAGTGGGATGTAATGAATAGTTAGAATATATATTTCAAACTCAGTGAGAAAGGTACTATATTAACATCAATCTCCTGCCTTTTTTAACTAGGTCAATGGACACCCAATCACAAAGAGCCTGTTTTGAACCCAAATATCCATATTTAGTACAGAGGGTAGAGCCCCCCCCAATCATGCGAACCAGCGTACCCAAATAGTGCTCACCTCCACTGTCACTGTCTGGAGTGTAAGTGCACACTTTCTACTGATTCAGTTTCCCCACTGAGCAGTGCGGAGAAAGGAAATAATTGGATTCACTGGTTCCAGTTCAGTCATTCTCAGTGCGCGTACATAAAGGTGAAAACTTTGTGTGATTTTCCTTTGAGAAAAGCCTTGGTGTGTGTTCTGTGTCAAAAGTCTGTAGCCACTGAAACAAAGGGAGAGCATTTATTACATTTATTTAAATTTATAAATGCAGGATGAATTAAGTAAATAAATGAGGTGATGGAATATGAGATCTGAAAATTTTCTTATAGCTCATCCAAAGGGAATAACTTCTCATAGTATACCTGTGATGCTAGGCAACACTGTCCGTGGTTACACACACACACACATACACATACATACATATGTATATAATATATTATCTCTGATTTATTTGTCTGTTAGGTTGGTACTTTCTGTACAAATGCAATGTTAAAAACTTTGAAAATGTAAGAAAATTATCTGTATTATCTGCAAATGTGATAGTGTTTTTAATCTACTAATTTCACTGGCCCCTTAATGAGACAGTGTCTTCTGATGGAGTGATTTGAATTTAAATGATATAATACTTGAGATATCCTAATTCTCCCATACATATTTAATCTAACATATTATCTCTCTTTCATGATATCCTAATGTAATAGCTCAGCTAGTGAGCCAATATTTTAGAACAAGGCAAATATGTAGGAGAGAAGAGGCTCTTGTGCTTGAAATAACTGCAATCTTGGAAGGTCTTTGGCTTTTATTCATTATATGTGTGTCTATGTGTGTGTGTGTGTGTGTGTGTGTGTGTGTGTGTGTGTGTGTCTGTCTGTGTGTGTGTGTGTGTGTGTGTGTCTATGTGTTTTGTTATACATTCTTAACCAAAGGATCACCTAATATTTTCGTTTCCTTTTTTTTTAAATCACCCAAAGTTTGTATGTTTACAATTGTAACAACCAATGTATGATGTCAAGGCTTTAAATCCTCTCCATTCCTTTACATATCAGATGCAAGGTACTTCAGTTGAGGACTTTAGCCAAGAGTTAATCGGAGCTATAGGAGGGTAAAAAATAAGAGATTTGCTCAATTACCCAATATGCCACAGCTGAGGACAGCACCTGTGCATACTGGAGGCTCTGCTTCCACGGCACCATAGATGTCATGGCTGATTACCCTCTCGAGTGCTCAGTGATCACAGTGGGTCTGTCACATCCCCTACCTGGTCCGTGGCAGCAGCAAGCACGGCGGGCCACATCCCTTTTAATTGCTATGTGTGTTAATATGCACTTGTGTGTGGAGTGTGCAATTTTAGCTTGTGGTATATTGTAATGTGAACAATAAGGGGGCCATTAAAATTTCTGGGCTGCGTTGGCTCGCTGAGTGACTTTCACTCGATGATGGATCTTCTGATAACCCACGTCAAATAAGGGTATTCTCCATTTTCATTTAAGATATCTTGTAAAAGAATAAAGATAAACCTGTACATGATTTTTTTACAGCCATAATGATGAAGACTTTAAGCCACAAACCTGCTCCATACTTTTTTGCTCAAGCTTATGTTTGATAATGAAGACCTTCTCATGCTTCAGCGTTTGATATGGGCTATGACAGTGGCACATTTTAGAACTTGAAATTAACATGACTAAGAGACACCAACTAAAATGTGCAGTTTGATTCATTCTCTGATTGAAATGGCAGGAA